>CM076454.1:33433040-33490540 GCA_038419695.1 Scomberomorus guttatus
GTTCAGATAACCATAGCAACAGCAGTGATGCTTCAGTTAACTGGCTGCTGAAACTAAACTAACCACTGACTGTAAAGAGACAGACATCGCTATACTACACAATACTTTAAAGGATCATTCTGGTGATTTTCTATATTTTTCTTCATGTTTGGATCCAAACTAACAATGAACTGATCTACTAACAAGTATTGTGTGTGTATCAAAGCCTGATATATCTTATTCCTCTGTTGTCCAAAAACTATTAAAAACAGGTCAGTGAGTCACACCGCTGCACTGGGTCACATGTTCCTTCATCATGAAGAGTTTGGTCACGTTAGTTTGTTTAGAAACGGCTCCAAAGACTAATAACAGCAATATACAGTATACTACAGTACTCTATTTGTGTATTTGTACTCTATTTACTCCACGTGGTGTTTCAGGATTGTGGAGCGCAGCTACTACAGTAAACTATGTATTTGTACTCTGTGTAATTGTACAGGATCGTGGAGCGCGGTTATTACAGCGAACGAGACGCCGCTCATGTCATCAAGCAGATCCTGGAGGCTGTGGCGGTAAGATGCTGCTTTCACTGTCTGTTCTCACTGTCAGGAAAATGCAGCACTGTGGAGGTTTCTGCTTCTCATCAAACAGCAGCGACATCAGCTGACTGGCTCCATCCGGCCCTCTGATCATTAGATTATTGATCACTTCCTGTTCTGCTCAGTCTGCAGCTTCTCAAACTGTTTTTATATCTGAAACTGTGTCGACTCAGCAGACAGACGTCACGTCAATCTGAAATCATGAGGAAAAAAATACATCAACTTTGTTAACGATCTTTAAAACTCCATTTAGCTTATTGATTTAAAGATTCTTATTCTAGTTAGCTTCAGATACTGTTAGCTTAGAGTTATTACGGGGGTAAAATAGTAGCAATAGTATTTTCAAATAATATTGTTCCAATTTTACCCCCATAAGTTAGATTCTAGTTTTTGTTTGCTTTCGAGTCTGTTATCCTAGAGTTAGCATCTAGGTCCAGTTAGCTTAGAGTGAGCTTTTAATACCTGTTAGCTTGGAGTTAGCTTCCGGTTCCAATTAGTTTGGTTAACTTTTATTTCCTGTTAGTGTAGCAATTAAATAATACGACTTTCTTTGTATCACACTTTTCTTAAAGTGTTTCCAAGGAAAAGAACAAACAGAACAAAATCAAATACAAGTAAAAACAAAAATCATAAAACACAAGAACAATAAACAGTTAAAAGTGGAAGAAAATCAAACATCAAACATGTTTAGCACCTTGATGCTCAGAGTTAGCTTTAAGGTCTCTGGTTTTACTGAACTAAACCAGCTGACTACAGGATGGATTGGTAACTAGCTCGTTAGCTTACAACATGTAAATGAGACAGAATTTGGATCTGTTGTGCTAAGCAAAACATGCTAAACATGCTCTAACTGATATCCATCTGAAATATCTGATTACAGAGGGATTTACAGATTTCTGCTTTATTGCACATATACAGTGGTACTGTAGAAGGATTTCTTGCTGCCATTCAGAAGCAGGTTTTGTTTCTGGTGTGGGAGTGAGACCTCCTCCAGCTGATGAATCAGACTCAGCAGGTTTAATCAAACGGGAAAGTGGCACAAAATCAGTTTTAAATGTCAGCGTGTGATGCTTAAACAGAACACAAGGCGTTTACTGACATACATACTTAGACAACACTCAGCTGTTCACAACAAAAAGGATGTTTGTGTTACAGTTCAAAGACAAAAGGAAACCAAGAGAACAACTCAGGAGGCAAGTGTAAAAAACAGTCATTAGTTAGAAAAATACAAGCATACAAAAATCCAGGCATTCAAACAAAGTACAAAGGGGTCAGGATGAGGCAGAATCCGAAATACACAGGCAGGGTCAAAACTAGATCAGGATCAAAAAATAGGCAGGCAATAATCAGAGCCCTGGAAAACAAAGGCACATAACACAAAGACCATCTGGCAGAGAGGTAGTGGAAATGGGCCAGTAAATATACTGAGGAGCTAATGAGGGAATGGGAACAGGTGAGTGGGGAGGATGAGCAGGTGAGGTCATTCTACTGGTGGGAAGGGCAAGCAGGTGGGAGTGGCAGGGTCTGAATGACAGCAGAATTAGAACATGTATGTACAAACAACCAAACTGAATAATTGAGCAGACTGAATTTCAAAACCATGACCGAACTCCTCCCTAAAGGGACAGCTCTCGACGTCCCACCAGGTTGGTCAGGATGGGGCCAATGGAAGGCAGAGATGAGCTCCAGGTCCAGAATGCTGCGAACAGGGACCCAAGATTGCTCTTCAGGACTGGAAGAAGCCCCCTCCCTCAATGTCTCAACTTGAGTAGTCTTTTGACAGCATATGCCAGCTCTCCATCAATGAGCTGGGCAGGACGTGGGAGTCTGGAGGCGGGCTGCAGAGGGTTTTCCTTGACTGATTTAATGCAGGAGACGTGGAAGGTGGAATGGATCTTCAAAGGGCATGGAAGGCGCAGGTGCACCACTGCAGGGTTAATGACTTTGAAACTGGGGCATGGGCCAATGAATCTGGGCACCATCTTTCAGGACTCCGACCTCAAAAGTATGTCCCGAGTGGAGAGCCAAACCTGCTGACCAGGTGTGTATTGGGGTGCTGTGGAGTGCCTCCGGTTGGCCGCTCTTTGATATCCCTCAGAGGTCCAGGGAAGAGTGCTGGTGGGCCCTGAGCCTGGTGTGGTGGCAGCGTCTGATGAAAGCCTGGACGGAGGGGACACTGTCCTCTCTTTTCTGTTCTTGAAATAGTGGGGGTTGATAACCTTGAGAGCACTGGAAAGGGGACTGTTCAGTCTGTTCAGTTTGGCCGTTGGACTGCAGATGGAACCCAGTGGACAGGCTGGCCGAAGCCCCCGACAATCTGCAAAATTCCTTCAAGAAACAGAAGGTGAACTGTGGCCCCCGATCAGAGACAATTTTTCTGGGGAGGCCATGCAGGCAGAAAACATAGTGTAACAATAGTTCAGCTGTCTCTTTGGCAGTGGGGAGCATGGGCAGAAGAATTAAGTGTGCAGACTTGGAAAAGCAGTCAACAACAGATAGAATGACTGTGGCACCTTCAGAGGGAGGCAGACCATTGATGAAATACAGGGATTTATGGGACCAGGGTCCCAGGGGTTGGAGGAGACCCGCAGGGCTTTCATGGGAAGACTTGTGTTGGGAACAAATGGGACAAGCTGCCACAAACTCATGTGTCCTCCTCCACGGAGGACCACCAGGACTGCTGACAAAGGAGGCCCAGGGTGCGCTGCACCCCAGGGTGACAGGCCAGATGAGAAGGGTGCCCCCACTGAAGGATCTGGGAGTGGAGATGATCTTTGACAAATAGGCATCTGGGCAGTTACTAGATGCAGGAAAATCAGAATGAGACTGTTTGACCTTACCCTCAATGTCCCAGATCAGAGATCCAATCACACAGGAAGGTGAAAAGATCTCCTCAATCTCTGCAGGGTTCTCCTCCTTTTAAAACTTGCGAGAGAGGGTGTCAGGTTTGACAGGTTTGAAGCCTGGAAGGTAGGAGAGAGTGAAATGAAAGTGATTAAAAAACAAAGCTCACCGAGCCTGGCAGGAATTGTGTATATATTCTAGATTTTTATGATCAGTCCAAACCACAAAGGGAAGTTCCACCCCTCAAGCCAGTGTCTCCACTCCTCCAATGCCAACTTGACCGCCAGCAGCTCCCAGTTGCCTATGTCATAATTCTGCAGATGACAGCTTCTGGGAGAAGAAAGCACATGGTTCCACCTTCTGATCCACAGCCCCCACCCCCAGGTCAGAGACATCCACCTCCACTACAAACTGCCTGGAGGGATCAGGGACAGTGAGAATGGGGGCAGAGGTGAAGTGCCACTTGAGTTCCTGAAACGCTGCCTTAGCAGAGGGAGACCTGGAGAAAGGGCTGTTACAGGAGGTAAGGGCTGTGAAGGAGGCTGCCATGGAGCGGTAATTCCAGATAAAGCATTTATAGAAGTTGGCGAATTCTAGGCAAATTCTAGTTGTTTGCGGGATGTAGGCTGAGGCCATTCCGTGACTGCTTGGACTTTGGCTGGGTTCATCTGGATGCTTCTTCCTCTGAGCACAAACCCCCAAAATAACACTTCTGGAACATGAAATTCACACTTCTCTGCCTTCACAAAGAGGTGGTTCTCCATGAGTCTCTGTAGGGCCCTCCTCCAATGACCCTCATGCTACTGTAGGGATCTGGAAAAGACTGGGATATTGTCGAGGTAGACAAAGACAAATTTGTTCAGCATGTTCCTAAGTACATCATTCACTAGGGCTTAGAAGACTGTGGGGGCATTGGTCAGCCTGAAGGCCACTGGGGGTGTTATACACAGTCTTCCATTCATCCCCCTCCCGAATGTGGACCAAATGATAAGCATTTCTAAGGTCCAGTTTGGTGAAAACAGTGGCACCTTGGAGCAGTTCAAAAGTGCATGAGATGAGTGGGAGGGGGTACTTGTTTTTCACCATGATGTCATTGAGTCCTCGATAATTGATGCAGGAACGTTCCTTCTTGTCCACAAAAAAGAATCCTGCCCCTGCAGGGGACAAAGAAGGACAAATGATGCCAGCTGCCAGAGACTCACTTATGTATTTTTCCATGGCCTGCATCTCTGGAGCTGACATGGAGAACAACCGACCTTTGGGAAGAGAGATTCCAGGGAGGAGGTTTATGGCACAGTTGTAGGGCCTGAGGAGGGTGAGAAGTGGCACAGCAGGCATGTGCACAGATAGACCTCAAAGGGGGCTTGAGCACCTGCCCGTTTGGCCTCTTAGAGAGTGCCCCTTTTCTGGGGTGTTCTTTAAAATAAATAAATAAATTCCTGTTATTCCTGCTACATCCAGCATGACACAACAATATACTTTGTACCTCATCTTGTTTTTGAGTGTAGCTGACAGAGAATCTATATTAATATACATATGTTAGTGTTAATAGTTTACCACAAGGTAAGTGATGTGACGGAACTCAGTAGAGCAGAACTAATGTTCTGTGTGTGTGTGTGTGTGTGTGTGTGTGTGTGTGTGTGTGTGTGTGTTTGGGGGGGGGGCTATTATTCTCATCGCACATCCCATGCAAAGCGTGAATATATAGATACTGTCACATAACATGATCCTCCAAGTTGTTTAAGTTTGTTATAAAGTTGTGAAAAGGTATGCATCTTTATCCCCCACAAGCTACAAGATAGCGACGATATGATGCACTTAAGAAATACAACGAAATTAAGGACATTTTCCTCCTTCTGTAACAAGCAGCCAATGAGGTGCGTTTAGTGTTAGCTAAGTTAATCTGAGTTTCACTAGCAAGGACCGCACAATCAACAAGATGCATTTGAATGATTTATTAAGAAAAACAATTGATGTGCGTAGTTCTCCTGCTTACTGAGTGCATTGTGGCGAAGCTTATAGGGAATCCGCCATAGCACCCGGGCAACAATGGACCCCCTCAGGACCCTATGAAGGAGAGCAAGAATCAGGAAGAAACACAAAGAGAGAAATAGGGGGTGGGCAGAATACAAGAGTGAAAGAGGATGAGAGGGTTAGGTGGTATTTATAGGAATGCTGGAAGTGGCGTAGTTGAGGTGTGGTCCTGCTCCTGAAACTTCACTGAATAAGCTTCAATTCTAGCATCAAATTGATGTGCATTAACTATAGTCTGCAGTGATATTGTCATTGTGTTTGTTATTAATGTCAGACATTAAAGTAACGGCAAATGTACAATTATATATACAGTAAGCATACATATTTCCTTTCTTCGTATTTTATGTTATGTTTGCTCAACAGGTGAATATGTGTGAGGGCTATGGACAGGAGTCAGGGTATTTTTCAAACAGACAGCATGACAGTGCTCACTCCAGCCTAAAATGACTCTAGTAGGCCGGGATTGTGTTTACGTAGCCAGGGGTAACCAAGAATTACTGGAACTTGAGGACCATTAATCAAATGAAATGACAGAGTCTCATGATGGTTACCTGACATGCTGAGGTGCACCGGAGCAGTGTGGTGGATGACTGAGACAAGGAGGTAGCTGTCAAGTGGGCTGGCCTGAATGGTGGACTCCAGGTGTTTCTACAGGATGTTGAATTGATGAGCCAATTTATAATCCAGAAAATTTGGAGTCCGCCCCTGAGTCGAAGAAGATGGACACGGTGTATGACCATCCAGGAGGAACTGCGCATTGATTAAAGGTCAAGAAGGCATTTCAGGGAGTTGAGCCTGGCTCACCAGAGCCCTGCGGATTACTGGTGTGCCTTTCCTTTTACTGGGCAGGAAGTGATGAAGTGTCCCTGTTGGCCATAGTACATGCAGTGATTCTCCATGTGACACAGATGGGTCCTTCCCAGCTGCATGGGCTCCGAGTCGTCGAGGGTGCACAAGGGCAAGACAAGTAGCTGCTTGACTGGCTCTATGGTGACAGAAGAAGAGTGGACAGGTGCACGGGAAACTGTGGATTGGAATCTCTCCCTCTTTCTCTCTCTTATGTGGTTATCAATACATATCGTCAGTTCAATGAGAGCATCTAGCTCACTGGATAATTCTTGAGCCGCTAGTTCATCTTTAATTTTATCAGACAAGCCATGATAAAAGGCATCATACAGAGAGGGAAAGTTCCACTTACTTTCAGCGGCAATTGTCGGAAAATCAATATAGTAGCCACCAGCCGTTCCCCCTGTCGCAAGTTAAGCAGCCCCCTCGCTGCCTCCCAGCCCAAAACTGTGTGATCGAACACCTTCCTTAATTCTGCTGAAAGCGTGCAGAAGATTCCTGGAGAGCCTTCACAACAGTGGTGAGTTGTTGTTTGTGTTGGCGTAAAGCACTAGTATGTGTCTCCATATCTTTTGTCTTAAAGTCTCAGAGTTGGCTGGGTTCATAACTGGCCACATTGTTCTGTCACAGTTCAAAGACAAAAGGAACACGAGCACAACTCAGGATGTAAAAAGTAAAAAGTCTTTACTTAGAAAAATACAAGGATACAAAAATCCAGGCAGTCAAACAAAGTACAAAGGGGTCAGGCTGAGGTAGAATCCGAAATACACAGGCAGGGTCAAAACTAGATCAGGATCAAAAAACAGGCAAGCAATAATCAGAGCCCTGGAAAGCAAAGGCACATAACACAAAGACCATCTGGCAGAGAGGTAGTGGAAATAGCTCAGTAAATATACTGAGGAGCTAATGAGGGAATGGGAACAGGTGAGTGGGAGTGATGGGGTCTGAAATGACAGCAGAATTAGAACATGTATGTACAAACAACCAAACTGAATAAATGAGTGGGCTGAATTTCAAAACCTTGACAGTTTGTTGTGATTGTTTTGGCTCCAAAAAGGCAGCAGCAGGAATAAACTGTAATTGATTAAAGAAGTCAGTGACAATCAAACATGTCATTATTTCCAGCACAAGTGAAAATGATCCTCAGAAGCTACAGCTGCTGTTCTGTGGGCAATAAAACACACACACAAGCTGGGAGGAAGCTGCATGAGAAGACAAGCTCAGGGGAAAACAAAAGCCTGAATGAGGTAAAAAAAATAAATAATAATAATAAAAAATAATAATAATAATTTTTTTATTTAACTAATACAGACAGTCCATTTATATTATTAGTTAACTCTGGTCCCAGGTTACATTGTTCATTGTAACAGTTATTTTGTCTTTTACCTGACAAAAATCCAGTAATTCTGTCTAGAGCAGTGTTGGGCCTCAACCATGTGGTCAGACAAAGGCAGGCCTGCATGTAAAACCTGAAGCCAAAATGCTGCTCACAGGCTCCGCCTCCCATGATGCTTTGCCAGTTCGCACCAAGGTGAGAAATCTCAGCAGGGAGCTCAAACCCTGGTCTCTGATTGGCAGAGATGCACCAACACCACCGGGAGTCATGGCAACACAGCCGTGACATCACTGCCCCTTTAAGAAGCGGCTGCACGAATTCAACATCGCCTTTCCACCATAACAGCGCTGGAGGAAGCTTTGTTTTCTCCGTGAGCCAGCTTACTAAAGGAGGTAACCCCGTGCACGTGGACTTTTTCCCCCATCGATGGAAGATTCAACCCTCACTGGACGAGCTGAACTTCTCCCTGTGTTCAACCGAACACAATCACCGGATCCGAGAGAGAGACCGCTGCTGCTGCAACCCAGCACTCTCACTGCCTGCAGCAGGAAGAAAAGGAATTTCTTCACGGAGACGCGGATAACTTCTCTGTCCTGCCATCTACCGACTGAGTCGACCCGCTGTTTCCTCCGCCACGCCGCCGAGGATCAGCTGCCGTCAAAAACCTGCTGACAGAGTGCGAGGATGGCCCCGTCAGTATCCAAACCAGATGAAGATGGACGAAACACACCTAATCGCTTTGTGAAGCGATCACGTAAGAGGCTATGTCTGGACAGAGACAGAATTAAATGTGTGTTTGTTAGCTTTTAGCTTTAAGCTTAATTGCTAGTTGTTGTTGATTTAACGGACCGCCGGGTCCCTTTCTGCCTGCTATACTCTGAGGAGTATTTAAAGTATGCTGCCTGTTTAGTTGTGTTAACCACGCTAGACTGTTTTTGTGTTTTGTCCCACTCGGGACTGCTGCTGTGTTTGTGCCATCGTGATTGAGAAAGTAAGTTGTTTGTTGATCAAAAATCAGACAACGTGCGTCACAGGCTGCCGTCTGCACGCACGCTCTCTGTGGACAAACAACCGCTGCTCTCCCCTCACGATTGTAGGATTTCACTGTGAGCTTTCACTTCTCCTCCTTTCCCTCTTGCTACTAACCCCCACACACACACACACAAACGCACATCTTTTCTTACACATCTGACTGTCAGATGACGTGGGACACAGCGCCACTCTGTCCTCGTTATCTACCATCAGACACCTGTTTGATAAATTGAATTGGGTGACACCGACCCCCAGGTGACGCCATCTTGTTATTGTTATAACCGACACTGTGGTCATAGCCGCTATTCGGCTATCACGTGACTCCATCTCGCGAGATCACGTCCGCCGTCCTTCAGATCGCGTGACATCATCTCACAAGATCACGGTCGCCATCTTGCTCACACACCCACAGAGACACATACACCCATCTACACTCCCATATTCACACATACATGCACGCCCCCTTTTGCTTGTGCTTTCATGGTACATAGTTGTATTATTGCTTAGGTAGTGTTAGATTTTAAGAGTGATTTATTGATCAACGCATTTGCTAACTTGTTAATTTTGCTATTGTTTAATAAACACTGTTATATCTTTAAGGAGAGGTTTTTAGTGATTATTGTGCTCATTTATTGTGAAAAGTGGCTGATTGAGAGTCAGAGCTCGAATTCAAACCTTCATTGTTCACTTGTGGATGTTGATATCCTCAGATATTAACATCCCAAATGAACCTTGTTTATGAGACTACCTTATTGTTTGGTTATTGGTCCCAGTTTCCGGGTGGTGCCCCGTATTATTAATTCATATTAATAATTTAATTTTTATTAATTCATAATTATCAGAGATAATTATTAATTATTGTTAATAAACAAACCAGCTTAGAATCAACGACCCAACAGCTGCAACAATTAGTCGATGAATCGATTAGTCGAACCAACTATTATGATAGTTGATTAATCGTTTTGAGTCATTTTTTGAGAAAACATTTAAAAATGATCTGATTCCAGCTTCCTAAATGTGAATATTTTCTTGTTTCTTTAGTCCTCTAAGACAGTAAAATTGAATATCTTTGAGTTATGGACAAAACAAGACATTTGAGGACATCTTTAACGATTCAGAATCAACTCACAAATGACAAACTGATTTTTGTAATACAGTTAGTTGATGAAGTTTTGTTGACAGAATGAAAAAGGTGGAACTGAACAGTGAAGTCAGAGCAGCAGCAGGACAGTGTTCAGTGCGACACAGTAGTTATCTTGTAATTGAGCCTCAAATAAAGTACCAGTCAAAAGTTTGGACACACCAACTGATTCAAGGGTTTTTCTTTATTTTTACTATTTTCTACATTGTAGAACAAAACTGAAGACATTTAAACTATAAAATAACACATTTGCTGTAGTTAGTTTCAGGTGTTGCTGGCAGCAGCATTGTTGCACATGGCGTCAGCGTGCTTCAGCTGCAGGTCTCTTATGTAACAGCAGCTTCCATCCTGCTGCTGAACAGATTAAAACCAGAGAGGATTAATACACACACACACACACACACACACACACACACTGGCCACAGCTGACCTACATCTACCACGCACAGAAACATACGCCTGTATGTGTGTTGCAATTACAGTACAGTTGTATTTGCTGTATCACGTGTGTGGCGTTAATATGTCCAGGAAACATCCTGCAGCCCCTGAACACATCAATGTCTTTTTACATTTTGACCCACATGATGTTGGAGGTTTTAAATGTGTGTATTTAAATGAAAATGGTTAAAGACCTACAGTGTTATGGGGCTAGTACAGAGAACCCAAGTGCAGAACACAGAGGTGGAGGCAAGGAATTGGAACCAGGAATAGTTTATTAATAACCTGATGTCGTAGTGAAAAATGCAGCAGCAGAGTCTTTGTAGCCAGGGGGAAGCAGAGGCTGGGCGAGGAGGAACCAGGGGGAAGCAGAGGCTGGGCGAGGAGGAACCAGGGGGAAGCAGAGGCTGGGCGAGGAGGAACCAGGGGGAAGCAGAGGCTGGGCGAGGAGGAACCAGGGGGAAGCAGAGGCTGGGTGAGGAGGAACCAGGGGGAAGCAGAGGCTGGGAGTCAGAATCTAAGGCTGAGACAGGAGCAGGGAGTTGAGCAGGGCAAGAGTGAGTCCACAGAGCCTGGGAGAACGGAGTCTGTTTCACTCAGTCTGTTTACATTTGATTTTTATCCACACAGCTACTGTTACACCTCAGAGAGGAAACTCTTTTTAAAGATATATTTTTTTTAAGTTTTCTGCCATTTACACAGCATTTTATGCACATATTGAAAATGTGAATGAAAACAGGATGAAAATATTCATGTGAGCTGCAGTTGATCTGAGAGGAGGAAGTATGTGTTCAGAGAGCAGCAGGGGATGCTGGGAGCTCGAGGAAGAGGCCATCTGTCAGTTCAGAGTTTCATTCTGTGTTTCAGGCCATCCTGCCAAATCCCACCAGCCACCACCATCCCCCAACCCCCAACACCTTCACCTCACCTGAAGGCTGTTTCATCCACTCCAGTTTGTTCTAACACTTTCATATTGTGGTTGTAATGAACACACTAAGCTGCTGTTAAACTGTGTTTCTGTAATATTTTGGTGTGTGTGTGTGTTATTTCAGTATTTACATGAGAACGGTGTTGTGCATCGTGACCTGAAACCTGAGAACCTGCTGTACGCCGACCTGTCACTGGACGCTCCTCTGAAGATAGGTAACAAACAGATTCTAGATGTTCATGTTTTATAGAACTTATAGTTTAATTTAACACATAATTCAGTTTTACCATCAGCTGTTAATGTAGACATAAACATCACAGTCTACAAGCTAATACAGTTCCCTGTGGTCTTAATAAAATGTATCTGACATGCTTTGGTCAAAATATCACAAGGATCCAACAGCACAGCAGCCTTCTCATCCTGTCTAAATAGCTCTGTTCAAAACGGCCGGTTTGAGTGTAAATAACTTTAGATTTTGCTGTGATTTAATTGCAATAATGGGGTCAAAAATTCATGCTTTGTCAGGTCTGCCCACAAGACGACAAGCAAGCAACTTTTAAAATGCTTGTTTTCTGAATGAAGTTCAGATTGATCAGAGTTATGCTAACATTGTAGCTGCTCCATCCACACTCACTATAACATCATCTAAAGGCATAAATACAGCAGCAACATTATTGTTTATGCACACAGATATCTACATACTGTGTAACTTTAAATTATATATAAACTCACCGCCATTTAAGATGTTTATTATTGATGACAGCAGCTGAGGTGGTGTTTGACTCCGGTGTTAGCTCCAGCTCGGTTGAAATGTGAGTTTGAAGATAAAATCCACATCCAAAAGTTTAAAAATCAAACTGCTCCTGCCGGCAAACTGCTTGGATAAGAGCAGAATCAGGTGTTTATTCCCCCAGAAGATGAGACAGCAGCAGCAGCAGCAGCAGCAACGCAGGACTCTGCAGCTCTGCTCCCCGGCCGGCTCTCTCCTGCAGAGCTCGCCGGCTCAGCAGCCGTCTGTCAGCAAGCAGCAGCTCTGTCCCCCGGTCCAGCCTTGTGATACACGCAAATTTTTCATCCTTAGCCTAGCTTAGCCTTAGCCTGGCTTCACCCCATGTAACGTAAAAAGAGGCATCAAATCCGAATTGCTTGTTGAATCATGAGTACAGAGCAAGTCAGCCCGCACCACACTGACTGGGTGGTCTTATTTCACAGCTTGTGTGTTAGTAGGCACATCAGAGACCCAAATACATACTCACAAGCACTGAAAATGTGAGTTTTTCATAATATGGCCCCTTTAAGATCCACCAAATGGGATGTCCTCCCTCACTCTAGCATCATTTTGAGGAGACCACAACTACTCATGACGCACAGCATCTCAACTGTCAAAAATGAAGTCAGCAATCAATATTCAGAAATTATTAAGTAACAGTTTAAAAGAAAAACACCTGATAACCGCTCCAATTTTATAGATCTATAGTAGCGTCTGGTTGTCACAGAATAAGACACAAATAGACAATTCAAATCTGTTGATTACTGAAACAAAACAGACTTAAGGAGCAATAAAACAGCTGCAGCCTCCAGAATATGTTTAAAGAAAATATTGACTATTTAGTTAGTGAAAGTCTGACATCCTTTTTAGGCTCAGGATGATATAGGAGACATGCCACTGTGCAGTTGTATACTTTCCTGAATGAGTTGAGATGTACTTGAAATCCACTTAGAAATCAGAGGAAAAAAACAGGCTGCAGAACTTGCCTGAGAATCATCACATTTTTTAAGTTTTCTTCAGTAGCAAAGTAATCCAGTGGTAAGTGTCTGTACATCCATGTGAACAAATATGGTGTAAAAACGTGTTTGAAAGGGAACAGCAACACCTACCTGTAGCTGACATTACAACAGCACATCTAATGACCTTTTATGGGGTCTTTTATTTGTTACGGTCTATCTGACAATTGTTAACTTCACTGCTCATGTGATTTGCGTGGCCTTCCTGCATTTTGCTCCAGCTTTTCGTGTTTTCTGTCTGCATGTTTTGATGGCTCCCTGAGTTGGAATATGTTCTATCAAACTGGCGGACTTTGGGTTATTCAACGTAAAGTGGTTCCTACCTGCTCTACTGGGATCCCTGTTCTCTGGAGGATCCCTGTTCTCTCTTCCTCCAGCCTGCCAGTTCAGGTGTGTCACAAAGCCCTGTCTGGCTCCCCTGCACTTTCTATCAGTGCGGAAATCACCCAGAGCTGTGCTGTCACTGACGGACTCTAGTGACAGGGGTTTTTCTTCAACTGGAGCTCCCTTCATGTTTGCTGTAATGATCTCCACTGTGTGACTGTGGCTGTTACCAACGCTGCCATTCTGCCCACATGACGCAACTGTTTTAATTATGATGTCCTACACGCCCGCAGGTACGGGGTTTATGCAGCTTCCTAATTACACCCAACAAAGGGTTTTTAACTCACTGCCAAGAGTTTGAGATTTTAAGAAACAAACCTCATTACATCCATAGAGGCTGTCAGTGTGGAATACAGAAAGAAGACAAACTTGGGCATCATCGTTGGAAACATCGCAAGACTACCCTATACCAGGCGAAATGCAAAATATGGAGTGGATCACAGTGTAATGCGGAGTTTACAGAGACTTCCATCCTCAGCTCTGTCTCCTGCCACCATGGAACTATTTAATACACAATCTCTCACCAATAATCCCTCCTACATCCTGTTTGCCCTCTACATCCTGTTTACCTTCTACATCCTGTTTACACTCTACATCCTGTTTACCCTCTACATGCTGTTTACCCTCTACACCCTGTTTACCTTCTACATCCTGTTTACACTCTACATCCTGTTTACCTTCTACATCCTGTTTACACTCTACATCCTGTTTACCCTCTACATGCTGTTTACCCTCTACACCCTGTTTACCTTCTACAACCTGTTTACCCTCTACATCCTGTTTACCTTCTACATCCTGTTTACCTTCTACATCCTGTTTACCCTCTACATCCTGTTTACATTCTACATCCTGTTTACACTATACATCCTGTTTACCCTCTACATGCTGTTTACCCTCTACATCCTGTTTACCTTCTACATCCTGTTTACCTTCTACATCCTGTTTACTCTCTACATGCTGTTTACCCTCTACACCCTGTTTACCCTCTACAACCTGTTTACCTTCTACATCCTGTTTACCCTCTACATCCTGTTTACCCTCTACATCCTGTTTACCTTCTACATCCTGTTTACCCTCTACATGCTGTTTACCCTCTACACCCTGTTTACCCTCTACATGCTGTTTACCCTCTACATCCTGTTTACCTTCTACATCCTGTTTACCCTCTACATGCTGTTTACCCTCTACATCCTGTTTACCCTCTACATCCTGTTTACCCTCTACATCCTGTTTACCTTCTACATCCTGTTTACCCTCTACATCCTGTTTACCCTCTACATCCTGTTTACCTTCTACATCCTGTTTACCCTCTACATGCTGTTTACCCTCTACACCCTGTTTACCCTCTACAACCTGTTTGCCTTCTACATGCTGTTTACCCTCTACAACCTGTTTACCCTCTACAACCTGTTTGCCTTCTACATGCTGTTTACCCTCTACTTCCTGTTTACCCTCTACAACCTGTCTAGTCTCTACATGTTGTTTACCCTCTACAACCTGTTTACCTTCTACATCCTTCTACATGTTTACCCTCTACAATCAGTTGACCTTCTACATGCTGTTTACCCTCTACATCCTGTTTACTCTACAACCTGTTTACCCTCTACATCCTGTTTGCCCTCTACAACCTGTTTACCCTCTATAACCTGTTTACCCTCTACAACCTGTTTGCCTTCTACATGCTGTTTACCCTCTACTTCCTGTTTACCCTCTACAACCTGTCTAGCCTCTACATGTTGTTTACCCTCTACATGCTGTTTACCCTCTACAACCTGTTTACCTTCTACATCCTTCCACATGTTTACCCTCTACAATCAGTTGGCCTTCTACATGCTGTTTACCCTCTACATCCTGTTTACTCTCTACAACCTGTTTACCCTCTACAACCTGTTTACCTTCTACATGCTGTTTACCCTCTACATCCTGTTTTTCTCTCTTCATGCTGTTTACCCTCTACAATCTGTTTGCCCACTACGCCCTGTTTACTCTCTACATCCTGTTTACCTTCTACATGCTGTTTACCCTCTACAATCTGTTTACCCTCTACACCCTGTTTACCCTCTACATGCTGTTTACCCTCTACAACCTGTTTACCCTCTACACCCTGTTTACCTTCTACATGCTGTTTACCCTCTACATCCTGTTTACTCTCTTCATGCCGTTTACCCTCTACAATCTGTTTACCCACTACGCCCTGTTTACTCTCTACATCCTGTTTACCTTCTACATCCTGTTTACACTCTACATCCTGTTTACCCTCTACAACCTGTTTACCCTCTACATCCTGTTTACCTTCTACATCCTGTTTACCCTCTACATCCTGTTTACCCTCTACATGCTGTTTACCCTCTACAACCTGTCTAGCCTCTACATGCTGTTTACCCTCTACATGCTGTTTACCCTCTACATCCTGTTTACCCTCTACATCCTGTTTACCTTCTACATCCTGTTTACCCTCTACATGCTGTTTAACCTCTACAACCTGTTTGCCTTCTACTTCCTGTTTACCCTCTACAACCTGTCTAGCCTCTACATGCTGTTTACCCTCTACAACCTGTTTACCTTCTACATCCTTCTACATGTTTACCCTCTACAACCTGTTTACCTTCTACATGCTGTTTACCCTCTACATCCTGTTTACTCTCTACAACCTGTTTACCCTCTACAACCTGTTTACCCTCTACACCCTGTTTACTCTCTTAATGCTATTTACCCTCTACATCCTGTTTACTCTCTTCATGCTGTTTACCCTCTACAATCTGTTTACCCACTACGCCCTGTTTACTCTCTATAACCTGGTTACCCTCTATATGCTGTTTACCCTCTACATCGTATTTACCTTCTACATGCTGTTTACCCTCTACATCATGTTTACTCTCTACATGCTGTTTATCCTTTACATACTGTAAAGGACTGGATGAGCACAAATTTCCTCCAGTTAAACAGCAGCAAAACTGAAGATTTCCTTATTGGCTCTCCACACCAGAATCAGTCATCCCCTATACCTCATCTCAACTTTGACAGCTAGGACATCCCCCTTTTCCTCCTCAGTCACTAATCTGGGTGTTAGGTTTGACCCTCAGCTGACTTTTGATGACCATATAAGGGCCCAATAAGACAGAATGCTTTTTGCAGGTTGCAAAACGCAAGGTGCACCACACTACGTTTTTTGTTGAAGCCTACAATTTAAAAAAAGAGCAGCTTGCTGCGTCTTTTTTATTGTTGCTAGGCAACCACTGAATCACCTGTTCTTAGCCCAGCCGTTATTTTGCTGTGAAGTAAACTCACTCCATGCATGCCGTTTTCTGTTCAGATCATGGTAACTACAGTTAGTAAAGTTATATAGCTCTGGGTATCCAGTAACAGCCACCATTAGTTTGTCCTCCATGACTGTTATCTCCACTTGTTGTCATCACTATCACAGAAGGCCTGCCTCTCAATTCATCTGATTGGACAATGGGAAAAAATGCAAATGATGTCGGGCACATTTCCGCTCTGACGTTTTTACAACTCGAAGCAATCAGGGTACTCCTGCAAAAACGTGAGGCACATAGAGCAGAAAAACACATGCACTCAGCAACACAAAAGCAGCAAGCAAAAAGCTTCACTCTCATTGGAAACAATTACAAAAAGCTGCCCCAGGCTGCTAAAAAGAGCTCTGTCTGATTGGGGCCTACGACATCTATTGGAAACCTCTTTCTACCATCTCAAAACATCTCTAAACTCCTCCCCTCTCTAACCCTGTCAGATGCATAGAAACCTGTCCATGCCTTTATCTCCTCCAGACTGGACTGCTGCAATGTGCTCTTCACAGGTATTCCTGGCAGGAGCATCAAGAAGCTCCAATACATTCAGAACAGCACTGCCAGGATCCTGATGAGAGTGTGAAAACACCAACATATAACACCAGTTCTGTTTTCACTGCACTGGCTCCCTGTCTGCTTCAGGATGGACTACAAAGTCCTGCTACTCACATACAAATCCATCAACAGACATGAACTGTACTAAGCCCAGTACTAAGCTCCGCACCATGGGCCCCCAGTACCAAGCTCCGCATCATGGGCCCCCAGTACCAAGCTCCACACCATGGGCCCCCAGTACCAAGCTCCACTTGTGGAACAGCCTTCTTAACAATCTGAGCACAGACCTGAGACTCTTTTAAAAAGGCCTAAAAGGCTTTTTCATCTGAACTTGTTTTTTTAATGTTGTGTGTTGTATGTTTTAATGCTGTAGCCTTTTGAGATTCACTGTGAATGAAAAGTGCAGTACAAATTAAATGTATTATTATTATTTATGTTGGTGGCATGTTTCCATCTGTCAGATTGGCAAAAACATTTTCACACTAATTCAGATGTCTCGCTGAGCTGATGCCTCCTTCCCTGCAGTCTAATAATGTTACAGAATGTGTTACAGGAAACACTCACAGCTTCACAGAGTCACTCTGGTTTATTATTCACTCCATTTTTAGGAGAATTTCTGAGTGTCGGCCTGCAGATGGCTGCTGTTCCTCCGGCTAACAGTTATAGATGGAAGCCTCCTCCAACACCTTCCTTTAGTTCAGACTCTCCTGCTGAGAGACACTGTCCTCCGCCTCCACCTTCCTCTGTTCACCTCCACTATCCTGTGCTTCACCTCCACCTTCCTCTGTTCACCTCTACTATCCTGTGCTTCACCTCCACCTTCCTCTGTTCACTTCCACTATCTTCTGCTTCACCTCCACCCTCCTCTGTTCACCTCCACTATCCTGTGCTTCACCTCCACCTTCCTCTGTTCACCTCCACTATCTTCTGCTTCACCTCCACCCTCCTCTGTTCACCTCCACTATCCTGTGCTTCACCTCCACCCTCCTCTGTTCACCTCCACTATCTTCTGCTTCACCTCCACTATCTTCTGCTTCACCTCCACTATCTTCTGCTTCACCTCCACTATCTTCTGCTTCACCTCCACCTTCCTCTGTTCACCTCCACTATCCTGTGCTTCACCTCCACCCTCCTCTGTTCACCTCCACTATCTTCTGCTTCAACTCCACCTTCCTCTGAACACATTGATGCAGTTTTACATCAAAAGCTGAATATTCAAAAGAGACATTGGACAATATTTTTAATTTTTAATGGAGAAATCTTCTTTTTCAGCTGACTTTGGTCTTTCCAAAATCATTGATGACCAGGTGACCATGAAGACGGTCTGTGGCACACCAGGGTACTGCGGTGAGTTCATCACACCTACTACACTGTGAGGTAGTACTATGTACTGTAGTAGTACTATATGGTATTGTAGAAGTAATAAATGGTGTAGTAGTAGTTAAAGGTGTAGTAGCAGTAGATAGTGTAGTAGCAGTAATAAATTGTGTGGTAGTAGTTAAAGGTGTAGTAGCAGTAATAAATGGTGTAGTAGTAGTTAAAGGTGTAGTAGCAGTAGATAGTGTAGTAGCAGTAATAAATTGTGTAGTAGTAGTTAAAGGTGTAGTAGCAGTAGATAGTGTAGTAGCAGTAATAAATTGTGTAGTAGTAGTTAAAGGTGTAGTAGCAGTAATAAATGGTGTAGTATTAGTTAAAGGTGTAGTAGCAGTAGATAGTGTAGTAGCAGTAATAAATTGTGTAGTAGTAGTTAAAGGTGTAGTAGCAGTAATAAATGGTGTAGCAGTAGTTAAAGGTGTAGTAGCAGTAGATAGTGTAGTAGCAGTAATAAATTGTGTAGTAGTAGTTAAAGGTGTAGTAGCAGTAGATAGTGTAGTAGCAGTAATAAATTGTGTAGTAGTAGTTAAAGGTGTAGTAGCAGTAGATAGTGTAGTAGCAGTAATAAATTGTGTAGTAGTAGTTAAAGGTGTAGTAGCAGTAATAAATGGTGTAGCAGTAGTTAAAGGTGTAGTAGCAGTAGATAGTGTAGTAGCAGTAATAAATGGTGTAGTAGTAGTTAAAGGTGTAGTAGCAGTAATAAATGGTGTAGTAGTAGTTAAAGGTGTAGTAGCAGTAGATAGTGTAGTAGCAGTAATAAATTGTGTAGTAGTAGTTAAAGGTGTAGTAGCAGTAATAAATGGTGTAGTAGTAGTTAAAGGTGTAGTAGCAGTAATAAATGGTGTAGTAGTAGTTAAAGGTGTAGTAGCAGTAGATAGTGTAGTAGCAGTAATACATTGTGTAGTAGTAGTTAAAGGTGTAGTAGCAGTAATAAATGGTGTAGTAGTAGTTAAAGGTGTAGTAGCAGTAATAAATTGTGTAGTAGTAGTTAAAGGTGTAGTAGCAGTAATAAATGGTGTCGTAGTAGTTAAAGGTGTAGTAGCAGTAGATAGTGTAGTAGCAGTAATAAATTGTGTAGTAGTAGTTAAAGGTGTAGTAGCAGTAATAAATTGTGTAGTAGTACTTAAAGGTGTAGTAGCAGTAATAAATTGTGTAGTAGTAGTTAAAGGTGTAGTAGCAGTAATAAATTGTGTAGTAGTAGTTAAAGGTGTAGTAGCAGTAATAAATGGTGTAGTAGTAGTTAAAGGTGTAGTAGCAGTAGATAGTGTAGTAGCAGTAATAAATGGTGTAGTAGTAGTTAAAGGTGTAGTAGCAGTAATAAATTGTGTAGTAGTACTTAAAGGTGTAGTAGCAGTAATAAATTGTGTAGTAGTAGTTAAAGGTGTAGTAGCAGTAATAAATGGTGTAGTAGTAGTTAAAGGTGTAGTAGCAGTAGATAGTGTAATAGCAGTAATAAATTGTGTAGTAGTAGTTAAAGGTGTAGTAGCAGTAATAAATGGTGTAGTAGTAGTTAAAGGTGTAGTAGCAGTAGATAGTGTAGTAGCAGTAATAAATGGTGTAGTAGTAGTTAAAGGTGTAGTAGCAGTAATAAATTGTGTAGTAGTAGTTAAAGGTGTAGTAGCAGTAATAAATGGTGTCGTAGTAGTTAAAGGTGTAGTAGCAGTAGATAGTGTAGTAGCAGTAATAAATTGTGTAGTAGTAGTTAAAGGTGTAGTAGCAGTAATAAATGGTGTAGTAGTAGTTAAAGGTGTAGTAGCAGTAGATAGTGTAGTAGCAGTAATAAATGGTGTAGTAGTAGTTAAAGGTGTAGTAGCAGTAATAAATTGTGTAGTAGTAGTTAAAGGTGTAGTAGCAGTAATAAATTGTGTAGTAGTAGTTAAAGGTGTAGTAGCAGTAATAAATGGTGTAGTAGTAGTTAAAGGTGTAGTAGCAGTAGATAGTGTAGTAGCAGTAATAAATTGTGTAGTAGTAGTTAAAGGTGTAGTAGCAGTAATAAATGGTGTAGTAGTAGTTAAAGGTGTAGTAGCAGTAGATAGTGTAGTAGCAGTAATAAATTGTGTAGTAGTAGTTAAAGGTGTAGTAGCAGTAATAAATGGTGTAGCAGTAGTTAAAGGTGTAGTAGCAGTAGATAGTGTAGTAGCAGTAATAAATGGTGTAGTAGTAGTTAAAGGTGTAGTAGCAGTAATAAATTGTGTAGTAGTAGTTAAAGGTGTAGTAGCAGTAATAAATGGTGTCGTAGTAGTTAAAGGTGTAGTAGCAGTAGATAGTGTAGTAGCAGTAATAAATTGTGTAGTAGTAGTTAAAGGTGTAGTAGCAGTAATAAATGGTGTAGTAGTAGTTAAAGGTGTAGTAGCAGTAGATAGTGTAGTAGCAGTAATAAATTGTGTAGTAGTAGTTAAAGGTGTAGTAGCAGTAGATAGTGTAGTAGCAGTAATAAATGGTGTAGTAGTAGTAATAAATGGTGTAGTATTAGTTAAAGGTGTAGTAGCAGTAGATAGTGTAGTAGCAGTAATAAATGGTGTAGTATAGTAAAAGGTACAGTAGCAGTAGTAGATGGTGTAGCAGTAATAGTACATGTTAGTAGTAGTAGTAGTTAATCACCTGTGTTGCTGTGATATCCGGTAGCAGGCAGTGATGTGTTCACTGCAGCTGCTGCTCAGTGGGATTTTACATGACTCTCCGTTAGAGCTTCTGTCAGCCAGCTGGCTAACAGGCTCCTCTGCCTGTAGCTCCAGAGATCCTGCGGGGAAACGCCTACGGCCCTGAGGTGGACATGTGGTCAGTGGGCGTCATCCTCTACATCCTGTGAGTCCATTAACACCTCCCTGACCGCACACAGTAACACACAACCACACACAACCACACACAACCACACGCACACACTCACACACAAAAACATACACACACACACAGAGTAACACACACACACACCTCCACCTCCACCACACACACAAAGTAACACATACACACACAGTAACACACACATGCACAAACACACACACACAGTACTGACTCAGTCGTCTCCATCCGTCTCATTAACGTCATTAGAACTGATGACATCATGTGAAACACGTTATTTATGTGCATTCACATGTTTACTGTCGATAACAAACCTCAGCTTTAGCTCAGCTTCGAGATTCCAGAGGTGGAAATGTTCTGATAGCTCGGCTGACATGTGACACATAGTAATATTTATTACAGTGGTTTAGTTTATGAAGGTCAGTCCCCTTTTCATGTTTCTCTATGTCGTGTTTAGATGCAGAAAACACAATAATCCACAAACTTTATTTTAACCACTTGAATGGAAACAATGTTGTGAACCGGAGTACCTGTATCAAAAACATAAAATCACAGGTTCCATCTGAAGGCAGCAGAAGGTGTTTCCTTCACACCAAAGCTCATGTAGCTGAACCGTTAGCCTTCAGTCAGAGAAGTCATGGACACACCTGTCACCAAAAATTGTCTGTAAAATGTTTAATTACTCGGACTTTGAATAATAATAATTTGTTGTTCAAATATATTTTAAATATATATAAAATATTTTCAAATAGTTTCTAAGTGACACTTGTTACTTTTTATTTTTTATGCTAACATTACTTTTTTCATGCTAACATTATGTTTTTATTTTTTATGCTCACATAATTTTTTTATTTTTCATGCTAACCTTACTTTTTATTTTTCAGTCAAACATTTCTTTTTATTTTATGCTAATGTTATTTTTTTAAGTTGACATCACTTGTCAATGTCATATTTTGTGCTTGAGTTGTGTTTTTAACTCATGCCACTGGTTGATGTTTGGATGCTTTCAGTTAATTTCTTTCTACCTGTAGAGCTAACTCTGTGTACTCTTGTTAGCTGCTGTTTCTTACTGGAATATGTGTCATGTTATCTGATCAGACCTGATGGATGTTTGTCAAAGGTACAAGGATGAGTGTCGCATACAAATTCAGCTCTAAATAGTAATATCAATAGTCTCCAGTGTATTGATTTATTTCTAAATACTGAAAATGTCCAGACAGAAGCTGTCAGGATGTTGTAGAAACATGTTTTCTGCCACCTACTGTCCACATATTATTGATTGTTAGAAACAGGAAACCTGTCTATAGAACTGCTCTTTCAACAACTGCAGTAAAAGACATAACTAACTAAGCTGTAACTAAAATGTCACAGATTTTTCTATATTTTCCCAATAATTAGTGGCAGTTTGTATAAAACTTTCCACAAAACTTTCTAAAACATTTCAGACCTGTAAAAAAAAGAGATGGTGATAAAAGCAGCTGAAAGCTCAGGAAAAGCTAGTGAGTAGACTTTGTGTTATAATTATTTTATCACACAAAAAGCATTTTACTTGCAAAATAAAGGTCTAACTGCAGTTTCAAAGTTCTCTCTATGCTGCCAGGAATATAAAAATAAAAAAATGTGTTGGTCTAAAAGACATCCATTTTTAGTAGCACTCAAATCAGCCTTAATAGCTTCTCAAATGTTAACTGTAGACTGTAAACTAATGCCCAGAATATAAACAGAGAACATGGCCTCAGATAACTGCAGCCTGGTTGTGGTTGGAGAGTTTGAAGATGATTAATATCAGATAAAGAAAATTTCTAGTTTTAGATCTGTCATTTCCTCAGATTTCGACAGTACAGTTCTGTTATGTTTCTCCTGTCTGGTACCAGCCACTAACACTGATCTGACCTGCGTCCTGTTCTCCAGACTCTGTGGGTTCGAGCCCTTCTTTGACCCGCGGGGGGATCAGTACATGTACAGTCGCATCCTCAACTGCGACTACGAGTTTGTGTCTCCGTGGTGGGATGAGGTGTCTCTCAATGCTAAGGATCTGGTGAGTTCTTGGGTCTCGACATAAATGAGATTCTTTCACAGTCTACATTTCAGTCTATCAGTGTTCAATCTGTGACACATTTTACTAAACTGGTTTATTTAGACAGACAAACTGTCAACAATATAAATGGGAAACTGTCTGTGTACAATAACACTCCACTTGTTTTGTTTGAGATAACTTGAGACTCATTTTGGACAGCTCTTAAAATGACTTGGACTGACTGAATGAGTTGTGACTTGACTGGAACTTGTATAGAATGAGTTGGATGACTTTGTCTTCTGTACCTTATCTTTCAATTATTTGAGAATTGAAATTTATTTCAAATTCCATGGACTTGTCTGGAATGACTTGACTTAAAGTGATCTGTGACTTGGACTTACCTGGGATAACCTGAATCTCAAGTTTATCTTGAATTATACTTGACTTGGACTCTCAAGCAACTTGGATTTGTTTTGAAAATACTTTTGAAATTTGCACACATCTGAACAATATGCACATCTGGTTTGTCATTTTGCACATACTTTTATAGTGTTCTTAGCACAACTGTTATCACCTTGTCTACCTCAGTATGTATGTATGTACGTGAGTGGTATGGGGGATATGAATGTGTGGGTGTGTGTGTCTGTATTTATTTGAGACTTGACTTGGACTTGTTTTAAAGGAGTTACGAATTAACTGGAACACGACTTTGTGAACCTTTGTGAAATGACTCCAGACTTGGACCTGTTTCGAATGGCTTGACACTTGACTTAGACTTGTCTCAAATTACTTGTTTTCAAATGACTTGAGACTTAAGTTGAAACTGCTCCTAATGATTTGAGACTCGACTTGAACTTGAACTTGTCTCAAAGAAGTTGAGGCTAAGACTCGTCTTCAATGACTTGGACTTATCTGGGATGACTTGAGGCTTGTCTTGAGTCTTGATTTTGATTAGTTTCAAATGGCTCAACACTTGACTTGGATTTGTTGACTTGAGACTTGATTTGAACTTGTTTTGAATTACCCGGTCTTGTCTGGAAGGACTTCAGATTTATCTTGGGCTGGTCTTGAACGCATCTTTTCAGTGACTTAAGACTAACTCATTTTAAATGAATAGGACTTGCCTTGAATGACTTGAGACAGGACTTGAAAGTGTCAGAAATGTGTTGGACTTTTATGGAGGGACTTGAGACTTGACTTGCCTTTAAAATCTCTAAACTTGCCTGCCAAATAGATCAATCTGACTTGACCTCTGCCACAATGAGCTCTACCTGTAGAAAGTTCCTTCATTGACAGGTGGTCTAAACTCAGTCCTGTCCATGTTTGTCCATCTGCAGGTCAGTAAGCTGATCGTCCTCGACCCTCACAAGCGCCTCAGTGTCCGGGAGGCCCTGCAGCACCCCTGGGTGCTGGGTAAAGCCGCTCGCTTTTCCCACATGGACACCACCCAGAGGAAACTGCAGGAGTTCAATGCTCGACGCAAACTCAAGGTGAGGATGCTGTCTGGGTGTTTCACCAAGTTCACAATGAGTTTGGTGACAGAACAAAAACAAAAAACCTGTTTAGTGGTTTTAAAAGGAAGCAGGGACTCAACTAAAAGCTTGAACAAATCAGTCACACACTGGCTTTGGGGATGTTCATCTGTTATGCACGGATCAAACTATAGGATGTTTTAAGGCTCAACCACGGGCCAGATTTTTTCAGCACTGTTTATTTAGGGGCCCATGTTGTACAGGCATGGTGAAAACGTGTTTTTGATATGCTTTTGTTTGTATAAAACAATTTTAGGGTTGTATTGGATTTACATGAGCCTTATGTATACACTGTTATCTAATGTAGATTTATGAAGAGTCATGTAAAAGACTTGATGCAATTTATAAAAACATTTTTGGCCAGATTTGGTCCATGGGCCACTATTTGCCTACCAATGTCTTAGTCTTTTGAGATGGTCACTGTGTCAACTCTGTGTTCCTATTGGTAACGTACAACTTGTCAAACTGGTAAAAACATCCTAACAGGCTCTTTGTTGTGATTTGAGGCATCCCAGATGCTGTGTTGGTTGTCTTCCACTGTTTATGTATTTATGTATGTTTATGTTTTTTGTGTGTTTGTGTCGACAGGCTGCCATGAAGGCTGTCGTGGCCACCAGTCGGATGCATGAGGGTTCGCGGCGTCGTACCGACAGCTGTGAGATTCCAGGCTCAGGGACATCAAGGCAGAGCAGCATGCAGCAGGACCCGCCCCCTGAGTCTACAGGCCCTGCCCCCACAGACACAGAGGCCCTGCCCTCAGATCAGCAGTCGCCGCTGCAGGAAGATGAATCAAAACCTGCAGGCCAAAGTGCCCTCAGCCCCTCTCCTTCACGCAGCCCCAAACAACCCAGCTCTGATGTCACACCCATAGGTCCCGCACCCACCAGGCCGCCGCTGCGGGCTGACGGGCAGCGGCAGGCATCCGTTGTCCCCAAAACTGTGCTGGGCCAGCCCCGGCTGCCACAGAAGAGCTGCTCTGTGGTAGAGCCTGCCCCCAGGGTTGAAGCCACGCCCACTCTGGCCACACCCCCCAGTCCCAACAGCCTCAGCAATGGCTTCATGCCGGGGGCAGAGCCTGCCTGTAAGACTGCCCACTGCCAGTGATCACCTGACGCAAAGCAGAGATGGTCCTCTCTGCCTCCGTTTCCCATAACCACACAAAAAAAAAACACAAAAATTATGCAGTTCCATTATCTCCTCTGCAAACTAATTAATTTATTTGAACCAAATTACACCAGAAACTAAACTCTCAGCTCAACATCTACAGCTGAAATTTAACCACCAACAACAACTTTGTTCCTGTTCTGGAGCTCTGCTGTCATGCTAACATGCTAACAGCCACGTGCTCACTGAGGGTTTGTTGAATGTTGGTCTGGTTTCAGTGTGCAGGCTGGAGATTATTCAAGATATGAGAAACGAAAACAAAGTTGTCCCTTCAGGACTTAAGATAGACCATGTCTTCTCTGCTATTTTTACTGTGGTAAGAAAAACAACACAACACGCTAACATGCGCTAGCTGCCAAGGTAGCTAGCTAGTTTTACATGAACACACTTTTCATTCAAATATCGTTTAAATTTTATTATTCATAAAACTGACCAACTTCTATCTGTTGGTCTGTCTGAGAAGTTGAATACATTTAGAGATGTGTTAAACTTGTTGAGTAATAAGAAAAGGATTAGCAAAATGCTCTTTCAGTAACTGCATCAAAACAGTTTCTGTCTGTTGTGTTTTTGTAATTATTTATCTCATATGAGGTTTTAATGATCAGATTCATTTTTTGGTATATTGGTGTGCCTGTAGGATTATGACACAAAAGTTTTCTATTTAAAAATAAATTCTTTAAATGTTCTTTAAACATTGTTTAATCATATAATATATATTTTACTGTTATCATCTCAAAAACAGCAAATATTAACTAATTTCAGGTTAGCTAGCATCTCTGAGCTAGCATGCTAGTTTATACTTTGGAACAATGCAGCAATAACACGTGATTCAGAAATGCTGCTTCAGTGAGTTTGTAGTTGTAACTTTCACCTGCATCATGAGAAAATATATGTTAAAGCTCAGTCACACTCACATTTAAAATGGAAACTGATAGTTAGTAACCCTGTAGTAGCTGGGAGATCTATTGTGACAAGCCTTTAGCATATTAGCGGTTAGCTCGCCAGCTACAGTAGTTTTTCTGTTGATGAGGTCTGACCTGGACTTTACTTCTGTGGCTTGTTAGCTTGATATAAACTCTCATTTTACTGCTTGACTCGAACAAGTCCTAAACAAACTATAATGTCATGTTTTGTCGCTCTTCTTACCGCAGTAACAAACAGAGAAATGAACTCCAACAAAACTGAACTGCACAGACTAACATGTTTATAACCGAAACAAAGCATTGCATTCATGTTTCACTTCTACATCTTGTTCTGTCTCAAACACGCAAACCACCAACAGAGAAACCCTTTTATTGATTGTGATGGATCATTGAAGAACTCCTCAAGTCAAGAGTTGAGCTAAATGTGGCGCTTCGTCAGGTTGTTAACTACCATTTTGTCTCTGAGAACAGGCCACTGCCACTTCAAAGGAGTTTAATGTTTTCTCTCTGAGTGAGATGTTCAGACGGATATCAGTCTCATGTCTGTGTGTTGAGTACGTTAGCTTAGCATAAAGACTGGAAGCAGGAGAAACTGCTAACCTGGCTCTGAAAAGTTAAAAAATAAACTTGCCAACACATTTAAAGATCAAATGAACACCTGTCTGGTTTGTTTAATCTGTACACAACTAAAATAATAATGTCATTGTGCACTGTAGTCAGAGACAGAAGTTCTCGGCGGATGGATTCACTGTTGTTAGTTAAGAAATAGTTCCAGCTGGAACTCCTCCTAAATCTGCGGTTTTTACATTTCAGTTTATGTACGAATTAATTACAGAGATGTTGATCAGTGAGCTTTAGAGGAGTCGATAGGTTGCTTTTTTAACTTTGGACAGAGTCGACAGCCTACAAAAGAGATGTATGAACACGCAGAACGCAGATTGTGGCAATGTCATATTTCATGACAGATTGTTGCTCGTCCTTCAGGGTGTCCGCATGTTTATAGGACCAAGTCTGGGGTTTGTTTTGAACATGTAATAATAGGTGTGAACAGAAATGATCTTAAGTTACAAATTGTAGTTTGTATGTTGAACATTTGGTGAAATTCGAACAACTCCTCCAGATTAACCTCCAGATATGTGGTTTGACCACAGATCCAGCGCCAGGATGAAGTGACTGAGGAGGCTGTTAAAAATTATGAGGGGGCAGTTTTTTCATTTGTTTTTAACATAAACAATTTATGAATGATTCTCTGTCAAAATCAGCAGAGTGAGGCGCATAGAAACAGCTGTTTGCAGGTTGCAGCTCTCTCTCTCTTTCTCTGTCTGGTTGTCACTTCCCTGTCGTTTCCCTTCTGTCTGTGGATTGCTACAATGGGGCGAAAATGAAATTAGGCCCAAAAGTTCTATTTACAACAAAGCAAGCAGGCTAAGAAACCAAACTAAGTGACATGTTCTGTTTGTCTGTCTGTCTGTTGATCTCCTCCACTCTGTTTCAGTACCATGGACAGCACAGCCCAAGCATACACCTATGCAAATAGCCTAAAATTATACTGGCTATTTTTTATAGATAGCCTACATAAAGCTTAAACAGAGAGGGCAAAAAATACAACTGAGGGGATGAAGCCCTCTCAAGCTGCCTTTGACCAGGTGACTCCAGAATGACACATACACCATAATTTTCTAATCTGGCACCCCTATCGGCAGTAATCGGCAAGACAACATCATCTGTCTGTTTTATCTGTCAATAATAACCACAGGGTTAAGTTTAGGGGACGATTGTAGTTACGCTTTTTAAAAACTGTCTCAACTCTCCTGTTGGGTTAAAGCCTCCATTCACCCTCCTCCTCTGAATAAGGAAATGTGTCCACATATATATACGTCATCTGAGCTGCAGCACTGCTCCGACTCGCAGTTACTGCGGCCGCTAGATGGCAGCTGTCACTCAAACTAACTACAGACTGACATTACGACCTGCTGTGTCGTTTTTCTTGGAGGACAGTCTCTGAAATGAGCAACAGGCTACCAGTTTCCACCTGCTTCCAGTCTTTATGCTAAGCTAAGCTAATGTATTCAACACGCAGACATGATATTCATCTGAACATCTCACCGTCAGAAAGAAAAGAAATTTCAGTTCTGATACGGGACAAACAGAGTGGCCGTCTTCTTCTTCTTCTCGTGGAACAGAAACTGAATCTTTCCTGATTGACTGTATTTTATTAAATCTTGGTAACACGTTTGTGAGGACACTCTGAATTGAAGGACAAGGAGAGACCAGCTTCGTCTCTCTCGGGTTTATCTGCTTCTTCTTCTTCTTCTGCATCTGCTTGTGTTTGTGAGCATGCAAGGCTTCAGACTGAAGTTTCAAGTTTCATGTTGCTGTAAAACTGAGAAACAGCTGATTTCTGCTTCTGTCTGTGGCATGAACAGACAATCTGCTTTGAGTTTTTTATCCTTTCTACTCTTTACTGTGGACACCCGCTGACATTATTACGCAGCTGTGTAAGTAGATAAAGTAGATTCAGGTGTTAGTGTTCAGGTAAGTGACGTGCTGTGTCGTGAGCTTCTAGTAAATCACTGTGTTGTTTACACTTTATCAGCTGTTTGCACTGTACATAGTTTGGTTTTAGACAGATTATCTTCACCGCTCCTCTTCACCACAGACACGTTCAGTGTTCAGACCCCCAGGACCAAATTTGACCTTTGACCTTTCTTGAAAAACAAACCCAGTCATCTGATCTGAGACCACACGTTCTACCTCTCTCTGTACAGGGGCTTCCAAAAAGAAAATATGATGCAGACATCTCTGGAAAGTAAAAGATGAGGCGAGCAGGCGGACCAGATGCCAAACACAGAAAAACAGATTCCAGTTTTACACACAAATGTACGGTGGCCAAAACAGTCCAAAAGGTGCAGTCCAGACATCACAAGCAAAGACAGAAATTGTACTTGAAATGCGCCACAGCTGGACAGCTCAATGCAGTTATTGGAAAACAGTCTGTCCAGCACGTGGTTAGTTTAGCTTAGTGCTTCAGTTAAACTAGAACTCATCGGTACAGAGTACTGACACGTATATGTGGAATATTTCTTATTGTGTACTGAAGCCCGAACTAACAAATTCATAAATACAAACATAGTTGCAAAAATGTCCTGGATTTGATGGATGTAGAATCCTAAAAGAAAACAGAGATAATGCGAGCATGTTGATAAGCTGGTTTACATTTACATTTAGTCATATGAAAAGCAAACTACGAGCAAGGCGAGACAATCACGTTAGAGACTCAGAAAGAGCCGTGGTACAAACTCTCAGGTAGCTGAGCAGGTTTAAGGGCGATGAGAAAGAGCGCTTGACAGAAGGTTACAGTTTTTCAATTATATATAATTATTATTCTTGCACTTGTGATTTATTTGTATGCACGTGTACACTCATAGATATAAAAGATTAACTCTCCACTTTCTAAAAAAAGACTCATTTTAATAAAAGCACATTTATCCTATCCTTAACACAACGTACAGCTCTGTCGACTCTTTTTTTCTGATGAAATGTAATTTAAAATGTACAATAAAACAGGAATGAATAATCTTGGCTGCTTGAAGGAACCTTAGGGAGCCATTGTGGGAGCCACTGCGCTAAAAATACAGTACAGGCACACAACAGGCAGGGAAATCAATCAATACATGATAAGAATAGATTAAAAACAAGAGACTGATGCATGCAGTTTGTGGAGTGTCTTGTTCAGCTTCTTTGAGCTCTTCCCAAAGATTTAACATTTATTCTGTGAAATTGACAGGAGACTAGTCTTCTTTTTTACTTTAAGCAAATCTCCAAACACTTTGGAGACGTAAATGACCAGACGGTGACTGACTGCAGCACCAAACATTAAAATTTCAGTTGTTCTTTCTGTTGCAACAGTAAATTCTGTCACCTGTCAGCAAAGACAGAGCTCCACAACTCCACAAGTTTTCTCTGTTTGCTTGTGTTTTCTCAGGCTGCTGTACTTTTTGGTCTCTCTCAGTCACTGAACAAAATCCTTTATAAAGAGTAGAGGAAGACTTTCGTCCCTAAAGGGCTTCTTACTCTTTGAAGACGAACCGAACCACAAACCTGAAGTCTGACTGCTGCTTCTGCTGGATGAGCGTTTTACTATAAAAAGTCAAAGAAACAAGCCTGTTTACATAAAACTGAAGAAGAGAAATTAACTACAACTCCCAAGGTGCATTTCAGTCATCCAATCACAGGGCTTCAAAATCTTTTGTGTGTATGTTACTACTGTTCTGATTCACACCTCTGACCAGCTTTTTCTCTGTAGCAACAGCAGCTGAGGCTCATGGGTAACGTAGTATTTAGAGCCATCCACCAAACAGACAGAAAAACCTGCTTTGTCAGAAACAATGATTCAATTCAATTCAATTCAATTTTATTTATATAGCGCCAAATCACAACAAAAGTTATCTCAGGGCACTATACACATCGAGCAGGTCGAAACCGTACTCATTTATTTACAGAGACCCAACAATTCCCCCCATGAGCAAGCACTTGGCGACAGCGGCAAGGAAAAACTCCCCTTTAACGGGAAGAAACCTCAAGCAGAACCGGGCTCTAGGTGGGCGGCCATCTGCCTTGACCGGTTGGGTTTACAGAGAAAGATGGAGGGAGGCGGACGGGGGAAGGGGAGAGGGGGGTGGGGTTGGGAGAGACACAGAGAAGTATAATAACAACAACAACAATAACCATAACAGCAGTAGTGTAAGTAGAGCTATGACTTTATAATAGCAATAGCAATAATATCAGTAGCAGAAATAGAAGCAGGACATCCACAGGACCACGCCACAGTCCCCACGGCCATGACCCACCGTCCAGGTGCTGGATCTTCCTGTGAGACGAGAGAGCACAGAGACTCCGGGGAAGAAGTCAAGTTAGTAACATGCATTAATGGTACATGAAGCATTGAAATGGAGAGGAGGAGGAGGAGGAGGAGGAGAGAGGAGAGAGGAGCTCAGTGCATCATGGGAAGTCCCCCGGCAGTCTAGTCCTATAGCAGCATAACTGGGGGCCGGTCCAAGGCGAGCCTGGCCGGCCCTAACTATAAGCTTTATCAAAAAGGAAAGTTTTAAGCCTACTCTTAAACGTAGAGAGGGTGTCTGCCCCCCGGACTGAATCTGGAAGATGGTTCCACAGGAGAGGAGCCTGATAGCTGAAGGCTCTGCCTCCCATTCTACTTTTAGTTATTCTAGGAACCACAAGTAAGCTGCATTTTGGGAGCGCAGTGCTCTAGTGGGGTAATAAGGTACTATGAGCTCTTTAAGATATAGTGGCGCCTGACCATTAAGAGCTTTATAAGTAAGGAGAAGTATTTTAAATTCTATTCTGGATTTTACAGGAAGCCAATGTAGCGAAGCTAAAATAGGAGAAATATGATCTCTTTTCCTAGTTTTTGTTAATACACGTGCAGCTGCATTCTGGACCAGCTGGAGAGTCTTTAGAGACTTGTTAGGGCAGCCTGACAGTAAAGAATTACAATAATCCAACCTAGAAGTAACAAATGCATGGACTAGTTTTTCTGCATCTTTTTGAGGCAGGATGTGCCTGATTTTTGCTATATTACAGAGGTGAAAAAAAACAGTCCTTGAAATTTGTTTTATATGATGGCTGAAGGGCATATCCTGGTCAAAGATAACTCCCAGATTCCTTACGGTGGAGCTGGAGGCCAAGGTAATGCCATCCAGAGTAGCTATATCATTAGATAATGTGTTTCTAAGGTGTTGAGGGCCAAACACAATAACTTCAGTTTTGTCTGAGTTCAGTAGCAGAAAATTGGCAGTCATCCAGGTCTTTATGTCCTTAAGGCACACCTGAAGTTTAGTTAACTGATTTAATTCATCTGGCTTCATTGATAAATATAATTGGGTATCATCAGCGTAGCAATGAAAATTTGATGGTCAGAATATAAATTTATAATCTGAAAACATTTTCCAGGAGACTCATGAATTTCTTCTACAGTATATTGATGTCATGACACAGCAGAGCTCTGTGATTGGTCGTTTTGAATGTCTCTTTGAACGTGTTTAAAGGAGCCTTCCACTGATTTAACACACGAAGATAAGTCTACTGGTCCTGTTTGTCCTCCTACAAAAACAGTTCTTTATAACTTTATTGAAAACAAATTCAAAACACAACACAACAACACATAAATATGAACAGTGTCAGAACAGAAGGGACTGACATGATAACATTACACAGAGAAACATTTGGTAAAAGGATAATGCAGGAAGGGCTTCACATTTTCTGCAGAAATAAATTGATAAATTCAGTATAATAAATTCAAATTCAAAATTTCAAAATCGAATAAAACAAAAATAATGCATTAGATTCAAATATTTGAAGTCAATAATTGTATATGTTAAAAATAATTTGGGTCTTTTCTGCTTTTTTATGTTGCATCTTAACTACAGAGTTGTAATATAGCTGAATATCATTAAGAAAGAGAGTAAAGTTGAGTTTTCATGTATATAGAATTAGCTAAAAAGTATAAACTATTATATAATAAAATTATAGAATTTCAAAGAAAACATTAATACAGTGCAAGGCAAAGTTAACTTTATTAACTTTGCAACAAACGTTAGAAATTTTGTGAATTGAATTTTGTGACCTCACAGTGCAACACAACAGACTAATAATAAAACCATAAACATAAGAACGTTTTAAAATATGCAAACAATCATAAATATAACATCATCATAACCTTACAGCAGTCTCCATAACAGTTAACTGACACATTCTACTTACATTGGGTCATCTATAGACACAACAGGTAAGGTTTACCTGGTTTAAAGTTTCAAAGTGACCAACTGAAGAGCCTGCCTGGCCTGGGGTTGCTATGGTGATTAATTGTTTCCTTAACATGTGCACTGCCAGAGCGTTTTTTCACATAAGCTAAAAAATCTTCAAGCGCAGGAAGTTAAAAACATAAATGTCGGTTTACAAACTATTAAAAAATAAGTGAAAATTTAGTTTCTTTGTTTAAACCACAGAAATCAAGAATAATGAATATTGTGAAAACAGGTGTATGATGTCATCTGGTGCCTCATGATGTCACAGTGATGTGGAGACTAGAAAAGTCTAACAGAGAGTCTGTATTACAAACTGCAGGTGTGGAGTTTAAAGATGTGGCTGTAATGAGAGACACTATCCAGGTGCATTATGGGAAACGTAGGATCAGGATGTGAAGGCACAACAGTGTGACAGGTTTGGTTTGTAGTTCAGTTCCTCTTTAATCTGGTGAAACATGTCAGACATCACCTGCTCACAGGTGTTTGAATCTGTTGCCAAATGAAACACTGGGACACCAGCTGTCATGGTGAAGCATGTATTCTGTATATTTGATTTACATCTATACTCTTATGTAAAAACATGAATATTTTATCTATTTGTCTGGGCGGCGAGGGGGCTGTGGGGGTTTGAGGTGGGCAGGGTTACCTGTAACTGGTGTTTGTTTTATGTTTGATGAGTAAACTTGTACTTTTTCATTTCTGAAGGATGACATTCAGTATATGCTGACAGTGTAACAGTCTGAGTGTTACAGGTGTGTTGTTGCATGTATACTTCATATTATTTCATTTCTCTTCATCATATCAGAGTAACAACAATTTGAACCCTGCAGGACTCTTTAACAGCAGCTGATCTGAGTTTAGTCTGTAAACTGGGCTTCATTTCCTGCAGAATGTTTCTCTCTTGGAGGATTTTACATAACATACAGTAAAGATGATGAAAATCACTCCAGACTTCTGTTGTTCTTTCTTTACATCTCGTTAGACGTGTGAATATGAACAAGTATCTGTCTGATATCATTTCACAAAACTTAATAAAGAAACTTTAACAAACTATTTTATTTATTTATTTTTTATATACTTTATTGAACATTATTTGAATTCATTGACAACGTCCTTACTGAGTGCACAATGTTTCACTTGTTTTAGGTGCTGTAGTGAGAACTCTAATCATCCAAAATATCAATAACTGTGTTTATTTAGAATAACTAACAAACAAAAAAACAAACAAACAAAGCTGTGACATTTTACTCTGCTGTTGTGAAATTTCAGCCCGGGATGAATGTCCGGATTATGTTCAGTTAAATTCAATGTTTTTTTGTTTTACAAACATTTAAAATTCTTTCTTTCTACACATGCTAACTACAGTTTGGTTGAAAAAGCTGAAACTGTTTTCTGTGAAATGTAGAAATGTTTTGTTCACTTTGGTCAGTTCATTGAAGCTGATTCTCTCCTGATAGAAAACTTAAAGATCTCCAGACATGTTTCAGAACATTTAAAACACTCTGCTTTGAATAATAATTTGATGATGTGATGTGATTTTCCACAAAAATATCCTTAAAGCCCACAATTTGTGAATCTGTAAGTATTGTTGATGTCTAAAGTTTTCCTGGTGGACACAAGATGTCTCCTCCTTCGATGAAAATGTAGGATGATATTTAGGATGCAGTCAATATTTTTAAACACCACAATCAGTCAACAGCAGCTGCCTTTATTTGTTACATATGAACCTGCTGAGAAAACGGCTTGAACTTAAAGATCCCCTCCCGAGATGTAGTAAGATAAAAAATACTCTACACTCGGAATAATAATATGTGTCTAAGATAAGTCAAATTAACTAATAAAAAACTATTAAAAACCTTAAATCATCCTCTCCTCCTTCTCCTTCATGTAAAAATCCAGAATCTGTGAATCTGTAAATATTGTTGATGTAAAGTTTTCCTGCTGGACACCAGACGTCTCCTCCTTCACTGTATAGTCCATTCTCAGTGTTCGTGCACTTCCACATCACACTTGTGTCAGTAAACACTGGACCACGATTAGCTTCAAACTAGCTGTGATGTCATAAATCCTGCAGGTACGTCCAGGTGTTAAACTGAGATTTAAGGCGAGCTCACAGAAACTTTCAGAACAAACTCTGCACAGAGAAAAACAAAAAGAAAGACTGGTTTTACGGAGGAGGAGTCATCACCAAACTGCAGAAGAAACACTAAATCCAATTTTTTATTTTGAATAATATTTTACCAATTAAAAACAAAGTTAGGAACTTAGTCTAAAACCACCATGTGTCCTCTGTGCTGTGGCCCTGTTTGGAGTTTTTGACTTAATATTTAAAACATAGTATATGTTTATACGTATTCAACACATATACACTCACCTGCCACTTTATTAGGTACACCCGTGCAATCTAATGCAATCCAATACAACAGTAGAATTATCACCCTTCTGACAATGTCAACAAAAACTAAAAATGTTTAAGCTTTGTAAATGTATTTAGATTGCATTAGATTGCACAGGTGTATCTAACGAAGTGGCCAGTAAGTGTATATCCACGACATGTTGTAGTTTAAACTGTGCAGCATGTACATTTAAGCGTGTCTCTGATTCTGGTCTGGGAATCGAACCTGTGACTTGTGAGTCACCCATCTGTCTCTGAGCAGAGCTTCTGTCTGTAAACTCTTCCCTCCTGGACCGTCCCACACCAGTATGTGGATCTGGACCTCCAGTCTGCCGCTGAAACCTCCCACACTGAGGAGACGCTATAGGCTCCGCCCTGCTCTGACCTCAACCACGACACCTTGGCATCTGCTGATGTCACTGGCGTGTCATCAACCCACCACAGGATGTCCAGCAGCGGTGAGTTGAACCCACTGAGGACACAGACCAGCAGGTGGGGAGATCCTGGATCCAGAGCGAGCGGGATGGACGACAAGATCTGCACCGACGGGTCAAAACCTGCAGACAGCGGCAAACACGACATTTGTGGTCATTTATCAGTTTATCTATCAGTTTGTAGTTTAGTCGCCATCAGTCACAGCCAACTGCTGTTCAAACTCTGCATCTGATTCCAATTCTTAGAGAGAGATGGTCTACAGGTGAGCTGACGAAGTCCTGCCGGAGGATCTCAGGTAAACAAAAGTCAAAATCTTCTTTTAAATACGTGCTCAAAACTAATTTTTATCCTGTGACTTTTTCTTCAAGGACACATACTCTGCACATTTCCAGGTGTATATTTATATTCTGGGGTTCTACTGGAATATCTTTGCATGATTCCAGTAGCAACAACCTCAGCAACACAGATTACAGAACGGACAGCCATTTATGGACATATGATGAGCTGACATCATCTCCTCGGGAAAGTTAACAAACATCACAAACAAAGCGTCCAGAGCAGGTTGAAGCCCTGACTTTTGACTTGCAGGCAGCATTTCTACAAACGTTCACCTCGAAGTTTTGGAACTTTGACCATGTTTAACATTTGACATCAGAGCAGGATATAAATAACAGAAAACCACTAAAAGCTGAATATGAACCCTTTAAGATTTGAGCCCTAGTTTATTTGGCAACACCTGCAGCAAAGACTCTTTGAGGCACTACTTTGTCGGACACACAACAGAAGAGCAGCTTGTGTTTCTGTTTACAGAGCAGCCAAACAAACTCACATGGCAGGTAACAATTTAAATCCAGGGAGGGAATGGCGGATTCCGCCACAGGCAATGAAAACTACAATTTACAAAATGTAAATCATTGAATGGAAAACCTAATAGTATCCAAAACACATTTTAAGCTTCTGTTATGGTTTTGCTGTAAAACATTGTTTTCAGAAAGTTAAATAAAGTTATTAATATTGTTGTTTTCTTTGTTATGTCATGGTGTGTCTTCATGTTACACAAACATCTCATACCGGTTGTCTTGTCGTGACGATGAAGATTTTCATCATCTTCATCACTATCAGCTGTTTCTTCTCTGACGTCCACCAGCAGCCGAGTCCCGTTGCTGAAAACCACAGAGAAAGAAACGGGCTGTCCGCTGGGCCGAGAACTAACCAAGCAAACAGACCTGCAACAGCAATGAACAACATGATTCCAGGCACTGAACACAGAGAGTTAAAGGAGCAGTTCAACAGTTTCTGAGGAGTCTCACCCCAGCAGGATGATGAAGGTCACAGCTGAGTCCATTATGAAGACTCGTCCTCCTTCCTCTGTCCCCAACAATAAAAGTTATTATTAAGTTATTTCTGAAGTCCTCATAATGATGTTAAAGAAAAGTTTTTCCTCTGAGTCACAATAATGATTTTCTTTACTACTTTATTTTACTGTACCATAAACCAGCAATTTTGTTTCATCTTAATCTAAAGTCCCTATAATGATATTTAGTTTTAACTTAAAGTGCCCATAATAATGTTTTTACCCTTAAATAAAACTCATCATAGTGATGGTTATATCTTAATTTAAAGTCCTTATAATGTTGTTCTTTAACTTTTGATAAAAGTCCCAAAAAAGTCCCTAAAAAGTTCTCTAATGAAGTTTTTTTTGCCTTTAATAAAAGTCCTGATAATTATATTTTTCATCTTAAAAAGTAATTAAATCAATACTCTTGGGGGTGGTTTAAAGTCCTTATAAGAATTGTTTTTATTTTAAACAAGAATCATTTATCAATAATGTTTTCACCTTAAATAAAAGTCTTATTAATGGTGGTTTTATTAAGATTTAAAATCCCTATATAAAAATGTTTTTCATTTTAAATGAAAGTCCTTTTTTAACCTTATTTTAACTACAATTTCTACCATAAACAAAACACATCATAATGATGGTCTTATCTTCATCAAACAAAATTCCTTACAAGAATTATTTATTTTAAAGGAGTCCTCATAATAGTGTTTTTTAATTAATATGACTTTAAAAAGTCACATTAATGTTGGTTTTCTTCTAATTTAAAACTCTTGTAAGGATTGTTTTTAATTTCAAACAAAGTCCTCATAATGTTTTTTTAAACCTTAAAAAAGTCTTATTAATTTGTAGTTTTATCTTAATTTAAAGTCCCTATAATGACACTTATAATGATGTTTTTTACCTTTGAAAGAAGTCCTTATGAGTGTGTTTTAACCTTAAATAAAAAATCCTAATCACAATGACCTTTACCATAAACAAAGTGAGTCCTCATAATAATGTTTTTTAATCTTAAATAGAAGTCTTATTATTGGTTTATGTTAATTAAAAGTCCTCATAATGCTGGTTTAGATGTTTTACCTGTTGTTTTAGCTGCTGCTGCTGCTGCTGTTGCTGCTGCTGTTCCTCGTCTGTGAAACCAGGAAAACAGAAACAGAGAAACTGTTGGAGCAGAAAACCAACAGTCTCCAGAGGAGACAAACTGCTCCAGGATCAGATCGACCGTTGGCTCAGTCGGTTGGTGAAGGACAGAAAAACAGGAAATTTCCTCAGTTGTGTTGTTGATTTAACTGTTGGTGTCTCAGATAGATATAGATCCTTGTCAAGCTGTCACATACTCAAACACACAAACAAGATTATTTCACATAAATACAGAATACTGAACATATTTCTGGGACATTTAAAAAAAACATTGTTAAACAAAGTTATACAATTTTTGTGATGGCAAAAGTACTTTATAGAGATATTCATCCTGAGGCATGAGTTTCCAGGATTTTGCCCAGGTATAATGTGACAAAAGAGCAATCAATTTGTATTCCAAAAAATATTTTTTTTATGAATCTCTTGCCAATATGAATGAATTAAAAGGCAGGTCCAAAATATATGAAAATGGTCTGCCATTGATTTACCACACTGCCTCCAACATTCCTCCTGTTCCTGAAAACCCTGCTGTATAGATTTTAATTTGGAGTCAGAAAATATCGTATAATGTTCTTCCAACAGATCTCTCGGCAGGATCTTTTCTTAGCCTGACCTTCCCAGATATCATTCCAATCAAGCTCAGATATCTCGAGGCCTGATTCCCTCCCCATTTCTGTTTGACCTGGACAGTAGAATCATATTTGGAGTTTTGTAATCTATTATACATTTTAGTGTTCTTGCATGCTTCTCAAGATGAAACCTTTTGCAGGTCTTAAACCATACCCTAAGGGCTACATTGGCCCATTGGTTTGGTTTATCCAGATAAGGATCCTGGTGCTGGTAATTACCTAATATAGACTGTGCCAGTAATTTGAATAGCATTGATTCCAAATCTTTCCATTTGGCTGAATTGTCCAGGTTGCAACAGCACACCAGTGGTCTTAGCTGAGCAGCAGTGAAATAGTCCTCAATGCATGGAAGGGTCCTTATCTTTAGATAATTGTAGAGTCTTATATTTAATCCGGGCCTCTTACTGTTCCACACAAATCTTGAGCTCATCCTGTTCAGTTCACTTAAATCTTTAGAAGGAGCTGCAACAGGAAGTGACTTAGTAGGTACAGGAACTGGGGAAGTACATTCATTTTTATAATTTCAATTCAGTTTGACATGTCTAGTGGCAATACGGTCCATCTGTCCAGGTCTGCTTTAATTGTTTTAGGGGGCCACTGTCTAACAGGACCATAGTTACTTTCATATATTTTGGAGATGTTTTTTGGGATCCAAACTCCCAGATATTTAATAGCAGGGGAATCCCATTTTAAGTCAAATCTACTTTGCAAGTCAGCATTTGGTGTAAAGTTATAAGAAAGTATTTGAGACTTATGTGTGTTCAATTTATACCCTGAGTATGAGCCAAACAGTTTCAGGAGGGACATCAATTTGGGTACACTTCTCTCTGGGTTTCTCAGAGTGAGCAAAATGTTGTCCGTAAATAAGCTTATTTTATATTAAATATACCCAATTACAATCCCATTAATCTCTGGATCCTCCCCGATTGCCTGGGTTAGGGACTCAGTTGACCCAACCAAGTCATACGCCTTCTCTACATTTAGACTGATTAGCATTGCAATGATATTTTCCTCAGTCACATAGTCAACCACACGCAGTGTTCGCTTAATGTTATCCCGTGCTTGTACTCTCGAACAAACCCTGTTTGGTCTGGGTCTGTTAGTTCAGAGACAATATGTTCAATCCTTTTGGCTATAATTGATGCAAATAGTTTGTAGTCTGCATTTAAAATAGATATTGGCCTATATAAACTACATTCTCTCTTATCTTTGCCCTCTTTAGGGATTATTGATATTACTGCCTCGCTCTGTGAGTGGGGCGTCTGTCCCTCTTTAAGGCTGTAGTTAAAGCATCTGAGGAGCAGTGGCATCAACTTAGGCTTTCATACCATTCACCAATGAAACCATCAGACCCAGGTCTTTTGTTTGCCTTCAGTCGGGACACATTATCCAGTTCAGTGATGGACAAACCCAAAACCTATGCAAGAGCCCTCTTTCCAGATTTTTCTTCAGCTTTCAACACAATACAAACATTTTCATGTCAAAAGTGGTCTAGCAGGAACTGAATCCCTGTTTGATTCATTTGTATGCCTCTTTTTGCACTAACATAGTCCAGATTGTAAAGGTGAACAAAACCCTTTCATCTGCCATCCTGACCAATGTTAGGGCCCTCCAGGGTTCTGTGAGTTTAGCCATGCGTTTCACTTTTTATACCGACAACTGATGTACAGATACACCAAATCAATACATTCTAAAGTATTCTGATGATACAGCTCTAATATATCTGTTAAGTACATCAGGCAACCCTGGGCTGTACCAACATGGCATGAACAAAGTGGTGAAGTGGAGTGATAATAATGCTGTTGAGATTAACACAAAATGGAAGATATTGTATTTGGTGGTGGTTATTTGGTTCACCATCTGACTCTCATAAAGATCCTATTGTTATCCTAATGAAACAAATCAAAATTTGTAAAAAAAAAACAAAAAACAACAACACTACATGGTCCAAGTGTTTGTCAACTACTTTAAAGTTAAAACTGCTCCACCAAATGAAAATCTGCTCAAAGATTGTAGGCCAACCCCTTGAGAAACTCTATGAATCAGCCTGCCATAATAAAATTTAAGGCTGGCAAACAACATTGTCTCTGACTCCAACCATGTCCTGAACAGTGAATATTATATATATATATATATATATATATATATATATATATATAGCATAGTAGTAGTAGTAATATTTCTACTCCCCTCTTATGCCCTGATTTGTGGGAGGAATAAATATATATATATATATATATATATATATATATATATATATATATATATATATATATATATTAATTTTTCATGCTTTGAGTTGGAGAGATGCATCTCTTGCCAAAAAAATCACTTAAATGTTTATAATTTTAGCAATAATTTTGTTTCTTTTCACTGGATTATTATGCAGTCCATTCACTTTGCGTGTTATTGCCCTGTATTCCTGATAGTGTATTTACTTTGTTTCTTTCTTTCTTTGATTTGCAAGCTGAAACATATTAACCTTGAATTTGGAAATAAACAGCTACAAAAATATGAACAAAACAGAATACAATGAATGTAAAACAAGTTGACTTCCACAACGGGAGAACAGGTGTGTTCATTAAAACTGAGGGGAAGACCTGGTTTAAGGTAAGGGCCCCTCTTTGGAGCAAGTAGTAGAATTGCTCCTAAAACTAACTGTGTGATTTCAAAAAGTGTGGCAGCCAAGAATCTTGGTGTTATGTTTGATCCCAGCCTCTCATTTGATAAGCACATTAAAGAAATCACCAAGACTGCCTTTTTCGATTTATATAACATAGCTAAAATTCAGTCTTCCCTGTCCATGGCTGATGCAGAGACTCTAACACATGCATTTGTTTAATCCAGAGTTAATTACTATAATGTTCTGTTTTCAGGTCTGCCATGTGCTAGTACCTAAAATCTTCAGATGGTTCAAAATGCTGCAGTTAGAATCTTAACTAAAGCAAGAAAATTTGACCATATCACACCAATTCTAGCCTCCCTTCATTGGCTTCCTATCCATGTTAGATCAGACTTTAAGGTGATTCTGCTGACTTATAAAATCCTAAATGGGCCCCATCATGCCTGTCTGATCTCCTTAAACCTTATATTCCATCTGGAGCTCTCTGCTCTCAGAATGCAGGGCTCCTGTGTGTCCCCACAGTTTAAAAGAAGTCAGCAGGCAGCATGGCCTTTTCCTATTGGCCCATTCTTATGGAATAACCTCCCTGCTGACAACAGACAATCCCAATCTGTTGAGTCCTTTAAATCTAAACTTAAAACTCATCTTTTTTGCCTTAACCTTCAATTAGTTGCCTTTAATTGACTCCTTCATGACCTTGTACTGCACAGCCAGTCGGTTTCTGTCTTTGAGGAATGTACCAGAGGTGGGGGGCTTGAGTCATGTGACTTGACTAGAGTCAGACTCAAGTCGTAAATTTGAGGACTTGAGACTTGTTTGACTAACACTGATAAAAGACTCAACTTGACTTTGACTTGGTATGGTATATTGACTTGAGACTAGACTTAGACTAGAGACAGATGTCTTGAAAGGACTTGACCTTTTTTTGCATTTCTGTAGATATTGAGAAGTTACTTATTGTTTTTGAAACATGATTGGGTGATTTCTAGTGGAATGCCACAAACCTGGTGTTGGAGCTTAAGGAACACGGCTGGTTATCAGTGATAATTAATGATTATCAAAGATAATTATTAATTATAAAACAGATAAAATTATTAATTTTGATTAATAATTACGGGGCACCACCCGGAAACCGGGACCAATAACCAGGCAGAAAGGTAGTCTCATAAAAGCGTTCACCTTGGATGTGAGAGTCTGAGTGACGTCCACATTCACAGGTGAACAAAGAAGGTTGAGTTCGAGCTCTGACTCTCTCAATCAGCCACTTATCACAATAAACGAACACAATAATGACAGAAGGACTTCTCTTTAAAGCTATAACAGTATTTATTAATCTCCACAAAATCAACAAAGTTAACAAATGTGTCGATTAAACCACACTGCACTACCAGCTAATACTACAACAAATACACAGATAACAGCTATAAACAAGTTCCACATGTGTAAGCAAAGCGTGTGGGTGTGTGTGGGTGTGTGTGTGTGTGTGTGTGCGTGTATGAGTGGGTGTGTGGGTATGTGAGCAGGACCAGGAATGGTGGGCGTGACCTGACCAGCTGACGTCGCGCAACCTTACGGTAGCGGGCGTGACCTGGTGAGATGACGTTGCACGAAATTTGAGATGGCGGGCGTGGCCTTGTGAGGAAGTCACGTCACGCGACAATGAACCGGCGGAAGTGCCGCGGTCTTCAAATGGCACAATGGCAAAATGGCGCCACCTAGCAATCGGCGGTTCTGCACTCACCCAATTTATGTTAACAAGCACACGTGCCTGATGGCGGATAATGAGGGACAGAGCAACGCTATGTCCCATGCTATCTTACCGCCAGATGTGTAAAAGATGTGCGGTTATGTAGGTGTGTGTGTGTGCGGGTTAGTAGGAGGAGAGAGAGAGAGAAAGGAAGAAAACCGACTCTCGGCGGAGTCTCACGACCGCGGGGGGAAGGCAGCGGTTACTTTATCTACAGAGAGCGCGCGCACGGATAGCAATCTGTGCGTACGTTGTCTGGCGGTTAGCGGATAAAGTAACTTACTTTCCTCTCACGGTGGTACAATCACAGTGGTCCCGAGCGGGACAAAACAACAGTTTAGTGTGGTGAACACTAACTAAACAGGTAGCAACTTCAAATTACTCGCTAAAGTAAACAGGCAAGGACAAAAATCAACAACACACAATAAGCACTAAGCTTATGAAACACACAAAAAATATTACAGTCTCTGCCCAGACAACCTCTTACTTGTGTTGCTTTTGATAGCGAACTGATGTGTGTTAGTCCGTCAGTATACACCACGGGGGCCTCCGATGCGTGGTACTGGCGGTGCCATTTTATTTCCTCGAGGATAACGGCGGCTGGTTTCTCGGTGGGGCAGCGAGGAAACTCAGGGTGGTCGACTTGGTCGGTAGATAGCGGGGCATAGAAGTTATCCGCTTCTCCGTGAAGAAAATCCTTTCTTCCTTCTGCAGGTATGGTGAGAGGGCTGGGTTGCACACAGCGCTCTCTCGTGGATCCGGTGATTGTGTTCGGGATGAACACGGGTCGTGGTTTCGTCTCGTCCAGCGAGGGGAGAAACTCCAAAAGGGAAAGGGGGAATAGGTACACGTGTAAGGTTACCTCCGTTAGTAAATCTGGCCGGTGAAGAAAGTGAACTTCCTCCTAGCTCGGTTACTGTGGAAAGGCGACGGCAACTCCGTGCAGCCGCTTCTTAAGGGGGCGGTGACGTCACAGCTGTGTTGCCATGACTCCCGGTGGTAGTTGTGGGTCTCTGCCAATCCGCAACCCGGGATTGAGCTCCCCGCTGTGATTTCTCACTTAGGTGCGAACTGGCAAAGCATTGTGGGAGGAGGGCTCTGCGAGCAGCATTTTGGTGCTGCTCCCTTTGTTTCAGGGGACAAAGGACAAAGGAAGCCTCATGGTCAGGCTTCAGGTTTTACATGTAGGCCTGCCTTTGTCTGACCCCATGGTTGAGGTGCAACAGACCAGCAGAGGCCAACGCAGGAGGCAGCTATCATGGAAGGGGCAAATCCAAAAATAATATTCCCCAGAAGCTGAAAGAAAGCTAATTTGTTCCCTCAATATTCAGTTTAAAATCGACTCCAAATGCACTGGATGTTCATCGTTCACAAAAAACCTCCTGCGTCTCGTTTGTGTTCATGTCAACAGCAACAGTGAACACAGCAGCTGTGAGCGCGGCGCCAAAGCTTTGGGTCCGTCCTGTAGGTCCCGAGTGCTGCCACTGCTTCAGACCTGAAGGTTTGGAGCCGAGCTGCATATTTCTGCTCCTCAAAACTGACATTTTCATTTAAAAGAGCAGAACTTGATGAAATATGGTGCTTACTACAGTGAGCGGAGCGGTTTCCAGTGTGTCAGGCTTTTCTCCACATTTCAGCACAGAGATCCATTATGAAAAGTGCAGAAAGTGCAAACGCCACAGTTTGTGTGTCTTTAGTCAACAGAGATGCGCAACTTTCATGTATTTTTATTCAGGCAGGTCTGAAACATGTTAGATTAATGTCTGAATCTTACATTAATGTCGTTCAGGTATCACTGAACGTATCCGGGATGTTGCAGAAACATCAGTACTGATGTTGTTTGTTGCTCACAGCTGCTGTGTGTCAGATTCTTTCCTTTGACATTATTAAATACCTGCAGCATCACACAGCAGCAGAAACGGTAAGTCTGTCTTTAAATTGAGAGAGTGATGTGCGCATTTACGCACATGGCAAGTGGCACAGCAGCGGTAACTTCATTAACACGCCAACAGGACAGTAATTAATGTTCTGAGTTCTGCTACACAGTATACAGTATACAGTGAAACAGCCCTTATGGGTAAATCCTGGGCTCCATCACAGCTGTCAGGACTTTTTTATTTTAAGTAGCTAAAAATCCAATGAGAAGCACCTTAGACAGATGCTGATAATATAATGACAATAGGATATAATATACGTAGATGATGCCAAGGAGAAATGGTGTGACCCTCCTGAAGGGGAGCCAGGGCAGGAGGCTTAACTAAACACTGTGATGTAAGTTTTCCCTTTAGAGCCCTTTAGAGGTATGGGGCTATATTATCATTTCAGAGCCCCACTCTGCATTGTTATCCATTTAGGAGGCTTGTTATTGATTGCCACAAAATGTCAAATATAGAATCATAAGGTGTAAGCAGGCTGCAACAGTTTTCATTAATGTTGAAAATAAAACTCAACTTTTCACGACCACTGTCTTTTATTGAAGCTTATTTAGCGAAGTTTCAGGAGCAGGACCACACCTCAACTGCGCCCCTCCTGCATTCCTATAAATACGACCTAACCTTCTCCTCCTCTTCCGCTCTCGTATTCCGCACCCCTCCCTTACCAGCCTATTTCTCTCTTCCTGATTCTTCCTCTCCTTCATAGGGTCCTGAGGGGGTCTGTCGTTGCCCGGGTGCTGCGGCGGATTCCCCATGAGCTTCCTCACAACGCAGTCAGCAAGCAGATCTACGCACAATGATTGTTTTTCTTAATAAATCATTTAAACGCATTTTGTTGATGGTGTGGTCCTTGCTAGTGAAACTGATTTAAATGTGGAAACTGGGCTCGATCATCAGAATTTTGACTAGACTTGATTGATTCTCACCACAGTATCTTGGGACTTGCTTGTGACTTGAAGGTTATGACTTGAGGCTTGCTTGTGACTTGTACGTGTGACTTACTCTCACCTCTGGAATTTACTAAGCGTTGTCCTGCCAATGAAATTTTTAATTATTGTAATTGTTCTGATAACCATTGCATCTCTCTAAGCTTCTGTTTGTTTGTTCCACAAACACATGAGCGTCCAAGCTGTGTGCTCTTCTCTCCCTCTCTCTCCCTGTTTTCTCCTCCTGTCCTCTCTCGTCTCTCAGGCATCTCTTGCTGAACCAGCAGCCATCCTGGACCTGCTCTGCTTCCCTGGCTGTCACTGCCATTTCCTGAGGTTTTGGATCTTTTTTGAGATGTTTCTACACCTTGATTGGAGCCCCCCTGTGGTAAATTCAATTGATTGGACATGATTTGGAAAGGAACACACCTGTCTATATAAGGTCTCACAGCTGACAATGCATATCAGAGCAAAAACCAAGCCATGAGGTCGAAGGAACTGCCTGCAGAGCTCAGAGACAGGATTGTGTCGATCGTGTTGCATAGATCTGGGGAAGGCTACAAAAACATTCTGCTGCATTGAAGGTTCCCAACAACACAGTGGCCTCCATAATTCTTACATGGAGGAAGTTTGGAACAACCAGGACTCTTCCTAGAGCTGGCTACCCAGCCAAACTGAGCCATTGGGGGAGAAGAGCCTTGCTGAGAGATGACCAAGAAGCTGATGGTCACTCTGGCTGAGCTCCAGAGATCCTGTGTGGAGATGGAAAAAACTTCCAGAAGGACAACCATCACTCCATCACTCTGGAGGAAACCAGGCAGCGCTCATCGCCTGCCCAGTACCATCCCAACAGTAAAGCATGGTGGTGGCAGCATCATGCTGTGGGGTGTTTTTCACCAGCAGGGACTGGGAGACTGGTCAGGGTTGAGGAAAAGCTGAACAGAGCAAAGCATATAGATATCCTTAATGAAAACCTGGTCCAGAGTGCTCAGGACCTCAGACTGGGCAAAGGTTCACCTTCCAATAGGACAATGACCCTAAACACACAGCCAAGACAACGCAAGAGTAGCTTAGGGACAACTCTGTGAATGTCCTTGAGCGGCCCAGCCAGAGCTCTGACTTGAACCTAATCGAACATCTCTGGAGAGACCTGAAAATGGCCTGACAGAGCCTTTTATTATTGATTGATATTTTGATTGATTTAAAGATCTGATATGTAAACAAAGACATTCACATATATAAAAAGACACTTTTACCTCCAAATATTCAGATATGAATTTAAAGTAAACAAACTGTTGTGCAGGAGAGGCAGGAAGCTAAAAGTTGACACCAAAAATTCAGGACAAACAGAAGTACATGTTTTTGTTTGTTTTATTTTCATATCTTTTTCTCAGGAATTTCTATGTGAAACAATTTAGTAAAATGTGGAATGTGGTTTTCTGAATAAACGCTGTAATTACAATTATTATCAGAGTCTATATATCATTTTAATATGCTATTTTGAAACCAGCCTGGTGGGATTTTGAAGGTTTTCTTACTTCAGGAACAGAAGCTGAAAGTTCCGGTGTATTTTTATTTTTTGATTTAAACATGTTCTGATACAACATGTCGGAAATACAAGAACGTGAGGACTGACTGATCCTCCAGATGCACCTTCGACTCTCTAGGCCCTGAAGAGGATGTATTAGTTCAACCTGCCTCAGGAGTTGCTGATCCAGTTTTAAACTGCAGTCATCAAGTCTGTTCTCTGCACATCCATCACTGTCTGGTTTGGATCGGCCACCAAACAGGACAGGAACAGACTACAATGGACAGTCAGGTCTGCAGACCTGCCCACCTTTCAGGACCTGTACACCTCAGTCAGGAAACGACCCCTCTCACCTGGACATCACCTGTTCCACCTTCTCCCCTCTGGAAGGTGCTACAGAACACTGTACACCAAAACCACCAGACACAGGAATAGTTTCTTCCCCCTCACTGTCACACTTATGACCAGTTAACTCACTGTGGCTCAGAACTCAGAACAACATTACTGGTGGGATTTATGTAGAACTGCAACTAACAATTATTTTCATTATCAATTAATCTGTTGATTATTTTCTGGATCTAATCGATTAGTTGTTTGGTCCATAATATGTCAAATAGTGAAAAATGTCAATCAGTGTTTTCCAAAGCCCAAGATGATGTCCTCAAGTGTCTTGTTTGGTCCACAACCCAAAGATATTCAGTTTACTGTCATAGAGGACTAAAGAAATCAGAAAATATTCACACAGAGCTAAAAGAGAGTGAATATTGGACTTACATTCACCAGGTGGACAGAAACACGACTCCAAATGAATGATAATGTTGCTCCGTAACTGCTGGATGCGGAAATAAGCAACTGTTTGTTAACAAGTTCAACATATCAGCTTAAAAGCTGATGATGTGTCAGAGTTGTGTTCACTACTGTGGAAACTAAATCAGTTACTGCAGGTTTAAACAAACAGGTGTCGGATCATAAAACTATCATACGTCACAAGAAAAACAGAAGAAAACAGTTTAATCAGCAAAGTTAAGGTGCATTTATTGCACTGCATGACATCATGCAGGTGTTTCCTGTCTGGTCACTCAATGTATCATTCAAACAGGCTACAATCAGGTCAAAACTCTACTGAAATAAACTCTATCACAGAAATCTACAACAGAAGCTCACAAACTATGAACTGAAATCCTCTAAGTGAGAAACTAAACTAACATCAGCTGTGACATCATGCGAGTTTCTTCTTCTTCTCCTCCTGGCCGTGGCTGATCCCACAGTAATATACCGCTGAGTCGCTCTGCTCAGAGCTTCGCAGCAGCAGAGAGCCGTCAGACGACACAGAGAGCTTTTCAGGACGGACACCAGAGCCAAAGGTCACGTTGGAGGTGTCGGTGGTCCTGAAGCTGAGGAGCAGCTCAGGGCTGAGTCCAGTGGCCTTCCTGTACCAGCTGAGTGTGGAGAGAGAGGAGGTGGAGCTGGCCAGCAGGGGGCACTGCAGGGTGGCGTCCTCCCCGACTCTCACCTGAACAGTCAGAGCGGCAGTGCAGAGCTCCAACCTGAAGCCTGAAGACAACAAAGTCAAGTTAAAAACAAATGTATTTATAGTGCAACAATTAGTCGCAGCTGTTTCAGTCATTTCTTATTTGAGTTTATTTGTTCAACAGTTTTAAACGACAAGGGCACTCAACATGATGTACAGACAACATAAAAGGTATCAAGACAAAATGTAAAAGAAACACAAGAAATGATAAACATTAAATTAGAATTTAAAAGAGTTAAATATGCTGAAATAGAGTAAAACAGGAGAATAAAGATGACTACAGAGCAGTGTGACTGTGAGATAGGAATAAAAAGACAGAAAAGATTTAAAGCACTGAGTTTGTTCTGATATGTGGACAATAAAAACTGAACACTGCTTCAGATGAACTGTCAAATATTAGCTGTAATGTCAGTTATTATCATGTATGAATGAAAATTAAACTAGAGCTGCAAAAATTAGTGTAATTAATTGATTAGTTGAAAGACATAAAATTAATCTGCAACTATTTTGATAATCGATAATGAAATAATTGTTAGTTGCAGCCCTAATGACTTTCCTGAGCTATTTTTATATATTCTCTATGCATTTAAGGGAAGTAGTTGCTGTTCAGTCATTATTTTATTCTCTAATAAACATTTTCACATGTTGTACAACTTTGTTTGTCCGTATATTAAAATATCTGAATAAATATTTGTTCCATCAAACCTTCAACCTGAAACCTAAACTGTTTTAGTTCAGAGTCTCATTTCCATGTTTTTCTCATGTTTTAACACACACAGGAAACTTTCATTTGAAGGGATTTTCAGCATAAATTGCCCTATAATGACAAACAGCTCTTCAGCCTTTTGGCAGGGTAAAATAGTCACACTCGTGACACTCAGCACGACTTTCAAACTAATGTATTTAGATCAGAAGTATGTTTTATGCCTGCAGCACTTTTCTGTTTTCTGTCAGTCGGGACTTGGGAGCACCGAAGCTGTATTGTTTTTTCTCATTTGTTATTCATTTTTTAACTATAACCGCTATATTTTTATCAGTACAGTCAATGGTCCGCGTCAGTCCGGTGGGCCGACCAGAGGACCTGCTGACTTGTGTGCAGAACTCGATTCAAACCTATTGAGATTTAATATTGCTGTCCTTTTCTGAGAGCGGGCTGCTCACATAAAACATGATAAAATCAGTGACAGTGTGACTGACAGACCCACTGAATGTGACAGTTTAACAACCAAAGCAGCAGGATTAAAATCAGAGTTTTTATGAAGTTTTTATGAACTGTTGAGTGTTGAGTGACACTAACATTAGCAGCTTTATTTCAGGCCTGTCTGCGACGATGCATCAGCTGGTTTTGTTCCATTTCTTAAAAAGGATCCCTGATTAACTTTCACACAGCTCTGTAGATACATATTTAATTAGCTTGCAAGGTGTTTCATGCTGTATGGTTCCCACTCTGAGTGTGATGTCAGAGGAAAATGGCCACTGTTGTGGGCAGTTGGCATGTTCGACTCTTGTTTTGAGTAAAATATCTAAAATAAACCAACATCTTTACTTTTTCTTAACACATATCATCTAGATGCAGTGTAATTACTAGTTTGGCTGTACTAGATATTTGATATATTCAGTAGATATATCTTTTTATGACCCTATTTACAACAACCCTAAACTGGAAGACTGTGGTGCTGATTTGTATCAAGCTGCATGGCGCGGCTCCTGGGAATTGTAGTTTTTTTTAAATATGAGTGTTTTTCCTAGAATTAGAAGTTGTAAATACTGAATTGAGAGCACACTGAGGAGTTTAAGGGGATGGTAAACACATTCATGGAATCAGGTTTTAAATATCTAATTGTTAAATGGGTGAAAATTAATTTTAACCATATTTTACCCATATTCGACAGCACCCCCAGTTGTTGACTCTACTCACATGATAGCTGAGGTCAGTAGCTCTCTATAACAGTTAGTCCCATTTCTGCAGCCCCTTTTGTTGCTGAATTTTAAGCCTTCAGACCACACCGAGGTCAAGGTTCAAAGGTCAGTATCTCAAAGCAGGAGCCATGTAGAATCTTCATACTGACATATGTTACTCTCCAGGCCGAGACCTTTCCAACAATCTATTTGGTTTAGCTCTATGACAGTTTTAATTTTCTCATTTCATGGACAAAACCATCCCAGGCCGAGTTTCAGAGCACTTTGAAAGACCAAGATATAAAATGAAGCTTTTTGTTTGTTTGTTTTTTCTTTTTTATTGGAAACAGTGACCAAAATGAGTTACCTTCAGAGATTCTGCGGACAATCTAGGGCATTACTACTATAGCCCAACCGATATATTGGTCAGCCAATATTATCAGCCCATATTGGCCTATCACAGATATATCTGTATTGGTGTACATGTTGTCCAATATGCACAGATATATTATTTTTATTTTTTAAAGTTATACAGGCAGCATTTTATGTATATTTGATCACTTTTATTTTTTTTGTTCTACATGTTTTTTATTTATAGTTATTTTTAATTATTAAATTCCCAGTGAAGTTTACTGTTTCAGTGCACTGATGTCATTTTATACAATAAAGTTTATTGTTAAACTGTAAAATATCATGTCTCCATTACATAACTTTGTCACAAGTCTTTGATAACCACATTTAAGGGATCATTGCAAAAAATATGTGTTTATGTACATAATCTGTATATATAAGATTATCGGCCAATATAACAATATCAGAATTTTTTTACTCCCTAATATTGGTATCGCCATCTGCCCCAAAAATTCAGTATCGGTCAGGTCCTAATTACTACAGGCTTGGGTTAGGGTTAGGGTTAGGGTTAGGGCTGAAAAGACCAATCCGTTCTCATTCATGCACAGGCTACTATTTACAACCCTGGAGATTTTTTGTACCTTTACGCCTGGGACACCCAGCCGGTGTGAGCAGCACGTGTGCATTGCAACATCTTGCTTTTCATTTTGACGCCTATGTTAACAGATTAGAGCCACCACACTGCTGCAGTGCATCATCTAGAGATTTGGGGTCTCACCTATTTTTTCTGTGTGACGTGTGTAGTTCTCAGCAAAAATAGACTGTGAAAATTATCTATTGATAGTCATATTGACAAAATACCAGTGTTGTTTATTAAGTGGCAAAAATGTGAAGATGATGAAGGAATCTCCACTGACACCATCTTGCTTGTATAAAAAGTTTTATTACAAAAAAGTCCAGCATCAAAACAGACAATATAGATTGCCTGGAGAGGATTCTGGGTCAATGCGAATCACTCTACCTAACAGCTCTGAATCCCCATTTATATAGGATAGTTGTTTACCCTGATACTAAGGTAAAACATATGGTCCTTATTTACAAATGGTCTCATCTGTTTAGAATTAGGAGAGAGAGAGAGAGACCCATCTCCTATGGGACTTTAATCTTTGGACCTTACCTTTGGACCTGGGGTCTCTTAACTTAAACATACCTCAGGAATCCAAACACCATATTGAGCTTCAGACACTACACACCAGCAACATTACACCTTTCACTATAGTTTGAATGTCTATATCTGTAAAATATGTCACAGACATGAAAAAAATAGTGTCACCACTACGCCGTGCACACCGGCACACAGCTCCTACCTGCTGTTTCACCTGCTTCCAGACGGAGATTTAGCATTGTTATTTTCCTTATTTGTTGTCAGTTTCCCTCCTAACAGTTAGTTTGGAGGTTTGTTTGTTGGAGTGTGTTTGGCTCGTTTGGGGGGATCTGGAGGGATTTTTCAGCAGGGGTTTAACGTGCAGAATAATCAATATAATCAATAAAAAACCCGTCCTGTGTGAGGTGTGTATGTGGCTGACACAGAAGTATCCCCAACCAAACCCCAACATGCCCATCAAAAAGAAAGCCGCTTTCACCTCACATATTATTATTTCTTTTTTACAATTGAGCACACGCTTCTTAACCTTTATCTGTCTAAACTAAATATAAATGAAATTTATAGTGAAATGATATGAAATATTCTATTATTGATGGCCATTATCAAAGTCAAACTCTATGTAAAAAGATAGAGCTGCAGTAGCAGCACCGCAGCAACAGCTGTCTGTGTGGACACTGCAGTCTGCGAGCCGCAGCAGTTCAGCGATGCACACGCGCTGCTCAGGTAGAGGTAGGCTGGGTGGCCCAGACGTTATGAGTCTAGGTTTTTGGGTTTTATGTCAGTATGACATAGTCCATTCAATCAGAATGTGTTTTATTAGCCAATGCAAACATACAAAGAATGTGTCTTTGTGCATTTGCTCCCAAAAAAGAAGAATAAAAATAGACAAAAGTAAGATAATAATAATAATAATGAAATACACTAAGTAATATTAAAATGAAGCTGTAATTTTAAAATCTATGTATAGAATGGAATAGTAAAATTTTTTAAATGGCATATAAAACTTGAAATGAATTATGACTGTACAAAGGAAATATGGGCTGTGCTATGGATAAAGAAATGAAATGTATAAAATATATGAAGATAACAAGAACATCAATTAAATATGACACACAGACTGAGCAGAGTCGTGTAAAGACAAACAGACTGAGAAGAGTCGCGTAAAGACAAAGACTGAGCAGAGTCATGTAAAGACAAAGACGGAGCAGAGTCGTGTAAAGACAAAGACTGAGCAGAGTCATGTAAAGACAAAGACAGAGCAGAGTCGTGTAAAGACAGACTGAGCAGAGTCGTGTAAAGACAAAGACAGAGCAGAGTCGTGTAAAGACAAAGACTGAGCAGAGTCGTGTAAAGACAAAGACTGAGCAGAGTCGTGTAAAGACAAAGACTGAGCAGAGTCGTGTAAAGACAAAGACTGAGCAGAGTCGTGTAAAGACAGACTGAGCAGAGTCGTGTAAAGACAGACTGAGCAGAGTCGTGTAAAGACAAAGACTGAGCAGAGTCGTGTAAAGACAAAGACTGAGCAGAGTCATGTAAAGACAAAGACAGAGCAGAGTCGTGTAAAGACAGACTGAGCAGAGTCGTGTAAAGACAAAGACAGAGCAGAGTCGTGTAAAGACAAAGACAGAGCAGAGTCGTGTAAAGACAAAGACTGAGCAGAGTCGTGTAAAGACAAAGACGGAGCAGAGTCGTGTAAAGACAAAGACGGAGCAGAGTCGTGTAAAGACAAAGACTGAGCAGAGTCGTGTAAAGACAAAGACTGAGCAGAGTCGTGTAAAGACAGACGGAGCAGAGTCGTGTAAAGACAGACTGAGCAGAGTCGTGTAAAGACAGACTGAGCAGAGTCGTGTAAAGACAAAGACTGAGCAGAGTCGTGTAAAGACAAAGACTGAGCAGAGTCATGTAAAGACAAAGACAGAGCAGAGTCATGTAAAGACAGACTGAGCAGAGTCGTGTAAAGACAAAGACAGAGCAGAGTCGTGTAAAGACAAAGACGGAGCAGAGTCGTGTAAAGACAAAGACTGAGCAGAGTCGTGTAAAGACAAAGACTGAGCAGAGTCGTGTAAAGACAAAGACTGAGCAGAGTCATGTAAAGACAAAGACAGAGCAGAGTCGTGTAAAGACAGACTGAGCAGAGTCGTGTAAAGACAGACTGAGCAGAGTCGTGTAAAGACAAAGACGGAGCAGAGTCGTGTAAAGACAAAGACTGAGCAGAGTCATGTAAAGACAAAGACGGAGCAGAGTCATGTAAAGACAAAGACAGAGCAAAGTCGTGTAAAGACAGACTGAGCAGAGTCGTGTAAAGACAAAGACGGAGCAGAGTCGTGTAAAGACAGACTGAGCAGAGTCGTGTAAAGACAAAGACTGAGCAGAGTCGTGTAAAGACAAAGACAGAGCAGAGTCGTGTAAAGACAGACTGAGCAGAGTCGTGTAAAGACAGACTGAGCAGAGTCGTGTGAAGACAAAGACGGAGCAGAGCCGTGTAAAGACAAAGACAGAGCAGAGTCATGTAAAGACAGACTGAGCAGAGTCGTGTAAAGACAAAGACTGAGCAGAGTCATGTAAAGACAAAGACAGAGCAGAGTCGTGTAAAGACAGACTGAGCAGAGTCGTGTAAAGACAGACTGAGCAGAGTCGTGTAAAGACAAAGACGGAGCAGAGTCGTGTAAAGACAGACTGAGCAGAGTCGTGTAAAGACAAAGACTGAGCAGAGTCGTGTAAAGACAAAGACGGAGCAGAGTCGTGTAAAGACAGACTGAGCAGAGTCGTGTAAAGACAAAGACGGAGCAGAGTCGTGTAAAGACAGACTGAGCAGAGTCGTGTAAAGACAAAGACTGAGCAGAGTCGTGTAAAGACAAAGACAGAGCAGAGTCGTGTAAAGACAGACTGAGCAGAGTTGTGTAAAGACAGACTGAGCAGAGTCGTGTAAAGACAAAGACTGAGCAGAGTCGTGTAAAGACAAAGACGGAGCAGAGTCGTGTAAAGACAGACTGAGCAGAGTCGTGTAAAGACAGACTGAGCAGAGTCGTGTAAAGACAAAGACGGAGCAGAGTCGTGTAAAGACAAAGACAGAGCAAAGTCGTGTAAAGACAGACTGAGCAGAGTCGTGTAAAGACAGACTGAGCAGAGTCGTGTAAAGACAGACTGAGCAGAGTCGTGTAAAGACAAAGACTGAGCAGAGTCGTGTAAAGACAAAGACGGAGCAGAGTCGTGTAAAGACAAAGACGGAGCAGAGTCGTGTAAAGACAAAGACTGAGCAGAGTCGTGTAAAGACAGACTGAGCAGAGTCGTGTAAAGACAAAGACTGAGCAGAGTCGTGTAAAGACAGACTGAGCAGAGTCGTGTAAAGACAGACTGAGCAGAGTCGTGTAAAGACAAAGACTGAGCAGAGTCGTGTAAAGACAAAGACTAAGCAGAGTCGTGTAAAGACAGACTGAGCAGAGTCGTGTAAAGACAAAGAATGAGCAGAGTCGTGTAAAGACAAAGACGGAGCAGAGTCGTGTAAAGACAGACTGAGCAGAGTCGTGTAAAGACAAAGACTGAGCAGAGTCGTGTAACGACAAAGACAGAGCAGAGTCGTGTAAAGACAAAGACAGAGCAGAGTCGTGTAAAGACAGACTGAGCAGAGTCGTGTAAAGACAGACTGAGCAGAGTCGTGTAAGACAAACAGACTGAGCAGAGTCGTGTAAGACAAACAGACGGAGCAGAGTTGTGTAAAGACAAACAGACTCACCGCTGAGAGAGAGAAGCAGCAGACAGACCCACAGAGACTCCATCATCCAACAACAACCAGTTCAACTGACAGAGGAAGCTGTGTCTGCTGCTGTTCATCAAACCAGCCAAGCGTTTCAAACATCTCAGTCCAACTGCTGCAGGAGACACCAGAGACCTGCAGCACCTCCCAGAGGACATACAGTGCATCACACAGTGAGCAGGCTCAGATATCACTAATAGAAACTCTGAGAACCACAAGAGTGGAGCCACATGTTGGACATATGACTGCAGTGTCCAGCTGTCCA
>CM076454.1:33495540-33588040 GCA_038419695.1 Scomberomorus guttatus
TTTTTATAAAGTCAGTCTGAAAGTGCCTTAAAGTTCACACTTAAAAAGGAAAGAACACATCAAACATGTCGGAGCCACCAGCTGAATCTGTGTCACAGTTAACACTAATGCATCCTGTTTTCATTTCTGTATCAGTCCGTCTGTGAATTACCATCGCTCGTTAGCTTGTTAACTTACATCGTTAATGTGCTCCTGTCAGAATCAGGAGCAGGTAAGTTAATGACGGTGAAATCTTTGAATGCTGCTGTTAGCCTGTTAGCTCCTGCAGCTATTACTTCCTAAATTTTATCACAGTGTGCAAATAAATGTCTCCTTTGACCTCACAGCACTCACACGGCACCCTAACCCGTGTTTGGAGGAAGGAAACGGGGTCAAAGGTCAGCTGGCCTTCAAGCTAAAAACGTGAACACAGAGTGCAGAAGAGTTTTCAACACTGTTGTGTGAAAGCTGCAGAGCTGCAGTCCAGATTGTGTCAAGTGGAAACTCTCTAGAGCTGCAATGATTAGTTGGTCAGAAAATTCTTTACCAACTATTCTGATAATCAATTAATCATTTTGAGACATTTTTTAAAGAAAAAATTCCAAATTCTCTGATTCCAGCTTTTTAAATGTGAATATTTTCTGGTTTCTTTAGTTTCTATGACAGTAAACTGAATATCTTTGTGTTGCGGACAAAACAAGACATGTGAGGACGTCAGCTTGGAGTTTAAGAAACACTGATCCACGTTTTTCATCATTTTCTGATATTTTATGGACCAAACAACTGATCAATTACCGATAATATTGGCTGACTATTAATATATTGATCCGATTCTAATCAATAATGAAAATAATTATTAGTTGCAGCTCTAAAATTCTCTATATTAGTGTGTGGGGGCGTGGTCTATGGGGGGGCGTGGTCAGTCCAGAGTGAGTCAGGGGCCCAGAGCTGGACGAGGCCGCTGGCTGCTGGCAGGAATCAGGGATGTTTGGTTATTTCCAGGAGTCTGGAGAGACTGTAGCTCCGCCCCTGAACACACACTGAGCCAATCACAGCTCAGACAGACGGGTGGGGGCGTGGTCTGTGCCAGCTGTGTGCCAGCAGCTGGCAGAAGTTCAGGAAAGAGTGAGAAGACACACTTTCAGACTATATTTGTCTTTGTTTCCTTTATTCTCTTCTCTTTGTCTCTCTGTTTGAGTTTCTGTTTGTTTTTGAGTTTGAGTTTCTGTTTCATTTCTTGTCTCTCTGTCTGTTTCTGTTTCTCTCTGAGTTTCATTTCTTGGCCTGAAACCTTTAACCGTCCTGCTGCCAAACATCCACATATTTTCTGTTTGAGAGTTCATCCAGGTTCATTGCTGCAACGCTGGAAACAGAAACGGAAAGCCTCAGTGTTCACACACTGAATACATACACACACACGCTGAATACATACGCACACACACTGAATACATACACACACACTGAACACACACAGACACAGACACACACACACACTGAATACATACACACACACACACTGAACACACATATACACACACACACACACACACACTGAACACACATACACACACACACACAAGTTTGTGCAGCTATCCTTGTTAGGACATTGCATTGACTCCGTTCGTCTTGTACAGTCTAACCTCAGGACCTCAGAAATGACGCTTTGCCACATTACAACCGGGCTTTGGTTCCCATGAGGACTACTGGTCCCAATAAGGTCAGTGTTCATACCAGAAAGGTCCCCACAAGGTAACAAAAATGCGTACACACTGAACATAGACACACACACACACATACTTCACACGGAAATGAAACTTTCCATGTGAAGTGTGAATCACACTGGATGGAGGGTGGGGTTGTTTTGGGTGAGAGTTGGAGGGGATGTGGGGGGGTTTCCGTCCTCCTGTCACCCTGTGAGGGAGGGTGGGGCCCCTCCCTGTGTGGAGCCCCTCCCTTTGTGGAGCCCCTCCCTGTGTTAAGGAAAAGTCCTGCTCACTTGAACCTGAGAGTCTCTGAGAGCAGTTGCAGCTCCAAAGCTCGTCTTCATCATCCTCACGTCCATCACTTCCTCATCTTCATCATGACGGCTGCCTCCTCGCAAAAGACCAGGAACGTGGTCTTGGCCCTGCTGGCACTCTGGTCCATCGTGTCACTCATCGTCATCGTGGTGTGGGCGACATCTCCGGACCTGAAAAGCTCTGCCCAGTGCCGCGCTGAGCTGCAGGGCGTGAGGGAGAAGCTGGAGGAAACCCAGGTGAGGTGCCAGAAGGACAGGGTGGCGCTGGAGGAGACGGTGGAGGAGGAGCGGAAGGAGCAGGACCGCCTGACCGCCGACAACCTGCTGCTGCTGGCGCGCCTCAACGCCACAAACGCAACGCTGGATGAGTGCCGGCAGGAAAACGTGAGTTTATCCTCCTCATGTGACCTCAGAGCAGAGTTAGTTCAGTTATATACTGTAAAAATACTAAACAGTGTTTTGATCTTCAACTTAATTTTAATAATTTTCTTAAGACAAGAAACAGATTAGGTCTGTGTGATGGAATCATTCTGCTGTCAGGGGTGTTTTACAAATGAGTCAGGATTTATAACAGGAATAATGAATGAGATCTAAACAAACTTGGTGTGTATGTGTCTGAAATCATAAGCAGACTTTTCACTTGTTTGAAAAAGAAAAGAACGAGTCCTCCATGTTAAAGTGGATCGTCTTTATCAACCAGCAGGAAATTAGTTTTCAAGGTTAAAGATGAAAGACCTGTTAGAAGCAGTTTTAGTTTCTTTCTGTCTGGATTTTGTTTTTGTGTGTTTCGGAATAAACACACACATGTCAGCCTGGTCTGAGAGATACGACTAAAATCAACATCACAATGTTAACGTTTAACTGAGGTCACATTTAATCCCTCTGTGCTGTCAGAAATAATGTCAACATGTTTTTAAATGTATTCATAGCTTTTTTACTATTAAAAGCAAGAAAAGTGTATTTAGGGAAATATCAGAAATGCTCCTTTTTGTCTCTGTCAGCTGGGGGCCATGTCTTTGTCTGTATTTGATTGAGAGCAGCTGTGGGGGCGTGTTGGTGTCTGTGTTTGATTGACAGCAGCTGTGGGGGCCATGTCTTTGTCTGTATTTGATTGACAGCAGCTGTGGGGGCGTGTTGGTGTCTGTGTTTGATTGACAGCAGCTGTGGGGGCGTGTTGGTGTCTGTATTTGATTGACAGCAGCTGTGGGGGCGTGTAGTTGTCTGTATTTGATTGACAGCAGCTGTAGGGGCGTGTAGTCTGTATTTGATTGACAGCAGCTGTGGGGGCGTGTAGTTGTCTGTATTTGATTGACAGCAGCTGTGGGGGCATGTCGGTGTCTGTATTTGATTGACAGCAGCTGTGGGGGCGTGTAGTTGTCTGTATTTGATTGACAGCAGCTGTGGGGGCATGTCGGTGTCTGTATTTGATTGACAGCAGCTGTGGGGGCGTGTAGTTGTCTGTATTTGATTGACAGCAGCTGGAAGGACATGTCGGTGTCTGTATTTGATTGACAGCAGCTGGAAGGACATGTCGGTGTCTGTATTTGATTGACAGCAGCTGGAAGGACATGTCGGTGTCTGTATTTGATTGACAGCAGCTGTGGGGGCGTGTAGTTGTCTGTATTTGATTGACAGCAGCTGGAAGGACATGTCGGTGTCTGTATTTGATTGACAGCAGCTGGAAGGACATGTCGGTGTCTGTATTTGATTGACAGCAGCTGTGGGGGCGTGTAGTTGTCTGTATTTGATTGACAGCAGCTGGAAGGACATGTCGGTGTCTGTATTTGATTGACAGCAGCTGTGGGGGCGTGTAGTTGTCTGTATTTGATTGACAGCAGCTGTGGGGCGTGTAGTCTGTATTTGATTGACAGCAGCTGTGGGGGCGTGTTGGTGTCTGTATTTGATTGACAGCAGCTGTGGGGGCGTGTCGGTGTCTTTGTTTGATTGACAGCAGCTGTGGGGGCGTGTCGGTGTCTGTATTTGATTGACAGCAGCTGTGGGGGCGTGTCGGTGTCTTTGTTTGATTGACCAGCCTACTGGTGTTACATCATATGAACAGAGACAAAGTAAACAAAGTGCTGTAGCTACAAGTCATAGACAGACAGTGTGTTGTTAGCAGTGGTACTGAAGAGTAAGAACCAAACCAGCATCTAACGGGTCCGAAGTGACATTTGCAGGTATGTTTACATGTTATTTAATGTGCTGCAGCTGAGCAGCTAATTAACTACCTAGCTGCTAATTGACGTTAGGGGTGAATGTTTGTTTGGTGGTTCATTCAACAAGCTAAGGTGCAGGACAAGACATGTGTTCATGTTTGTAAGTTAGATAATAAGGAGACTTTAGCAGGAAAGCTAATGTGGGTTGTTGTTCAGAGTTCTGTTCTGTGGCTCTTGTGTTGTGTAGCAGGATACTATCAGGCTCAGTGTGACCATCTGCTCTGCTGATGATAGAAAGACACGTTATCGCCTCGTTTTATATATATTAATCTAAATAATGTAAAACTGGGGGTTTCCATCATGACATCAAAGAATTTGAAATATATATTTTTCTCTTTTTGTTTCTGATTTTCTCTCGAAGGTTTGGCAAATGTTTGCAGTATTACTTTAAAATGGTCTGATTGATGTTCAATTCAGCTAACTGTTGGTACTGAATTTTGTGCCAAATTATCCAATATTGTACAACACTAGACTAGTGGTTCCCAACCTGGGGATCGGGACACTGAAGGGGTCACACAATAAATCTGAGATGGTCAACAGGATTAAAAAAAAAACAAACAGAAAAAACATGTTTTTACAAAAGAAATTTGTTTATTTTTTCTCATCTTTACTGAATCTTTCATGAATTACCGGATACATTTACCTTTTTATTTCCAAATATACTAATCTCAGAGGGAAGAAGTAAACATAACCTCCTTTTAAGGGTCATAAGCTAAAAACATGTGGCTAAAAGTTGCATCCATGTTAGAAAATGTGATAAAAAGTGAAGATGAGAGTAAATAACTTGTTTTTTAGTGTTATGTTCCTAAAAACTCCAGTTAACAAATCCAAACTGAAAATAGGTTTTATTTCAGTCCAGCTGCCAAAATTCAAACCAAAGCAGCCCCGCCCACCTCGCCAAATCACTAATGGCTTCCAGCTGTCCTCAGAAAAACGTGTATCTCACTGAGATCAATAAATAACACAACAGTTACAGAAAGAGGTCAGAGAACTCCTCAAACTGATCAGAGGTCAGATTAGTGTTTGTGTGTGAAAATGAACAGCAGGATTCTTGTTCTCCTCTTCTAACTGAAGTGTTTCCATTTCTGGCGACTTGTTATTTTCCCTCCAGGGAGGAAGCAGAGTTTCCCTCCTGAATGTTTAAACTGTAAAGAGTTTCTCTCCTGCAGGCTGAATGTTTAAACTCTGAACAGACAGAAACACAGTTTAGTTGCCTCCAACATTTCCAGCTTCATATTCTCAGAGTTGTTGGTTGGAAAAATTGAGTGTTTGTCTTCTTAATCATCGTAATTGTCGTAGTCATCATAATCATCATCCTCCTCCTCCTCTTCCTCCTCCTCCTCCTCTCGTGGTTCGTCCAGACTCATTCCTTCACCTCCTCTCCACTCCTCTCCACTCCTCCCTCTCTCCTCCTGACTTTTCCTCTCTCTGACGTCTCTCCTCCAGACTCCCTCTGATTATTCAGTGAAAATCAGTTTTTATATGCTGAAGGGAAACTCTAACATTCATAAATGTTTCCTTTTAGAGCTGCAACAGTTATTTACAGTTATTTTCATTACAGATTAATCTGCCGATTATTTTCTGGATTAATTGATTAGTTGTTTGATCTATAAAATGTCAGAAAACGGTGAAAAATGTGGATCAGTGTTTTCCAAAGCCCAACATGACTTGATGTCTTGTTTTGTCCACAACACAAAGATATTCAGTTTACTGTCATAGAGACTAAAGAAACCAGAAAATATTCACATTTAAGAAGCTGGAATCAGAGAATTTGGACTTTTTTCTTTAAAAAAAAAAGACTCAAAACAATCAATTGTTGCTGCTCTAGTTACCTTTCTTTACAGAGATAGAAAGTCTGCAAAAACACAAACAGAGCTGCGACTAGTTATTATTTTCATTATTGATTAATCTACCAATTTGAGCTGCAACCACTAGTCGATAAATTGATCATCAGAAAAGTAATCACCAACTATTTTGATAATCGATTAATCATTTTGAGTCGTTTTTAAAGAAAAGAAGTAAAAATTCTCTGATTCCAGCTTCTTCAATGTGAATATTTTTTTGGTTTCTTTAGTCTCTATGACAGTACGCACTTCAAGAAAATAATTGTCTGCTTTATCAACAATGAAAATAATCATTAGTTGCAGCTCTACTGACGATCATTTTCTGGATTAATGGATGAATCTGTTTGTCTATAAAATTTCGGGGGTGGGCTGGGTGTAGCCAAAGTCAAAGGTCGAAGCACAAGACGGTTCACGCACACAAATCAATGAGATATTTTCTTTTTATTTAACTGAACTTGTTCAATACGATCAGAGATCTTCAACAGTCAGAGTGGTTTGGTCTTCCCTGGTCCTTTCATCACAGAAGAGGTCGAGTTAAACGAAATAAAAAGAAAATCTCATTGATTTGTGTGTGTGAACCTTTTTGTGCTTTAGTCTAAAAAATGTCAGAAAATAGTGAAATTTCTTGTTTTAATATTTTGGGACATCTTCAAATGTCATGTTTTGCTTCCAGCCAACAGTGAAAAATCCAAAGTTCATCAGTTTACTGTCATATACAACACAGAAAAGCTTCAAATCATCACATCTGAGAAGCTGAAACCAACACATTTTTGGCATTTTTTCTTAAAAAAAGACTAAAACATTTATTGATTATCAAAATAGTTGCTGGTTAAACACTTGTGTGTGTCGTTCTAGAGTCTTTCCTTTATTTTGACTCCAGTATTCAGTTCTGATCATTCATTCATGTTACAGTTACACCTGTAAAAATACAGAAATAACCACTATTAAATGGACATCTTTCTTTGATCAACATGACAAACATTAAGTTAATTGCTCCTCTGTGTGCTTGTGTGAGTGTGAGAGAGACATGAGAAGGCTAATAATTATAAAACTAATACATAATATTAACTAATAATATAACTAATACATAATAATTCATAATATGATAGAGGGAAACATAAAATTATGTTAATGAGATGAGTAATAAAAATCTCTGCCTTCACTTTGTCTTATTCACTGGTATCTGACAGTGAATAAGACAATAAGATAATGAAATTAGACCTGCAATAATGATTACTTTCTCCTTTAATCATTTGGTCCATAAAGTGTCAGAAAATGGTTAAAAATGTGGATCAGTGTTTCCCAAAGCCCAAGATGACGTCCTCAAATGTCTTGTTTTGTGGACGGATTATCAAAGTAGTTGGTGATTAATTTAATAGTTGGCAGAGTACCAAAGTTAACTGAAAAACAGAAATCAGAGTGAGGCTGTTAGACTCAAGTGTGTCTGCAGGAAACCACAGAGGGTTGGAGTCAGCAAACAGCTACTGTATGCAAATACTGACTGAGTTCACCACTGCTTCCTGTTCATTACTTCCTGTTCATCACGGCCTGTCTGGACTCAAACCTGCAGCATGAAACTCCTGAACTTTAGAATAACAGATAAAACTGTTTGCCCTGAGATCAAACTTTAAAATGAGTCAAAGAATGATCAGTTAAAACCCATCTGTGAGGTGAGATCAGTGAGTCCGCTGGAACCAGACAGAACCAGACAGAACCTGACGCATCACAGTGCTCAGATCTAGGAAACAAGAATGGACTGTTTGGATCAGTGAATCTCACCTTGCTACCCCCGAGAGGTTTATCGGGTTTCTGTTGGTCCTGACTTTGTAGCAGTCTTTTAGGAGGTTTGAGGAGTCTTTTTAGGGGGTTCCTGATAGGGTTCTGTTGGATCCTGATAGTATTCTGTTGGTTCCTGATAGTGTTCTGTTGGTCCCTGCCTTCTGTTGTTCCTTGATATGGTTCTGTTGGTCTTTGATGGGGCTCTGTTGGTCCCTGGTAGGGTTCTATTAGTCCTTGATGGGTTTCTATTGGTTTGTGATGGGGTTCTGTTGATCCCTGGTAGATTTCTGTTGGTCCTTGATAAGGTTCTTTTGGTTCTTGACAGGGCTCTGTTGGTCCTTGATAGGTTTCTGTTGGTCCTTGATGGGTTTCTGTTGGTCTTTGATGAGGTTCTGTTGGTTCCTGGTAGGGTTCTGTTGGTTCCTGGTAGGGTTCTGTTGGTCCTTGGTGAAGTTCTGCCGCTCCTTGTTGGGGTTCTGTTGGTCCTTGACGGGTTTCTGTTGGCCTTTGATGGGTCTTTGTTGGTCCTTGACTGGGTTCTGTTGGTCCTTGATGGGTTTCTGTTGGCCTTTGATGGGGTTCTGTTGGTCCTTGATGGGGTTCTGTTGGCCTTTGATGGGTCTTTGTTGGTCCTTGACTGGGTTCTGTTGGTCCTTGATGGGTTTCTGTTGGCCTTTGATGGGGTTCTGTTGGTCCTTGATGGGGTTCTCTTGGTCTTTGATAGGGTTCTGTTGGTCCTCCAGATGTTCTGTGGGTCATGAGCTCTCACAGGTCCTTGAGAAGATTCCTGGAGTCCTTGAAAAGTTTCCAGAGGTCCTTGAAGATGTTCCAGGGTGTCGTCCTGGTTTCCCTCTCTCTCAGTACAAAATAACAATAATATGAACATTAACACTACATTAAGATTGATATATATTAATTTTATATATACACTATTTGTGTGTGTCTGTGTGTGTGTGTCCAGTCTCCTTCTCCTCTGAGTATTTTTAATGTTGAGAGCTCATTAAGCTCTTTGAAATCTGAGATTACAGAGTTGAACTTGTTAAAGTAAATGTTCCTTATTTCATTGAATAATTTACATTGTAGGAGGTGTCTCAGCCTCACCTGTCCAACTGTGTGTGTCTGAGAGAGGCAGTTAGTCTCAGCACCAGCTCACACAGGGGACTCTTTTCTGGGCTCAGCTCTTGGGTTTGGAGGGCTTTGGAGTGGAGGGGGTCTCGGGGGTCTTGGGGGCTGGATTTAAGGTGATTAAAACATGTGAGCGCTCTCTTTTGAATGTTAATTATCAGTGGGTTTCTGCCTCATTCTGCTCTACATGCATTTGTTGGTGTTTTTCTGTGTACATGTAAAATGTATCTGTGCTGGATGTTTGTCCCAGTGGGTGCAGCTATGATGACTGAGTGGACCTCATACTTCACTACCATACAGCGCAGTGGGCAGGATGACACTGTCAGATATTTTAAGCCAGATTTTTATTGGAATTTGGAAATTATAACATTTTCTCTTAATTGCATTTAGAGCTCTTCCAGCTTTTTCTTTTAGTGCATTCACTGCCATGTTGAAACTCCCTGATGCTGTTATGGTTATACAGGTAGGTATAACTCAAACTGTGTTCAATGTGATTATTTATGGTAAACTGGAATTTGTTCTACTGACATCTGGTGTGTTTGAATAATCATGACATCAGTTTTCTTCATATTCACATGTCTAACATGTCTCTCTCTCTAACATGTCTCACTCTCTAACATGTCTCTCTCTCTAACATGTCTCACTCTCTAACATGTCTCTCTCTCTAACATGTCTCACTCTCTAACATGTCTCTCTCTCTAACATGTCTCTCTCTCTAACATGTCTCTCTCTCTCTAACATGTCTTTCTCTCTCTGGGTGTGTTTGTTTTGTCCTGCAGCTCGTCCTGAACAGGAACATCAGCGTCCTGCAGGAGGAGGTGGAGCAGCTCTGTGAGAAGAAGGCCAACCTTACGGCTCAGCTCAGCCTGCAGGAAGGTAACTCTGCTCTGTAGGAAAAACTGCATCACTGCCATGAAAGGAGACTTTCTCCGACAGCCATCAGTGGTATTCTTAGCTGCATTTTCCCCCCGTCACCATGGTGACCTGTGACTCAGAGTAAATAAACACACACGATTGGTGGGTTGAAAAAAACACAAATGTGTTCAACTCAGAGAGAGAAAGTTATAGAATAATTTCAGTTACACGTTACAGTTCACATGTGACTAAAGTAAAAACATGACTCACAGATCAACCAGCTGCAACATCTGTGAGAAGGAAAGAAAGAAAGGAAAGGAGGATGGAAAGATAATGAGAAAAAGGAAGAAAGATTTTCATTGTTGAAGCTTAAAAGAAAAAAACAAGGAAGAAAAGATAAAAAACAAAGTATAAGGCACTGAAGTGAAAATGTTCTAAAGGAAGGAAACAACAAATGCACAAACAGGAAAGAAATGAGGAGAAGGACGGTAAGAAGGAAGGAATAAAATAAATAAGAAAAGAAAAAGTCTCCAGGTTTTCATGGCTGAAAGAAAGGAAGTAGTTGCTGTGATGGAGTTCCATTCTAGTGACTTAAAGCACTTTTTCAGAGTGGGATAATGTAATCCTCTCTTGCTGCACCTCTTATGATATACGATATGCAGTTGTTCCTATGTTGACAAAGTGTCAGAGCAGAGAAGTCAAGCCATATATAATCTTGTACATAAGACAAACATCTATATATTTAATCATGTTTTCTCAACTTAGCAAGTTATATTTTTCTAATATTGGGCAATGATGAAAATGTACTGATTTCTTGTCAAGGATTTTAAGTGTTTATACAAAGACTGTAATGGTTTTAGAGTAGTGGTGCTAGCCAGCGACCAGGTTGATAAACAGTAAGTGATACAGGAAATAACCATAGAATGCACATACATCTTAGTCAAGTCAAGTCAGTTTTATTTATATAGCACCAAATCACAACAGAAGTTACCTCAGGGCACTTTTCACACAGAGCAGGTCAGACTGTACTCTTTAATGTACAGAGACACAACATTCCTCCATGAGCAGCACTTGGTGACAGCAGCAAGGAAAAACTCCCCTTTAACAGGAAGAAACCTCAAGCAGGACCGGCTCTAGGTGGGCACCATCAGGCGCCCTAACTATAAGCTTTATCAAAAAGGAAAGCCTACTCTTAAACGTAGAGAGGGTGTCTGCCCCCCCGACTGAATCTGGAAGATGGTTCCACAGGAGAGGAGCCTGATAGCTGAAGGCTCTGCCTCCCATTCTACTTTTGGAGACTCTAGGAACCACAAGTAAGCTGCATTCTGGGAGCGCAGTGTTCTAGTGGGGTAATAGGGTACTATGAGCTCTTTAAGATATGGTGCCTGACCATTAAGGATTGTGGATTTTACAGGAAGCCAATGTAGCGAAGCTAAAATGGGAGAAATATGATCTATTTTCCTAGTTTTTGTCAGTACACGTGCAGCTGCATTCTGGACCAGCTGGAGAGTCTTTAGAGACTTGTTAGGGCAGCCTGATAATAAGGAATTACAATAATCCAACCTAGAAGTAACAAATGCATGGACTAGTTTTTCTGCATCTTTTTGAGACAGGATGTGCAAGTGAAAAAAAGCAGTCCTGGAAATGTGTTTTATGTGGGAGTTAAAGGACATATCCTGATCAAAGATAACTCCCAGATTCCTTACAGTGGAGCTGGAGGCCAGGGTAATGCCATCCAGAGTAGCTATATCATTAGATATAATATATATTATATATATATATTGGTTTCATCTGGCTTCATTGATAAATATAATTGGGTATCATCTGCATAACTATGAAAATTTATGGAGTGTTTCCTAATAATATTACCTAAAGGAATCATATATAAGGTGAACAGTATTGGTCCAAGCACAGAACCTTGTGGAACTCCGTGTCTAACTTTTGCGTGGATGGAGGATTCATTGTTAACATGTACAAACTGAAATCAATCTGATAAATAGGATTTAAACCAGCTTAATGCAGTTCCTTTAATACCAATTAAATGTTCCACTCTCATACCATGGAGCTAGCTTCTTATGTTTTATTATCTTCCTTTTTAAAGGGGCGATGGAGTCGAGTGTTTTTCACAGTGAGCCTGCAGCACTGTCAACAAGATTATCGGTTTCAGAGGGACTAGAGTTAGCATAAGACTCCTTTGTAGTATTGAGACATGGCATTGAATTCAGTGCTGATGGAATCACTTCCTTAGATTTAGCTACAGCACTATCAGAAAGATATCTAGTGAAGACATTTTTGTCTAATGGTGTGTAGTCCAGTAACAGGAATTCAAAAGTTATTAAGTAATGGTCTGATAAAATAGGATTTTGTGGAAAAACTATTAAATGTTCAATTTCGATGCCATAAATCAGAATAAGGTTGAGGGTGTGGTTAAGACAGTGAGTGGGTTTATTTACACTCTGAGAGAAGGAATGAGAAGAGGAAAGAAAGATGAAAATATGGTAACAAAGTAAAAAAGGAAGAAATGAAGAAAGAAGATAGAAAGAAGGCAGGAAGGTGAAAAAGTAAGGAAATGAAGGGAAGCAGGAAGGAAAAGTACATAAGAAAAGAAGAGTCCAGATTTTCATACTTTAAGGAAAGAATTAAATGAAAAATAGATAGAACAGAATAGAAGAGAATAGAAAGTAAATAGAAAGTAAACCTTCCTAAAGTCTAAACTAAAATACTGTTTTTAATTTAGACTTCATAAGATTTTTATTTGACAGAAGTCAAATTAATTAATATTTATTATATTTTAATTATCTCCTGTTTAACGTAAAAGTGAATCTCCACAGTAACTGCAGTAAAGTGTCAGCACTGCAGTAAAATTACTTGATTACAGCCTGCTGAGTATAACAGCATCTGTCGGGACTTTGGTATGAAGGCTTCACTGCTGTGATGTCACACTGCAGGATCACAGCACTACGCTAACAGCTAACAGCTAACAGTGAGGGAGGAGCTCCTTTTGGACTTCACACACACACACACACACACACACACACACACAGAGTTTTAATGTCATTTACACTGAAGAACAGGTCGGACTGTTGTTCCTGCATCTCTTCTTACCTTCTTTATTTCTTCTTTTGTCTGTGAGTGTAACATCTGTAATGTTCATCCTTCTTACATCGAGTGTGACTTTTACTGTGATTACTTCATGTCATTTAAAAGCATAAAATAACATTCTGCTAAATTAATTTAATTTTAATTTTCTTCTGAGATAAGATCAGGTGGGACATCACACAGCGACAGCTACATGACAACAGGATCTAATCTGACTGTTTACATCTCACAGCAGCCATCTGTGATGAAGATCATAAATCAGATATTAATATTTCCTTTAAAGAAGTTTAAAAAATTAGATTATTTCACCTGAAGTGTAAACATGAGACAAAATGATTTGTAGGAAAGTTTTCTCTGCAGCTCTGCAGTATGAAGTATGAGAGCCTTTCTTTAAAAACAAAGCTGTGTTTTCCTTTAATAATTTCCTCCAACAGCCTGCTTGGAAGCACAGACACTTTAATGAAGGAGATTTCCTGTTAGAACAGAGGGAGGAAAGCCATGAGCTCCTGTATGACGGAGATAAGAGGGAAGCTTTGTGTGATAAACATCTCTCAGTGTTTCTGCTGCTCAACAACTTAAAACACCAGGAGCTGAAGTTAGCAGGCGTCTCAGAGCAGAGAGCTCTGCTCACTGAAGTAAAGAAATCTCTCCTGTCTGCACTGATAAATACTGACCTGATCTGCAGAAATTAGGTCAGTATTTATCAAACGTCTCAGAATCACTCTGAAAGTTAACGAAGGACTAAAAACAGTCCGATCACAGAGTCACACTGAGACTCTGATGTACGAAGCTTCCAACTCTGACTCTCATTAAGGACGAGACTCCTCGGACAGAGTGAGACGTCGCTGTTTTAAGACAAAGTAGAAAAAATGATGACGTGCTGTAGTTCTCTTACACAGATACACAACATTCAGCCTTCATAGACTGTAAACACAGATACTCACATTGGTTAGAAAATACATGAAGCCTATTAAGTCATTTAAAATATTAGGTAATGTGACTTAGCTGTGTGAAATCAGCTCCATCCAAAAGCATTTTTTTATAATTCCTATAATATTACTGCATCTTCCTGCACTGACATGTTACTTTGGTCACTACTGTATGTATCATCTCTTCCATTTAACAGCTCCTCCTGTTAACTTCTGTTCCTACATGCGGGGAAATGGTTATTTCTGTGATGTCACACAGTGTTGGGAAATGCAGCGTGTGGACAGCCTCTCTAACCTCAATAAATAATAAGATTTAAGACCTGATAAAATATTTGACTTCTTGTAATGAAGCAGCCAGGCGGACATGAAAGTGTTATATTAGTATTAGTCTCTCTCACATGTGTAATATCTGTATAATCAGAATTAGATTTATTTGCCAGGTATGTTAACACACACAAGGAATTTGGTTCTGGCCGTTTGTGTCTCTCAAGCAATACAGACAATGTACATATTATTTACACACATTAATACACAATAATCAAGCAATATACAACCATATTTTTCAACACTTTTATGACCTCCTCAGGGGCTCGTGGATGACTTTGCTGTAAAAGATGTAAGGAGCATGTGCAGTAATATCCCAAAAATAATCATAGCTGAACACCCAACTGTAAAAAACCATCATAGTGCACGTAGGGACCAATGATGTTGTGAAACAACAGTTAGAAGTACTGAAAGGAGATTTTATTGATCTGTTGAACACACTCAGTGGCCCTCTACCACCAGCCAGAAGAGGAGCAGAAACTGAACACATTCAGTTTTCAACTGCATGTTCCACTGCACTTTATTGACAATTTCAACTGTTTCTGGGACCACAGACAACTTTTTAAGGCAGATGGACTTTGCCTTAACAAGTCAGGAGTAAAATAGTTTGTCTCCAACCTGTTTTACTTCCTCCATCACCATCTGCTCCCCTTGCCAAGGACACAAGACATGAGACAAAACAAGAAAATATAACTCAACAGCCACCCCCCACCCCCACCTGAAGAGAGCTTTAAACATGAAAGACTGATGTCTCCCAACCCCCCCTAAACCCCATCCAGGCCACCTCCCCTCCACCTCCCTTCAGAGTGGAAGTTTGATGAATACAAGACCAGAGTTAGTTGAGCTCAGATAAGCTGTGAACATTTTATTTTTCTTCAAACAAGAGAAAGGCTTCAGATAAAGATGAGTTTGTTTGTTTGAGTATTAGTGATGTCACTGGGGCTGATCCAGAATCTGCACACAAACACAGCAAAGAAGAAGAAAACATCAGACTGTTCTGTAACTAACAGACGTCACACTGTGAAAACACTGATGTTTCCTTATAAGGACTGAAACTCACTCTGATACTCTGTTAATCTGTTAGTCTGAGACTCCAGAACTGCTCCAGCTCCTCAGGAGGTCACAGGCCTCATGGGAAATGTAGTTATGTCCAGAATAGACATAAAACAATTGATCATTCCTGGTTACCGTTACTATGTTGGACAGCTTTTGGTCAACACTGTGCTGATGTCAAAATGTTAATATAGTCAGTGTTAGCAACACTGTTGGGCAGTAATGTGATTACTTTCTCAGGTACAGTAGTTTAAGGGATTACAGGTGTGTTGACTGTTTGTGTCCTCAGAACACATGGAGGTCCTGCGGCAGAACCTGACCCAGGCCCACTACCAGACTGATTCCTGCATCAGCCTGAAGGCGGCGGCTCAGAGTGAGATGCTGGCAGCTCAGAGTCAGACCAGAGCCTGCGAGTCCAGCCAGCAGTTCCTGCACAAAAAGCTGTGAGTCAACATTATGTTCCATATACAATATTTATCAAATACTTATCACATATCACATTTATTATATATGTATCATACTTATCATATATTTATCTTTAGTCAGAAGGAAACCAGCAGGCGGAAAGCTCTCTGGTGTTGCAGCTGGTTTTATAACTCAGTGTAGCTGTTTGTCATTTGGGTGAGAAAACACTGAGTGCAAATTCATCATTGGGGGGGGACAGCACATTCCTGAAATAATCCTCTGCACTGGTACAAAGCAGTTAAGTTGTCAATGCCACATATTGGCTTATATTTGATTGCTGACTTAGAAATAGTGCAGAATATTAAATATTGTAAAAACAGGGGACACAGGTGGTGCTACTCTAGTACTATTTACTATGACTGGTTAGCAACGAAATCCAGGTCCACTGAAGGGTGTCCAATAAGAACAAACCAAATGTCACTTTCTTTCTCGGTTATCCTTTATTTATTGCCACACAACCAACACATGCTAATTCTTCCATACAGTATGTGGATGTAGAGGTGGGTGTGGTTCTGAAATGATATAAAGATACAAAGGAAATAAATGCTGTATATAAGTAGGTTACAAATAAACCATTAACATGAAATACCAAATGAAATGACCAGCAATCAATATATCTGTATCCTATAACCTTGATAATTGCTGGCATATAGTTAACAAAGAGCCTGCGAGTTAATAACAGTTGACAAAGAAACAAACCTGGTGTACATTCAAATACCCTCTATAGAAAGAATTACTATGGCATGTACTGCCATCTACTGGTACAGAGGGTCAATATCAACATCACACTCAAGCATCACTGCCACAAAGTTGATACTCACTGTACAGCAGCGCAGTACAGTGGAAAATATCTTTACTAAATTGAATATCAGTGATTACAGTATTAACTCTACACACACAATAATTACGTAGGCCAAACTATATTACGAGCAGTATTGCACCAAACAATGCAGTCAATAATCGAAAATGTGACTCTGCAGCGTACATGAATAAATGTACAATATTAACCTAGCACATTCATCAATTACTGTTGATAACATACTTCCTTAAATCCTACATGTTCAGACTTACATTTTGGATGAGGAAAACGTCGTTAGTAGTACTACATTTTCGCGTTAGCATCCTTCTTTATTGAGAGCCACCATGATCTGAGCCAAGAAGGGCAGAGCATAACCTCACTGCATGCTGATAAATTAATTGTTCAGGTAGAACAAGATAATACTGACAGAGAGGCTTTATTACTACAGCCAGTTCAGTCTGCACAAAGTGATGGCTTTTTTTAGTATTTCCTCTTCATTTTACATGTCACAACTTCATGTGTTTTTAAACGTTTCGGAATCCTCAAACTTTCTGATTATTTCCAGGTCTATGTGAAAATATTAGAGATTTTCAATGTGGTCTCAAACTTTTGGAGCCCACTGTATATGTTTGTATTACAGTCAGAAGTGTATGCAGGCCGACACTGGAGCTTCTCAGCAGACGCAGCAGGATGACTCAAACTCAGCGACTTCGCCTCTTACAAGTGTTCCTGCACTGATGCTGCTTGTCTGCAGTGGCCTGCATCTGATCACCTGTGAGTACCATCAATCAATCATCACATGATCACTGACACACTGTTAATCAGCTGAGAGCACAAACTACCTGCTGCACCTGGAGGCATCACATCTTATCAGATCATGTCTGTCTGTAGCTGCATCCAAAAACCTCCTTTTCTCAAAACACGTGAATAAATCAGCGTGTTTGTGTCGTCCACGCCCAGCTGATATATGAGAATCTAATCCTTTGTTGTTACATCTCATTACACGTATAAGAGAGTAAAACTCTCAGGCAGTAAACTGTGATAATAAGGAAAACTGTTAGTTAGCTGACATCAGCTGGTTTGGTTCAGAGCTATAACTGTAAGCTGATCACTTGTTAATGAATCAACAGTGTCTCTTCTTATTCCTACAAATGTTAAATACAAGTAAAGCTGCAACTAACAATTATTTTCATTATTGATTAATCTGATTATTTTCTGGATTAATTGATTAGTTGTTTGGTCTATAAAATGTCAGAAAATCATGAAAAATTCCCAAATTCCCAAAGTCCAAGCTGATGTCCTAAAATGTCTTTATTTGTCGTCAACACAAAGATATTCAGTTTACTATCATAGAGGACTAAAGACTTTTTTTCTTAAATGACTAAAAACGATAGATTGATTATTAAAATAGTTGGTGATTCATTTTCTGTTTATCGATTAATTGACGAATTGTTGCAGCTCTAAATGGAGCACTCATTACACACAGGTTTGGAGTTTGAAGGCGACATCTGAGTAATGAAACTGCTGCTGCTGCATTTTTCAAGAAACCTTCCCAAAACTGATATATTTGTTTTGATAAGTGCTATATAAATAAATATTATATTATATTATTATTAACGTTAGGTGACCTGTGGTCACTGGTGGTAACGCTGAGAGCGTCTTAATAAAAGTCTCAGAGTTCAGTGTTTATTGATCACTGAGGGAAGAAAATCCACTTTCAGCTTCTCTGTCAGAAATATACAGAAGACAATCTGACACTCTGACGACATCTTTATAAATCTGTAGTGTTACGTGCAGCGATGCCTCTCTTCCAGATCATTCCAGATTATTCCAGATCATTCCAGATCATAACTTTTTCTAGGACATGCATGTGTAGTTTCCTGTGAATCTCTTCTGCATGTACATGCATTTAAATCCATTGCAGGACTGGCGGAGTCCTCCACTGATGATGCAAACTACTACAGAGAGATAAGGCATGATTTAATAAATCCAATTAAAGGCTCCTGCAAATTGTCTCAAACAGACTTTTATCATCACTTTTGTTGAACACATTAACCCTTTACAGTCACTACACACCTTTTATTTTACACATTTTATGCTTGTATAGAACTGCTTTTGAACCTTTTCCAGATCCTGTTATTTTATTTCTTCTTTGTGCATTTGACAGTAAAGTGTTTGAATCTTGAATTTGATGAAACTTTAAAGGTGTTTAATAAACAGGATTTCAGAGGAAATAAATAAGTTTTGATGATGATGATTGGTGATGTCAGGGGGCGGGGCTTTGTCAGTGACTGACGTGTGTGTGTGTGTGTGTGTGTGTGTGTGTGTGCGTGTTTGTAGGAGCACAAGGCGGCGGTGGTCCAGGAGGGGGGCGGAGCCTGGACAGAATCAATGACTGCTGTAAAAACTTCTACTTACCAAACACACACACAGATTGCCATGGAGACGCTGAGACGTTCACTGACCGTTTAAAGAGACTCTGCTGCCTTCACTGCTTCTCTCTGCGTCTCTCTTTCTCAGACCTTCACGAAGCTTCATTTAAATGTTTTACATCTCGCATCAGTTCTCAGATTTTTTTACTTATTCATTTCATCTCCATAAAAACAACCAGCAGACTTTCTCAGTTCATGTTCAGCTCCATGATGATGCTTTCAGGGACCCACAGACATCTGAGGTTTCAGTCTGCTACTGAATAGAGAAACTTACTGCAACTATCAATTAAATCCACAAAGTCTGCGTTTGATAATTTTAAGTCACCCTGTTTATCATTAATAATCAGTCTATAAACACTTAATAAATGTTTAAAACTCACTATAATAAACAGTTAAATCTGTTTATAACTACATTACTAATACAGGTATCTGGGTCTACATTAGTAATAATAGAAAATACTACAAATAATTAATGGTCATTTGTTCCCACAAAGTAGTTTTTCATGTTTGATTGATGCTCCAAAATGCTGCATGTGTTGCTCTGCAATTATTGACACTCTCAAACGCAAACACAATATCGAGTTCCTGCAAGTTTAATAAGCTACATCAAAACCACATAGAATATAATTTAATCCCTGTTTCACCGTCATACAGACCAAAGTCTGACGCATGAAACCAGTCAGGACAATATATTGAAATTATTTATTATATTACCTGTTTTTTAGGACCCACCAGCACTTTGTAACAATAATTCCTGATGATGTCATTAATTAAATGAATGCGACCTGACTCCAGACACATGGATTAAGAAATGAAACGTTTTAATACCTTCTAAGACTTATTTGAGAAAGCTGAGCTTTAAGACTCAGATTATAACTTTGAATAAACAGACGTGATGTCGCTGTGATGGATTTTCTCTGCAGGTTGATTTTTAATAGAGATGAAATTGATCAATCACTAATGGATGAAATTGATCAATCAATCACTGATGGATGAAATCGATCAGCAGAAAGCAAAGTGTGAATTTCATGTAAGAAACTGTTTACACCTGATATTTAAATCTGATCTGAATCTGGAGAAATAAAAGCGTGATTGGACGATGACCGTGGAATGGGAATTTGAATGTGAAGATATCCCAGCTTGCACTGGGCTGAACAGCACTACCTGGAGTCTGTGTGGAAACAAACAACAGAAATGATATTTATTTATAGTGATCTATCTGATTATCAGCTGATATTGATCAATCATCATTGATTAATCTTGTCTAACAGGCAGAAAACTCAACGTGTTCAGGTGTGAGCTCACCTGTGACTGTTCAGATGTTTTAAATCCAGGTGTAAACGGTCACTGTGTGAATATTTATCTGCTGCTTCTTTGTCTTGTTGCTTTTTGTGGAATTTATGTGATGAACTCGCAGCTTGAAGTTCAGCAGATGCCTCGACTCTCAGAAGCTTTTTAATTTTATCTGATGCTGTTGGGGGGGGGGGGGGGTAACGTGTTGGTGGGAATAATAAATGAGGAGTTTCTAAGACTGCAATCTTTTCTTTGCCCCACATTTTGAGCCCGATTCTCCAAAAAGGTCAAAGGTCAGAGTTTCTGACCTTTGACCTTAAAATCAAATAACTTTTTATATTTGACTTGGCAACAAATTCATCAATAATCTTTTGCAATTAATGCCGTCGATATGAAAATATAACAGTTTGGATGAAAATCAGATTAATTATATTCAGACTGAACAAACTGCTCGACTCACGATGCTTCATATCAGAGTGAAGGATTTATTTAGATTTATTAGATACTTTTATGATGTTATTGAGGTCATAGTGGCAGCACTCCATAATGCACTCCAGTGCAACATCAGCCACGACTACCTCGATAACAAGGTAGAATTATCACTTTTCTGACAGCATCACTGAAACTGTACAGGGATCTAAATAAAAACAGACAAGTGGTGTTTATTTGCTGGAGTTTGGTTTGAGCTAATATTGTGCTCAGAGTGAAGTTTAGTAAATTGTCGGTAAAAGTCATGTGTTGCTTATTTTAAAAGTGCTGGCTCTCTGGCAGAGGTGCTGTCACAATATGTTTGTCTTCTTTATTACTTGAAGCTCAGAGTTGTTTTGTCTGCAGAGCTCTCTGGACTCTTATCAATGAAACTTTACTGAAGTAAAACTAGAAAACTTTCAGACATGATGTCACATTTACTAATTGTCTCTTTTATGTGTAATGCCTCAGTGTGACATAAAGAGGCTTGATGCTGTCACTGTCTTTAATATCTTCCTCAGAGTTTGACCTCCGACTGACGAGTCAACATGGATCCAACTGAAGCAGCCAAGAGCTCAGAGTTCAACACGTTCAGTTTGACTTCAGCAGAGAATTTAAATCACATTTAGTCACAAATAATGTGAATGTTTTTTAAATATATGTTGATAACTAACAGAAACTAGGGGGCGCCATCACGACACCAAAACATAAAATAAATGTCTCCCTTTTGGTTTCTGATTTTTTTCTTTGAGGACACAGGACAAGGGTTCACAGCAGATATGTTGCCATCGGAGACAAAAACAGGACACTTAGTTTGACTCTCTGAAATCTGCAGTGTTTCTGTCTGAGGCTTTTCAGTAACAGCGACAGTTTTTTTCACCCCCGTTGTACTGAGAAAAAACCTCTTATCAAAGTTACTTCATGATGACAGAAAGATGAGAGCACAAGGGGAAGATGTCTACTTTTCTTTTTAATAACAAAACACTCTTTAGCTACAAATATTAATTTCATTTTCTAACAACACTAAAACTGAACACAATCAAACCAAAAAACAGCTTTTAAATATTTAGAGGATCAAAACCATCTCTGTAACTCTGAACATAAACTAAACTTCCTGCTGTTTCTATGAGCTGCTGCACCAAGGTACCCAAGCTTCCACCAAAACTAAGAACAAATCAAATGAGTTTTACAATATACAAAAGAAAAGAAGCACAGAGATGAAGGTCCTGCAGCGTCTCTTCTCACTTGTAAAGCAGGATGACAGAAAACAGACCATGTGAGGAGCTACGAGACGACCGGACGGGAACAGTACGAATAACAGATTAATTGATTACTGATCTGATATTTACCTGATCAGTCTTTTCCCTGTAGTATTTATGGAGAGATCTGAGAGAGTGTATGCAGAAAAAATGTGGTGAAGCACCAAGACAGCATTGTAAAAAACACCCATCGTCCAAAATATAGGACCTTTTTTTCTGGGAATTAGTTTGAAGAAGCAGGATGTATTTATTATCTGTGAAGACCATTATACTGCCAGTCAAAAGTTTTAAAAGGCCTCAATTTTCAGCTAAAGAACCTGGGTTCTCATTTATAAAACAGTACATAGGATCCATACTAAAAGTGTATGTGCACACAAAGGCCGAAAATCTGATTTATATAACCGTGCGTCCGCATGAATGCAAGCGTGTTTACCTTTATAAAATCACAGTCCACCTGGAAATGTGCGCACATGGATCAGCCTCAAATCCTGCTCTCTACACGCCCACATTCGACCATGAATGGTCGATGCAAAAGTATTCATAAATATTTATGTTAATGTGTTTCTTTCACTGTACCAATCAGCATCGAGAGTCAGCATATCGGGCCCTCTCACTCGTCACTTGTGCTCAGGCAGCTGAAGAAGGACCACAACAGCCTTGAACAGACTTTCACTGTTTTATTTCCCTGTTTTCAGACTTGTTGAAGTTATGTGTGTAACCCAAAACAACCTTATACAACTTCAGAAAACATCCCTGTGGATCGTAAAGTTAGACATCTCTGGTTAAGTTCTTACTGGACACCCTGCAGTGGGCCAGTTCCCAGTTAACCAGTACCACACACTCAATATCTACAATACAATAAACACTGTATTCATTTATATTTACTCCAAAATCCAGCATTCAGGTGTTTCTCTAATTTCCACAGTCCATTAATGAGTGCAGGTGGCAAAGATGTGGCAGTGAGGTGACTGGAGAAGGCAGAGTATGTGGCAGCCACCGTGGTGTTTCCAGTGATAGTCATGTGATCACTGCAGTGATTTTATACAAACTATATGAAAACTAAAATCATACCTGGTGATATATGCACAGTATTAGAAGATATTATTGAAAATCAGTTATCGCTCTGTTCTGCAATTCTTTAAAGTTATTTGATGTCATCTTGGATTTCTACAACCAATGATGATAATTTCATCAGTTAGTTAATGTGGTTGAGGTGAAAAGGAATCAGTATATTCACGCGTAATATTGGCAAAGGCAAGCCAGACTGTCCTGAATCCTCCCACCATTCATTTCAGCAGCCGTGCTGCTCCACAGCTGAGCCTCTCCTCTGCGCTCCGGTGAGACAGTGCTGATGAAATGTTGACCGGACTCTGATTTGAGATTTGAGTTAGCTTATATCTTTTAAAACTGAGTTATTAATTAAGTGCTTATGGAATAGTTATGGCTCACTACAAGCACAAATAACACTGCTGGTTTGAATGTATATGATAAAGTGGATCTATAATTAACGTTTAATATTAAATGAAATTAAATGTGAGGGGAATCATTATACAGTCTGGCTTCTATTCACCATTTCACCATCTGCGTTTCCAGTTTCCTGTCTCCAAAATGTTTGTATGCATGGCTCAGAGTTTACATATAGGTGAGCACATTCTCCTGTCAAGTTTGTTTTTATAGATCACAACTTTTACATGGGAAGTGGCGTACGCCTCTTTCAACGGTTACGCAACGGTTATAAATGAGACCCATGATATTTTCCAACACAGCTGTTCATCTTTAGTTCTGATGATTCAACCAGGAGAGTGTCAGAGATAAATTTGGATTAATATTCCAATTTAATGGTAAGTATTTAATGTTTTACTCTTGTGATCTGTGTTCCTGCCGACTTTTAAACTCATATTTCATGTTTTATTCATTTAATAAATAATTCTTTGATTTACTCATCTTACTTTTTGTTTTTCTATGAAGCACTTTGTGAACTCAGAAGTATCAATAAAGTTTGTACCTATGTGTTCAGTGGATTCTTACCTCAGTCTTTGGAGTTCGACCTGAACAGCTGCTGAGCCTAAAACACATCAACAGTCATTATCATCATCATCATCAAGATCAAACAAACAAATTGCAAATTGTTTGTCAATATACGACTATCTGGTTGTTGGTTGTAGAGGAGGATGTTCCAGCATTTATTTTAGCTTTGGTTTAGTCGACTTCATTCAGTAACATTCAGCACAGAGCATAGAACAGAAACAAGTTGCTCTGCCCTTCATTTATGTCAGTTTGTTTATTTTTGATAATTTTGAGACAAAACTGTAAAGTTTATAGCTGTCATCCTGCATTGCTCCGTGTGCAGTGATGCAGTTAAATATGTGTGTGTTTAGGACGCAGCCCTGCCAGTTTAAAAAACTTTAGATTAAAACTGAGTGATTTTATCTTCTTTTTAAAACTCTGTGGAGACGTCAGAGCCAGCAGAAAGTCAGACTGTTCTCCCCAGGATGACAATGGATGCTAACTGAAAGGTCTCACCCAGCTCCCAGAACATCAAAGCAGATTTTACAGGAAGTGTTACTTTCATAAAGTGACCAGATAATAGAAATCTGAAGAGTGAAACAGCCGAGACTTGTCTGCTGCTGATGTGAAATAAACTGCACAGCTGCTGAGGCGACATATTACTGACCATGTAGCTGCCGGTGTGGAAGCCACACATGTACCACAACATCAACATGCTGGACATGGCGTTGATGCCTGCAGAACTGCCGGACTCTCCAAACATCCAGAGAGGAGGAGGAGGAGGAGGAGGAGGAGGAGGAGGAGGAGGAGGAGGGATGAAGGACACAGGGTCCTGCAGAGGGAGACACTGTCTAACTGGTTAACTGAGATCATCACACAGTAACTAATAACCTGATCAATAACTGATGGGTACCCCTGAGCTCACGTGAGGAGGAAGAGGAGGGAACGGAGGGAATACAGAGAAGCTGTGACTGGTTGGTTTGTCTGCTTCGTCTCTCTGCTGGTTTCCTCTTTTCTTTTTCTCTTCGGTTTCTTTCTCTACTTTACTCTGATTACTGGGCCTGTCTTTAAGCTACACACACACACACACACACCTTAAACCTCAGTTTAACCCTGACATACTGTTCATTTTGTGACCTTTCACTGTCATCATTAGTCTCTACACCAAACTTCTGAACCACAAATCTATTTTTCATTCATAAATACCTCATCGGTCATTAATAAACAGCTGATTAATGAAGCTTTCAGATAGCAGAAGGAGTTTATTCTTTAGGTTTTACACTATTTGTAAAACCTATAGAATTGACATTTTAATACAATTTTAAGTCACATTTTTTACACTACACTTTTAGATCCTGGTTGTTTTTATCTGTTTGCTTTAACCATTGACTGTATGTGAAGATGAACGACGCGTCTCCTATGGCTATGCAAAAAGTGAAGCCAAAATATCTCCTTTCCAGGAGTGGCCATCTTGCTTGTGTGACATCATTTGGAGCCAAGGTTTGCACAGTACAGTCGGGGGGCAGGATGACAGCCTGCGGGACATGCCCCCTCAGCTGTCCTGACGCCTGACAGAGGTTTGAGGGTGGCTGTCAATCATGATGTTACACCCCCTTTTTATATCATCAAATAACTAATTTAAAAAAAACTTATCAGAAAAATTTGCACTTGAACAAACATCAGCGTCATAAGAACGACCTTAAATGACATAAATCATCTTTGAGAAAAATTTATTTGATGTGTACTTTGATTTTTTTAGTTTGGCTCATGTCCCATCCGATAACATAGAGGGGGCGGGACTTATGACCTATACTGCAGCCAGGGGGCCATCGAGATGTTTTGGCTTCACTTTTGGGGAGCTGTCATGAAGGCCATCTTTTATACAGTTATTGGTTTTAACAAGGTAAAAGGTTTTAGTTATTGGACGCTTGGATTTCAAATTATAAACTTGCCGGTTAATCCCAAGATTAAACCTACAGAAGACTTTGTGCCTAATTGTAGCTTCAAACAGAGATGATTTTTTTTTTTCATGGAAAAAAAAAGATAAACTTAGATTCTTGCTCCCTGTGCTACTGGAACTGCTGCAACTATGACTAGACTTCCCTGCAGATTTTCAAATGACTTTTACCTGACTGTTGATACATTCTCAAATTCACCATCATAACATTATACTGGAAAATATGTACAACTAAATAGTGCTAAAATATACTGACATTGACTAAATTATGTCCAACTACAAAAATCTACTCAGATGGGGGGAGGGGGTCTGTATTCTGATATCAATGTAATATCTTGCATCAATAGATGCCCAAACGGGCTTACAAGGCAGACGATCAATTTCCATGTATATACAATAGGTATGTACATATACAGTACAAATTCTAGGAAAACATGAACAGTATATTCTGTATGCCTGCCATACTTTGCCACTTAGTCCAACTTCTCATTTTCATCAAACCAAAATAATTCAGGATTTTTGTTCTGCATTCTTACAAAAAGTGCACGCAGGTTATCATATAAAGTAGCCTACAACAAAACTAAGTGCAATTTATTTTCATCATCTCCCAGGTCACAGACCAATTACACTCGACCTTCCTCACTTACCTACTTCTATTGCCAGGGTAGGATGCCTCTTCTCAGGTGGACATAGCATATGGTTCCACACCAAAAGGTCTCTGTTCATTTTGAGGGTCCTTAGCATGGAAGAGTTTGGGAACTGCAACTCCTTGGGTCTCATAATTTGGATATATTAGTGTTTGTCAAAACATGTCATTAAAAGTAACTGAGGGCCCTATCTTGCATCAAGATGCTCAGTCACTACCAGATCCAGGAAGGTGAGAAGCTCATGGACACCATTATTTTCAGCCCAACATAAACCGACACAACCTGTGGCGAGAGCCTGATGCCACCGTCCCTGTCCTGCTGCTGATTCTGCCCCTCCTCCGGACATTGTCCCTGATGAATCCTGGGTCCGGCTCAGGTCTAGACCTCAAGCCCCGGTCAGCTTTAGTCCATCCCACCACAAACCCTGGACCCTAGTCAGTGCTCGCAGCAAGAAAGGGAGGTGCTCCTCTCATACACCTCCTAACTATGACATCCAGATGGGAAATAAATTCAACATTCTCAACCTGCATAACTTCCCTCCACTGGCTGGGGAATTCCGGCCTCCTCCTCAATCTCCCCTGCCGTCACGTGGGTCCCACAGCTCACTGTCGCCTCCGATCCCTCCACCAGCCATACTTGGATGCTCCTCGCACCCCAGTGCTGACCATTCCATATTGCATTTTAAACCAGCGCTGTGAGGGGCTCCTGCCCCCCTCTCTGTCCACCCTTCTCCAGCTAATGTCATCACTGTCCACCGCACAACATGGATCAAGCTACAGTCCTGTCTCCATCCCAACGTGTTTCCGCTGGACTGGAAGTTGGACAGAGTCCCATAGCCAAGGCATCCCTGGCTGCCTCCCCTCCCTTGTGTGTCATGTGTCTATCCCAGGGCTGAAACCTTCTGCTAAACCGGTGCCCAGGTATCACACATAAACTCACTCCTCCCCAACATTTTTCACAATGATCCCTACACCTTAACCCAAATTGGCCCTAACGACCTCAAACTACAGCAGTTGGAGACTTTAAATTCCTCATAGACACTGTCCTGGATGCCGGAAAATAATGTATCATCTCCGGTCCACTGCCATCTCCTCGGTTTGGCGATATCAAGTTCAGCCATATCCACCAGCTAGGATACTGTCGCTTGGTAGGAATTACCTTTGTAGACAATTTTAATGTGTTCTGGAAGAGACCAAATTTATTTGCCCATGACGGTTTACATCTCAATAGAGAAGGCAAACAGCATCAGCAACATTAAAATCAGCCACAAACGACACCTTTCCTGCACCCAACACAGTCCAGCATGACTGACTGACTGACTGACTACTCCACTCCCACACCTGGACAGGCAAAGGGTCACTACACCACGTCATCGCTCGGCCTCACGGCCCACTTCTATTTCACCAGACGCCCCCTCTCCATAAATGTGTAAATAAACCCACTCACTGTCTTAACCAGTTTTTCTCCAATCGACCTTCCTGAAATAACTTCAATGATTTCTTCATCTAAACCATCAACCTGTTAGACCCCATCCCAACTAGGTTGCTTAAGGAAGTCTTACCCTTAGTTAGCACTTCTTTACTAGATATGATCAATCTGTCTTTAGAAACAGAAACATGTACCACAGTCCTTTAAAGTAGCTGCAATTAAACCTCCTCTTAAAAAGCCTACTCTTGATTCAGGCATTTTAGCCAACTATAGACCTATATCTAACCTTCCCTTTCTCTCTAAGATCCTTAAGAAAACAGTCGCCAATCAGTTATGTGACTTTCTACATAACAATAGTTTATTTGAGGATTTTCAGTCAGGATTTAGAGGTGAAAGTTACAAATGACCTCCTAACTGCATCGGACAAAGGACTTCTCTCTGTACTTGTCTTGATAGATCTTAGTGCTGCATTCGACACCATTGACCATCACATCCTGTTACAGAGACTGGAACATTTAATTGGTATTAAAGGAACTGCATTAAGCTGGTTTAAATCCTATTCATCAGATCGATTTCAGTTTGTACACGTTAACGATGAATCCTCCATCCACGCAAATGTTAGACACGGAGTTCCACAAGGTTCTGTGCTTGGACCAATACTGTTCACCTTATATATGCTTCCTTTAGGTAATATTATTAGGAAACACTCCATAAATTTTCATTTTTATGCAGATGATACCCAATTATATTTATCAATGAAGCCAGATGAAACCAGTCAGTTAACTAAACTCCAAACATGCCTTAAGGACATAAAGACCTGGATGAGCTGCAACTTTCTGCTACTAAACTCAGACAAAACTGAAGTTATTGTGCTTGGCCCTAAACACCTTAGAAACACATTATCTAATGATATAGCTACTCTGGATGGCATTACCCTGGCCTCCAGCTCCACCGTAAGGAATCTGGGAGTTATCTTTGATCAGGATATGTCCTTTAACTCCCACATAAAACACATTTCAAGGACTGCCTTTTTTCACTTACGTAATATTGCAAAAATCAGGCACATCCTGCCTCAAAAAGATGCAGAAAAACTAGTCCACCCATTTGTTACTTCTAGGCTGGATTATTGCAATTCCTTATTATCAGGCTGCCCTAACAAGTCTCTAAAGACTCTCCAGCTGGTCCAGAATGCAGCTGCACATGTACTGACAAAAACTAGGAAATCTGTATGCATTCACGTACCATTAATGCATGTTACTAACTACTACTTGGCTTCTTCCCCGGATTTTTTGTGCTTTCTCGACTCACAGGTTTCTATGGATCATGGTCGAGGACCACCTGGTTATGGATTGCGGGCTTTCGTGGGTCATGGTTGCGGACTGCCTGCTGCCCTGGTCCTGCCTGACACCCACATCCGCTATTGTTATTAGTCATATTACTATTATTAGGGCCCGAGCACAAAAGTGCAAGGAACATATTGTTTTTGAAGGGATTATTATCATCATTATTATTATTATTATTATTATTATTATTATTATAGTACATCATTGCATTTTTATGGGGCTTAGAATGCTCATAAACTCGCAAAAATTGGAACACACGTCAGAACTGGCAAAAATTGCAAAATTCTGTAGTGATTGGACTCGAGCATGGCCAGCAGGTTCCATAGCGCCCCCAAAAGCAAGGCCATTTTGGAACAAAGTTTCTTCGATGTGCATGAAATTCAGTGGGTTCATTGCTCTCATCATTCTCGACATAATACATATTTTTCAAATTTTGTCCAACAGGAAGTCAGCCATTTTGGATTTCATGTGTCAATTTTCATTTTACAAACACACGTTTGAGGCCTTTAGGATGTGTGAAAACTAACGTAACTTTGCATATATGTTCAAACTAATAAATGCTTCAGTTAGTATCAAAATTGGGCTTGGGTGTGGCATTTAGGCTCTTTGGCACCCCTTAATTACTTTTAACATTTTTGAGGTGCTAGTGGTGCTCGAAAACCCACAAAACTGCACATGCATCAGAAGTGGTATCTGATATGGGTCTTGGGCTTGGGTGTGGCAAAATGGCTTAAGAGTGCCCCCTAGGCCACTGGAGGTGGAAACATTATGGATTCAATTTTTTGCACATTTTTTGCCATTTCCAGGCATTGTATTTTAACAAATTCCTCTTACAGATTTAACCCCACTGATCCTATCTCTTTAGTTTCCATTGAACACCCTTGACGTGGTGATGAGTTGAATCTCGATGTTTTGCCATCAAAAAGGAAGTTGTTGTAATTTGAATATACATCGTCCAATCTGCCCCACATTTCTCACACTTGATAAGAGTCCCAGACTGAACACATCTACATGTCAATATTGAATCATTGTCATAGCACCATCTACTGGCAACAGAAAGTTACAGGTGCTGTACTTTTATGATCTCTGCCAATCAGGTTAACCAGATTCACCTCAAATTTGGCCAGAAAAGCCTGAAAAACATGATGATGCTATTTTGAACCTTGTGAGTTTTCATTGAACGCCGTTGCTGTGGCAACGCGGTAAATTTCAATGTTTCAACATGAAAAAAGAAACCGTTCTAATTTGACTCCACATCATCAGATCTTTACCAAATTTCACATATTTGATAACAGTCCCAGTCCAACACTGAATCATAGTAATAGCACCACCTACTGGCAACAGGATGTTATTTGCTCCATACTTTTACAAACTACTCCTAGCAGGTTAAGCAGATCCGCCTAAATTTGGTCAGTTAAGCTTTAAGACCTTGATGATGCTAAATAGTGAAGCTTTTCAGGTTTCATCAAAGGCAGTTGATGAGGCGATGCAGAAAATTTGCATGTTTCAACATGAAAGAGGAAGATGTTGTAACTTGACTTTACATTGTCCAATCTGACCCAAATTTCACATGCTGGATAAGAGTCCAGGGCTGAAATCATCTACATGCTCATATTGAATCATTGCCATAGCGCCACCCATTGACAACAGGAAGTCAGCCTTATGTGACAAACATCATCTGATTTACATGAAATTTACATGGTGTGGTCACTTCTCAGAGTCTGCGGATATATGAACGTATCAGTCCTGCTGCATTCAGATGCTGCAGAGATTTAATGAACTGAAGGAGAAGTTTTTTTATACATTATAAATAACTGTGGACAACAGATAGTGTAACAATTCATATTCATTCATTTATAGATCAATGTAGACTGATTTATTGACTTTCCTACTTTAACCACATTAAACGTTATTTTGTGTGGTGATTTTGGTTGAAGAGTGTTTAATTGAAATAAATTTATATTTTAATCATTAATACATTGTTGCAGCACGTCTGCAGCAAGTATTTCGTTTGATCCTGTTGATAAAATCACCAAAGCAGCAGCGGATTGATGTTGCACTACAGGGCAACGTCTAAGACCAAATTTCAACTAAAATACAACAACTGCCTCTGTGCTGCCTAATTTGAATGAACCTCACACCTGTCTGCGCCTCTCCTCCCACCTGTGCACCATGTGCTCTGTGCTGGTAACCAAAATTCCACACAGACACGCAAAACGAGTTTCAAGGTCAAGAAAATACCAAACTTTCAGAGCGCTGCTTGCGATGGTCGTTGCGCCTCCATGAAAATATGGCCCAGGAAGTGACATTAATCGCCTACATGCAATTTCCAATATTCATAAAAATGTATATCAATGTCAGCTTCCCTTTGGTAAATGTATTGCTGCATTAACATTTCACTTACGTAGTATTGCCTACAGGCAACAGGAAGTGAAGCCTAAATGTCACATACATCAACAAAAGTATACACAATTTACAACATGTCATCTCTGGTGCCATGTATTGCACACGTAACAGCATGTCTGTGGCGTGCCCCGATGTGCACGAAGGTGCGAGGGCCCGATCATTGCTGCTTGCCGCTTTTATTATTATTATTATTATTATTATTCCCCTGATAATTTACAAAGCTTATACATTTTCAGTTATTGTTGACATTGTCAGAAAGGTGATAATTCTACTTTGTTTATTACTGAGGTTGTAGTGGGTGGTGGTGGTGTACTGGGGTGCCTTATATTGAATAGTGTTCCTAATATTTTGTCCACTCCATTAACATACATGAGGGGGGCAAAATATTAGGAACACTTTTCATTATAAAGCATCGAGAGCCCAGCTCCCAGTCCTGACACACACACACACCCACACACACACACCAGTCAGCCTTCAGTCTTCTGTTATTTTTGAGTAAAATGAGCAGCAGAGCCGCAGAGCAGCAGCGGAACAGCAGCAGAGCCACAGAGCAGCAGCAGAACAGCAGCAGAACAGCAGCACAGTAGCAGCAGAACAGCAGCGGAGCAGCAGTAGAACAGCAGCAGAGAATCAGGAGAGCCACAGAGCAGCAGCAGAACAGCAGCAGAGCAGCAGTAGAACAGCAGCAGAGAAGCAGCAGAGCCGCAGAGCAGCAGCAGAACAGCAGAGCCACAGTAGAACAGCAGCAGAGAAGCAGCAGAGCAGCAGAGCAGCAGCAGAGAAGCAGCAGAGCAGCAGTAGAACAGCAGCAGAGAAGCAGCACAGCCGCAGAGCAGCAGCAGAGAAGCAGCAGAGCAGCAATAGAACAGCAGCAGAGCAGCAGTAGAACAGCAGCAGAGAAGCAGCAGAGCCGCAGAACAGCAGCAGAACAGCAGCAGAGCAGCAGTAGAACAGCAGCAGAGAAGCAGCAGAGCCGCAGAACAGCAGCAGAACAGCAGAGCCGCAGTAAAACAGCAGCAGAGAAGCAGCAGAGCCGCAGAGCTGCAGCAGAGAAGCAGCAGAACAGCAGCAGAGCAGCAGTAGAACAGCAGCAGAGCCGCAGAGCAGCAGCAGAGAAGCAGCAGAACAGCAGCAGAGCCACAGAGCAGCAGCAGAACAGCAGCAGAGCCACAGAGCAGCAGCAGAACAGCAGCAGAGCCACAGAGCAGCAGCAGAACAGCAGCGGAGCAGCAGTAGAACAGCAGCAGAGAATCAGGAGAGCAGCAGCAGAACAGCAGCAGAGCCACAGAGCAGCAGCAGAACAGCAGCAGAGCAGCAGTAGAACAGCAGCAGAGAAGCAGCAGAGCCGCAGAGCAGCAGCAGAATAGCAGAGCCGCAGTAGAACAGCAGCAGAGAAGCAGCAGAGCCGCAGAGCAGCAGCAGAGAAGCAGCAGAACAGCAGCAGAGCAGCAGTAGAACAGCAGCAGAGAAGCAGCAGAGCCGCAGAGCAGCAGCAGAGAAGCAGCAGAGCAGCAATAGAACAGCAGCAGAGCAGCAGTAGAACAGCAGCAGAGAAGCAGCAGAGCCGCAGAACAGCAGCAGAACAGCAGAGCCGCAGTAAAACAGCAGCAGAGAAGCAGCAGAGCCGCAGAGCAGCAGCAGAACAGCAGCAGAGCAGCAATAGAATAGCAGCAGAGCAGCAGCAGAGCCACAGAGCAGCAGCAGAACAGCAGCAGAGCAGCAGTAGAACAGCAGCAGAGAAACAGCAGAGCCGCAGTAAAACAGCAGCAGAGAAGCAGCAGAGCCGCAGTAAAGCAGCAGCAGAGAAGCAGCAGAGCCGCAGAGCTGCAGCAGAGAAGCAGCAGAGCAGCAGTAGAACAGCAGCAGAGAAGCAGCAGAGCCGCAGAGCAGCAGCAGAGAAGCAGCAGAACAGCAGCAGAGCAGCAATAGAACAGCAGCAGAGCCACAGAGCAGCAGCAGAACAGCAGCAGAGCAGCAGTAAAACAGCAGCAGAGAAACAGCAGAGCCGCAGAACAGCAGCAGAACAGCAGAGCAGCAGTAGAACAGCAGCAGAGAAGCAGCAGAGCCGCAGAGCAGCAGCAGAACAGCAGAAGAGCCACACAGATATGAACTGTTCCAGGTCAACAGTCCTTCTCATTTAGCTGTTTAGTTAACAGCAGAACTCAAACCTGGCAGCTCCAGAATTGACTGGACCCTATTCACAGGGCTTTAATGGGTGAAATTTGTTTTTTTTAAAAGTAATAAAAATTGTACCAATTACCATACAAAACACACTGAATTTGTGGGACAAAAATTATACATTTTTCAATTTAGTGCAAATTCAATGGTAGCTTTTAGAGCTGAAACAATTAATCAGTCAATCAAAAGACAATTCATCAGCAACTATTTTGATAATCAATTAAGTTTTTTTTTTCAATAGCACAAAGGCCAAAACATTTTGTAGGTCCAACTTCTCGATTGTATTTTCTGCTTTTCTCTGTTTTACATCACAGTAACTGAATATCTGGGCTGCTGCTTGGACAGGGCGAGACATCTGGAGACGTCACCTTGGAATGAGATCAATTAATTAATAACAGACAGACCCAGGCTGTCACTTTTTCAAAAAGTCACGTTTGAACTAATTCGAACAAACAAGTAATTTGTTTGAATTAATCTGAACTCAATTCACATACTGTAATGTGTCTCAGATACAATTTATTGTGGCTGTCATCATATATTAGGGGTTTGACGGTTCACAAAATTCATGGTTTGGTTCAATACGACAGTGGTGTCACAGTTCGGTATATTTTCAATACAGAAAAAAAGTAGAAATGCCAGAGAACTTCCCTTGGTTTTAATTGTTTTTATTTATTAATCATATCATCAATCATAAAGTATTATCTTTTTTGACTTTCTTCTAGGGTGTCAAAATAAAAACAGTTCCTTATAAAAAATAAAATGTAGTATTGTAGTGGTTATAAACAAATACAAACAAAAGAAACAATTCTGTTTTTATATGGAACTCAGAAAGATGATAATGTCCACAATTTGTGTAGACAGCACAGATCTGCTTGATGTGACAATGTCACCTGTAGTGGAAAATACCCTCTCGGGACAGAGGTTCCAGGCACAGCCAAGTAACACCAACATGGCAATATAAGGGTGTAAGTGCTCATGGGTTTTCCACCATTTTAGTAGATCACCATGCAGGGGAATGCAGTCCACTGCCCTTAACGACTTCACTCCTCCCCAGCCATTATGGCCACAGACTTGGTGCTCGGCTGCTGGATCATGAAAAATTCTCCAAATAGCTCAGTCACGGCCAACTTCTTTTCTAATGGAGGTGATGTTGAGGTCTCCATGAATATAAACAACAATATATTTGTTGTCACATTATCTGATTTAAAAAAATCATGCACTAGTAAAATAAAATGACAAGATATGCAAATAGTATAGTAAGCAGCAAAATGATAAATAATACCTGTTGTTCAATGCTGACAATCTCTGTGGTGAGAGCATCATAGACTCTCAGGCAAGTGGTAGCATCCAAGTGTAGCAGTGATTTGAATCGTGGATCCAAAGCGGTGCTGTTGTTTAAATAATCTTGAAGACCAGGGTCTGTATCTCTGCTCCCAGTCATTCCTGATGGCTGTTTTGACTTCCCTCACTGCTGGGCTGTCATCATCAGACAGTACCATAGTTTTCAGGATCATTATTTTCATAGGCAGGACCATGGATGTGGATGGAGAGAACTCAATGCACATAAGGGTTGTCACAGTTTTCAGGGGTTTCAAAACTGTTATGATATCTTCAGCCAGTTTCACACTGTTTTCAAACAAGACAGGTCTGCTCAGGTAACAGGTACATTAATAAGATACAAATGTTTATGATTTCTCTGAATGTTCAAAAGCAGAGTGGAAAATCATCTTCTGCACTGTACTGTGGCACAGGCTGCTTCTGTAAATACAATCAGGTGTAACCTGTAACCTACCTTATTAACATACGGACACAGAAATACAGAAATAAATAAATGAAGAAATGTAGAAATACAGAAATCAATAAATTATTGTAGAAAATGCATTTAAAAAAATAGGGGTGTCACGATTTTCCAAATCCACGATTCCATCTGACCTTAGATTTTAAGGTCATAATTCAATTCAATTTTCTATTTAAACTTTCCAGCACTGTCGGCTATGCCATTGTTAGACTATCGAGTCTTGATTTGTGAAGATCAACAGATCATTGATTTTATGCCCTGACAACTGTTATTTACATTTTCAAATTCTTCTTTAAAAAGATAGGCTACATGGTATCTTAACTGCTATATTTTTTGGAATGTCCAACACTAAAGCTATATGGTCAAATTTAAATAACTTATTTAAAATGTAAAAACTTATTTAACCAGTCAATTGGGAACAAACTGTTAAACAAAAAACAAAAAGATACAAACATACGTGCTCTCTTGTAAAATACAACAAACTACATGCACATATAATAATTACACTGCAAACCCTCACCGGCAGTTCCCCCTTTTTAGAGTGAAATCCCAATGATGATATTATTTCTCCCAGTGAATTCTCCCCTGTTGTACTCAGGCATGAGCGTTGTTAGGTTCAGAACCTGTTCAGCTGGGGGCACGGTTTCAGCCCCTTCAGCACACATGGCCCCAGCATTTCAGAGGTCAGAATATTTCTTGTTTTTCCATGATTTTGAAACCTAATTATATATACACATATTTAGTATTGCATTATACAGACTCTACAAAAGTATTTGTTGGACAAATACATACAGACACACCCACACATTTATATCCACCCACCACTCATGTACATCCATACCTACTGAGATAGACAAGGTGATAACAGTTGTGCTAAGAACAGTATAAAAGTATGTGCAAAATGACAAATGAGGTGTGCATATTGTTCAGACATGCAAATTGTTCAGTGTGTGCAAAGTTGCATTAAGTCCTTTGTTTGGTTATGTGGGGGTGGGGGGGAGTGGCAGGGGCAGTGGCTTGGAAGTATTAATCAGCCATATGGCCTGGGGGTAGAAACTGTCTTTGAGCTTTGAACCTTAAGGTCCTGCATTTCAGATGACGCAGGAGTGTGAAGAGGTGCTGGCTGTGGGTGGGGTCTTGACAATGCAATCTACAATTATAATTTACAATTTAATTTAGCAAATGTTTTTATCCAAAGCAACATACATCTGAGAGCTGATACAACGCAAGCAGGGATCTAGTCAGGAGCGAACAACGAGAGTAAGTGCCATACAGCTAAGTTCGAGTCCGACAGGATGTAAGTGCCAACAGGCAGTGGAAAGAGGTAATGCATAGAGCGCATAGAAGCAGATTTTTTTTCTGTAGTGCATTAAGTGCAGAGGTGTTCATAAAAAAAAAAAGCGGGGTCTTTAGTCTTTTCTTAAAGATTGAGGGGGACTCTGCGGATTGAACAGAGTTTGGTAACTTGTTCCACCACTGGGGAACTACAGAAGAGAAGAGTCAGACTAGCAACGTATGGCCCTGTTGTGGTACCAGGTGCCTTTCATTGGCAGAGTGTAGTGAGCAGGAGGGAGCGTAGACCTGAATGAGGGTGTTCAGGAAGGCAGGAGCTGTTTTAGTTGCTCTTTTGTAAGAGAGTGTCAGGGTTTTGAATTTGATGCAGCAGCAACTGGGAGCCAGTACAGGGATATGAACAGCGGAGTGACGTGCCCTTTTGGGCTGGTTGAAGACCAGCGGAGCCTCCGTGTTCTGGATCATCTGCAGAGGTTTGAACGTACATACTGGGAGGCCTGCCAGTAAGAAGCTGCACTAGTCAGATATCATGAGAGCCTGTACCAGGAGTTGTGCTGCGTGCTCAGACAGGTAGGGTCTGATCTTCCTGATATTGTACAGGGCAAATCGACATGACTGAGCAATCAAGGCCATATGAACCTTAAAGGTTAGTTGGTCATCAATCATGACACCCAAATTTCAGGTAGACTTTGTGAGCATGAGTTGGGTTGATTCAAGCTGCCTCTCTTGTTGTATAGAGGGACTGGCTGGGATGACAAGGAGCTAAGTTGAAGGTGGTCTTTCATCCACGCCAATATATCGGCAAGGCATGACGAGATCTGAGCCGAGACTGTGTGGTCTTCCGGCAGGAACAAGAGCTGGGTATTGTCAGCATAGCAATGGTATGAGAAACCAGCAAAGGTATTAGAAATGGTCTTTGATGGTGTTGTGGGCCCTTCTGAGGACTCTCTGCTGGTAGATATCCTCCAGCAATGGGAGGGCCGTTCCTGTGATGTGCTGGGCTGACTTGATCACTCTCTGCAGGCGTTTACAGTCTGCTTGCGCGCTGTAGTCGTATCATACTGTGATGCTGCTAGTAAGAATGGTCTCAATGGTGCACTGGTAGAAGTTGCAGAGTAGTGTTGATGGCAACTTAAATTTCCCCAGCCTCCTCAAGAAGTACAGCCTCTGCTGTGCCTTCCTAATCAATTGAGTGATGCGGTGGGTCCAGGTGAAGTCCTCACTGATGTAGATGCCAAGGAACTTGAAGATATTAACCCTTTCCACCTCAGACTCACCAATGTATATTGGTGGATGGTGGTGACGACTCCACTATCGCCTCCTTTGTCTTGCGGACATTGAGTGTCAAGTTGTTGTTTTGACACCATAGCACCAGGTTTTCCACCTCCCTGCAATAGGCTGACTCATCCTTGTTATTGATGACATCTAGGACTGTTGTGTCATCAGCAAATTTGAGAATGGTGATATTCTCATGTGAGGCTACACAGTCAGCATGGGACTGAGCACACATCCTTGAGGGGTGTCAGTGCTCATGACTAGAGTCCTGGAAGTGGTATTTCCAATCCTGACAGACTGTGGTTGGCAGATGAGGAAGTCTGAGATCCAGTTGCAGAATTTGGGGTTCAGTCCTAGGCTGAATAATTTCTGTTAGTTTGGTGGGGATGACTATTGAATGCTTAACTGTAGTCAACAAACAGCATTCTGATGTAGGTGTCCTTATTTTCCAGATCGGAGAAGGCAGTGTACAGGGCAGTACAGGCGGCATCCTCTGATCTGTTGGGCTGGTACACAAACTGAAGGGGGTCTAGTGTGGAGGGAATAGTGGATTTGATGTGTCCCAGTATGACCCTCTCGAAGCACTTCATAATGACAGGTGTGCAACTGGTCTGTAGTCATTCAAGCAGGTTACTGTTTTTTTCTTGGGGATTGGGATGATGGTGGTTGTTTTAAAATAGGATGGGACTGTGGCTTGTACAAGGGACAGGTTACACATCAATGAATTCTGTAGCACATACTCTGAGGGCGCTTCCCAGGTTATCTGGGCCCATGGCCTTGTGGGAATTGATTTTCCTCAGGGATCTGCATACGTCATGACATTGTGAGCAGTGGGTTGTGTGTTCCATGTGCATATTTGGAGGATTTCTGTAGCTTATTGGGTTGTTCAAAGAGAGCGTAGAATGTGTTCAGTTCGTCCATCCAATTGTTTATTTCTGTGTTAGGGTTTCTATAGTCCGTGATGTGTCTCAGGCCCTGCCATTTGCCTGGCACCGGCTGCAGAGTAGAAACCTTCCACCTTCTGTCTGTACTGCCTCTTTACCTGTTTGATGCTCTTCTGGAGTCTGCATTTTGCAATTCTGTAGTCCTCTTCATCGCCTGATTTAAAGGTGCTGGAGTAAGCATGCAGCATGTGCTGTACCTGATGATTTATCCAGGGCTTTTGATTTGGATGTGCACAGATCTGTATAGTGGGCATTACATTTTCCATGCTGGTACTGATGTAGTCTGTTACACATGCAGCATACTCCTCTGTTTGTCTGAGGCCTCATATGTGGATGCAGCCTTAAAAATGTCCTAGTCAGTGCTGACAAAAGTCTTATTGTATGAGCTCAGTTTCACAGGACCATACCTTAATTGTCTTGTTTACAGGAGCAGTTTGTTTGAGGTGCTGTCTGAAGGCTGGGTGAATTAATAAAGAGATGTGATCTGATCGTCCAAAGTGGGGTCTTAATTCATCCAGCTTGTTTTCCAGTGAGTGCATGTTAACAAGCAGGAGGCAAGGCAGTGGTGGTCAATTAGTATGGGCTTTAACCCTAGCATGCAAACCTCCTCGCTTCCCTCGTTGGATTTTCTCATGCTGTCTCCCATGGCTGCTGTTCCCCTCCAAAGGGGGTGGCAATGCGTGTCTGCACAGGATAAGCCAGCATCCCGGTCAGGCAATACAAGGATGACTTAAAATATGTCCATACTGTTCATAGTGTAACCTGCCAACATCCAGTAGTGTCTGTCTCTTAAAGGTTATGAGAGCATCAACCTTGTTCACGACCAGCAATGGGAAAACAATAAATATAAACTAAAACACACAGTGTTCAGGAAAGAGAGACAGAGAGATGTCTGCCACGGTGGGCACCATCTTGGAAAGTTTTTCCTGGACTTGTTGCTATGACAACAAATCAAGATTTTAAGCAGCTTCAAAGAATCAAAAAATCGACTCATGTCAGATCAACATTTTGATCTGGATTATCCATGCAGGAAGAACTGAGTCCAGAGGCCTGAACCATGAAGCAGCTTTATCTGAGTCCTGCTCTCTTTGTGTTTCCTGCTTCAATGAGCCGAACATCAGAGATCCTGATAATCATGAAGCTGGTAATCAGTCAGCTGTTAACTCTGTTGATAACTGTTAACTCTGTTAATAACTCAGTTAAAGTTATAGTGTGGGACCTTTACATATAAATGAACATTAAAGCCCTTGCCAAATGTGTTCACACAATGCTGAGTAAGCCAATCACCGCCAGATAAATCTCTCTGTATTTCACAGTATACATTTTTAATCTGGTGTTGGGTTTGACATTCCTGCACTGGCCAGATGAATCATACTGAGCATGCTCTATGGGCAGAGCATGTGCACCACAGACTTCCGCTGGGCGGAGGCTAACTTCCAGTTAGCTCTCTGCCAACTTGAAGGGGGATAAAATAATTGTGTGGGTCTTCTAGACTTTTCAAATGTTATCGAACCAAATGGATCAAATTCTGATAGTGAAACGAGTCATTTCGTTGGGGTTGTGTGAAGCTCAAAACAATTTATCCACCATTTTACAGCTGCAACAGTAGTGACAGAGTAGGCTACTGCTGCAGAGAGGAGAGTTAATGTCTGATGAGTCTGCCTGACCAACATGCTGTATTTATAATGATGGAGCTGATCACAGTGTGAATTATTTTCCAATAAAACACTGTCAGGAACTCTATAATGAAATAAACTTAAAATGCAGCTTCACTCATCTATAAAACATATATTTCTCTTTTTTACTCGTAACTTTATTGTAAACTCTGGACTTTTCTCAGGATCCTGTAGGAATGATGACTCTGTTTTCCAGGGATCTGATTGGTCAGTGGTCGGGCTGTTGATCCTCTGAAGTTAACCTGCTCATGATGTTATCTAATGTTATATGATGTTATCTAATGTTATATGTTTAATGTGATGTGATGTTATATAATGTTATCTGTTATGTTTAATTTTATGTGATGTTATGTTATCTAATGTTATATGATGTTTAATGTTATGTGATGTTATCTAATGTTATGAGTATATAAGTTGTTCTCTTACCACTTTTTTTGTGATCTTTGATGCTGTTGGCAGAATGCTAATCAACCTATAGTTTGAAACATCTGCTGGTTCACCAGCCTTGTAAATGGGTGTCACAACTGCAGATTTCCAGGCATTTGGGAAAGTTGATTGACTTATGGAAAGATTAACAAGATGGGTAAGAGGTGCCAAAAGAACCTCTTTATTGCTCTTTAAAAAGAGGAATCCCATCCATAAATATCTTTAGCTTCAGAGTTTTTGAAAGTACTTAGAAACACGTGGATTTTCTGTTCAGAAATTTCCATAATATTAAAAACAGGGTAAACTGGATTAGGAACAAGTATCTCCTTATTTTTGATTCCAAAACAATGTGCCAGGTTCTGTACCGAGTTAAGAAAATAGTTGTTAAACGCAGCAGAGATTTCATCCAGCGAGTTAAGTTTCCACCAATGCTAAGACTTTTCTATCAGCGGGCCTATAGTCTTTCTTTGTCAATTGGTTAATGGTTTTCCCTATCATTTTGCTATTTCCTTTGGTTTCACTTATGATAGTAATTAATTTAAAAAAAAATATGCCTTGGCCTTCCTCAATTCTTGTACTACATTGTATTGTTAACTATAAACACTAGTCTGTCTTGTCTTAAACCAGATTTTTAACAAAATTTTCTTTAATGTTATTTGTCTGTGAGCAATTGGCACAGAGTCTCTAGATTTTCAGAAGATAGAAACTGCATCCAATCCATTTAAGATCCTCCTCAAAATCATGCATACTTCTTTGTGTTATTCTATAGGAATATCGCTGTTGATCTTTATGTTAATTAAACCTTTTTTGGTTAGTTTCCTGGAGATAAGCGTCCCGTTATGATCTCAGTCCAGTAAGCAGATTGAAACACTTTGTAATTCGGTCAGGTTTGTTACTAAAGGTTAAATCAAAATGGGTTTTTGAGGTTATTCTAGTAGGTCATCTATTAGTTGGGTTACATGGCTTTTAATTTCTTTGAGCTTCACGATACCTGAGTTAAGACCAAAGAGAGCTGCTGACGCACTGAACAAACATCAGCTGACTGTTTTTCTTCAGAAAACACAAACACGTCAGTTCAACTTAAACAGATTTATTCCAACTTCACTGTGAAGCTGCGACACAAAGAAACAGCACAGAGAAAATTACACATAAAATAACTTCACTTTCTTTTGTTCAAACAGGAAATGAAATCAGACACTGGAGCCCCACCTCCTGTGTGCTGATTGGCCCACAGTGCTACCAATCACTGCAATGCATCAGGATTAATTTTTTGCAAATATTGAAACAAAAACATGAACTGACGAACTGAGTGTTGGATTCTGCTACATGCAATCAATATGAACCTTTAAGAATGATTTTTATATATTTTCGTTGTCTGACTTTAGTATTTCAAAAAAAAAAATAAAAACAATCTGACTCAAACTGAGCAGTTAATGATGTGACTGTGACCTTTGACGCCGGCAGCTGATGGAACTGGATGGAAATGCAAACATTCAGCAAAAACATCCTGAAAACAAATGGGCATGCTCAGAAAAACAGTAACTGACCTACATAAACACCTGCTGGAAACTGTCAAAAATGGCCAAAAAAAGGTCAAACTCCCGAAAAATTTCAAACTGCCGACTTCCACTGATGGTTGGTGGGGGGGAAAAAAAAAAAAAAAAAAAAAAAAAAAAAGACTAATTTGTTCATTTCCCCCCTTTCTACTTGTGTCCCTTGCTGGTCTTGAAGGACACCTGCAGGACCTTGTCCCCCAGGCGGTACCCGTTCAGGCTGTGGATCGCCATGGCAGCCTCCTCGTAGTTTGTCATGGTAACGAAACCGAAGCCTTTGCACTTGTTGGTGTTGAAGTCTCGGATCACTTTCACGTTGACAACAGCACCAAATGGCCCAAACATCTGCCAAAGGATGGCCTCATCGGCGTCCTGACCCAAGTTGTAGATGAAGATGCACCAACCGGCAGATGAGCTCCCTGAGACTCCGCCCCCTCCGCCCATGTGGTCAACACTCATTGGAGAGAATCTGGATGATGAAACAGTCGGTATGATTAAAAAACAACACTACTGTCAGCGGTCGCTGCTGAAACTGAGCTGTAATCTGATTACCTGCCACCTGCAGGCAACCTGACTGCCCCTCAGTTGGCAATCAGTGATCTGATTACTGTCAGTAACCTGATTACTGTGGTCTTATAGACATGTAACCTGGTTTCTAAAGGTTTTATGAGTAATCTGATTACTTCTTACGGACGATCATGTCACAGCTGTGAAACACTGCAGTTACAGTAAACAGGAAGTGGTCAGAGACAGACAGGTGAGCATACCTGAACCTTTGGGCCTGGTGATGGACAGGCCCTCCGAAGCGCCGTGATTGGCCGTGGTAGACCTGTGACATCATCTGAGAGTTCCTGGCCTGATTAGGATTGGCTGCAAACTTAACTGTGATTGGCTCAGAGCTGCCAGGAGGTGTGTGCCCATTGAGATGTTTGACGGCGTCTTCTGCCTCAGACCTCTTGTCAAACCGGATGAAGGCCACGCCCCGGGACAGACCTGAACAGTCAGTGAGAATAGTTAAAAGGGGAGGGGACAATGTGTGAGAATTGCAGGGCTGTGATTGGTCAGTGTGCTTACCGGAGGCCTGGTCCACCAGCACTCTGGAGTTGATGATGTGTCCGAAGCGAGCGAACATGTCCTCCAGGTCCTGCTGACTTAGCGTCCTCGGCAGCCCGCTGATGTACAGATTTGCATCTTTGATCATGTCTGAGCTCGGCCGCGCGAACGACACCTGTGAGAGGACAGAAAGTGTTTCAGTTCACCATCACACAAACATGCTGAACTCAAATTAACAGAAACAAACATCTTAATTTAAAACAAAAATACAGTTGAAATTCAGGGTAAAAAAATCCAGAAATACTTTTAAGATTTCTTGAAATATTCAATGAAAAAAATGTCTTAAAAACAACAGTTATCCAGATTTGTCACAAATAAAATAAACAAAAAGACAAAAAAAGCATCAAACAGGCTCATTGGGCAGTTTGTAAAAATAAATGCATCAATTTGTGAAAATAAAGGTTCGGCAGACTGTCGCACTGAGCTGAACAAAGTCACAGATTCAGTGTGGACATGTGCCGAGTGGAAAAAAACAAACAAACATGACAGCAGAATGAGAAAAATACCTGGATCCGTCAGACAGTTAGCAGGAGAGAGCGCCCCCTACTGCCCAGGGCTACTTGGAGAACATAACACATCTATCAGGTGAGACAGGAAAATCAAAGAGCACCTTTGGCACATTACCTTGATAGTTTTAGACTGTAGCCTCAGGCCATTGAGGGTACTGATAGCCCTCTCTGCATCATTAGGGTTAACAAAGTTAACAAAGCCGTAACCTAAACTGTGGCCTAGAGAAACACAAAGGAAAACAACAAAATAAAATAACAAAATAACTGTGTGTTACAGCCGCCACACATTCTGAGAGATTCAAGTACACATAAGTCACAAACTTAAAACAAACGTGAAGAAAACTCCAAGTTTTAGAAAAACCGCATCAACGCTGAAACTGAATTCTTCTGAAAAAACCCAGAAAACTGCTTATTTAGACACTGAATAATTCCTCAGAGTGAGACCTCCCTTCGCTTCAGTCCACTCTGACATTTAAAGGCCGGTTCAGATCAATGATTTGCAAGAAACAGTCTTAGAATAATGCAGAGAAAATTGCAGCGGTGTGAACTTGTTAGTTGCAGAGCGTCTGAAGCCCTTGCCTGGGGTCTCAAAAGAGCTACCTTTTCAAATCGCCAAGTGCAGTTTTAGAACGCAAGGATGTAGCTATTTCTCTTCAGCCAATCAAGAAACAGCACAGAGCATGACAGTTGGTGGTGACAATGCTCTGGCCGGTTGCAATTTGCCAATAAGAAGAAACAGCACAGGCCAGTACCAGAGATGGTTCAGAAAGATTATAGATCATCTTTGCCAGTACGATAGACTGTAAACATGGCGGATTTCTGGTCAAAGGAGAGGGATGACCAGCTCATCCAAGTGTTAGAAGAACAGCATTGACTCCATGATTGTAGCTCTAAAACATACTCAAATAAAATAAACAACAACAATGCCCTTTGCTCGATTGCAAGCATCCTGGGTATGTCCAGTAAGTTACGTCTTTTCTTTCATTTACGTTAAGCTAATGTTAAACAAAACACTGGTCACCAGCCAAATAGTGGTAACATTTAATCTGTTGATAGATAGTAACGTAGCTTGTAGGCTATCTTGGTTGGCAAACAATGATTATAGCTAGCTACTTTAGCTGATGATTATCATTAGCAGTTACATGATAACCGTGGCCAATGAGTTGTGACATTCATGAGAATAACATCATCTGTGGCTGTGGCAGTTTGTCTACACTAACCTTAATGTTACCAGATACTTTCATAAGCCATCGCCATGGACAGTTATATAATGTTAACGCTAAGTGGTTATTAACTTGCTTCTGTAAATCGATTTGTCAGGTATGGGTACTTTTTGGGTAGTGTAATGAACGAAACTAGGGTGGAGGACAGTGGACATAATAGTTGCCGACCCTGTATGTTTGCTATTACACCGTCATAACTGTAATACACTGAAAGGCTCTGTGGCAACTTGCAGGTAGGCGTCACCACACTTGTCACGTAGGAAGTTGTGGAGCAGGCCAGGACGATCTTGTCCACAGTCTCCGGTCAAGAAGACACGCCAGTGGTTTGACAGTATACCAACGGCGTTTTCCACCACCCTGCGTGCCCTTGACAGCCTGTAGTTCAAGATCCTCTGCTCTTGTGAGAGACCTCGCCTGGGGTTAGGGTATAAGGATGGATTCCTTCAGCAGGAATGCCTCATCCCCAACTATGGCGTACCCTACATCAACAGTAATCTGTAGCTGCTGTCAACCAGGGCCATCAGCACAATGGAGAAGCTGTGCTTGTAGTTGTAGTATGTTGAGCAAGAGGATGGTGGAGGTATGATGGTGATGTGTGTCCGTCCACTGCTCCTGGAATCCCTTTGCCACTTTTTCCTACTCATCTGTGGTGTTGGGGCACTGAAAAATAAAGAGACCAAATAAATGATATGGAATATGCATTAATTACGTTTGTCATTTACATGATGATGAAGCAGAGAAGGAGAATGAGGAGCCAGAGGAGGGACTGGAAGAAGTTGAGGAGCAGGAGGTGAAGGAGAGAAGTTAACCGCAAGAAGTGGGAAGCAGCACCCAGTTTAATGTCATTCCAGCCAAGAAGAAAATGAGAAGTGAAATGGAAAAGCAGGATGCTGATGTCCTCAGTGCAGTAGGCACCTGTTTTAGAAATCAAAGCCAACAAAAACCAGAAGATCAGATTATTTTGTAAAAGCCTTGAGCAGAAGATGAGGTGAATCCATGATGAGAACATCCTGCCTGAGTTAGAGCACCAGCTAGAGTGTAAGCATGCTACAGGGTACAATCAGAGACCAGTCCAAAAAAATAAAATAAATAAATACATTTAAAATGAACAGAACTTGCCTTTAAGTAGTCATCTTTTGGGACGCTGTGGATTGCGCTGCAGGTCTCGGGATAATTTCAGCAACAGTGGAGTGCCTGATGCAGAACGGGTAGGCAAGACTCTTGAAACTGTCACATAGAAAAGGGTACATCTTTGAGCCTATGTAGGCTTATCGGCCTATGAGCCTATAGATAATCTCTTTGTGTTGTTTTATCTGGAGCTGGCTTTTCTCAACTTTTAGGTCCGTCATGACAATGGAGTCTTAGTTATATGACTGAGTCTATGTATCTGACTACAGGCCAATATGACTGAATGTTTCTCACCTGTTGCCAAGAAGTGGAGCGTTAACATCAGTCTGTCTCCAGATGAAATGCAGTTCCTGAAGTTGGTGTTTTGTCTTTGTGATAATGGCCTCACCAACTACTCCAGACAACGAAATTGCTTGGGAAATAGGCAAGCGAAGTTGGTAAAAGCCTGGCTTTCACCTCTTTACATAAATTGCTGTAGGCACCCTGTCTCTGCAGTAACCAAAGATGGATCCAGATCCTTGGTTTCCCAGCTCGTGTTGCTGCGAACACTGCTATCAAGTTACTGCCACTGTTATCCATTTCCTTCTTTTTTCTTGCCAGGTAAACACAAACAGAAAACCTGCTAATCCACTTAATACAATGGATCAACACAGAAGTAGTGGGGTATGCCAGTGCGTTGTTGCTATGGAAACAGTTTTGTTGCTTTGATGTGAACGGCCCAGTTTTAGAACATTTACAATCAGATGTCAGGGATTCTTTTGCAAGTTGCATCCAGTCTTGTTTTGCGAATCATTGATCTGAACAGGCCATAAAACAACCAATCACAGAGCGCAGCAGCAGAGTTTAATAGGTCTGATAAATCTGCTGGCCACATAGTGTCGCTCTAAACAGAGCGAATATAGGAGGAAAATAAACATTTCTGACAGGAGCGCTCACTCTGAGCAAACATTCAGGGCTGAAACTGAAACATCCAACAGCTTTCTGGTCTCGTTCAGAACTACAAGTCTCCATCTTCATACATTCATTATTACAGATTTACTGAAAAATAAAATAAAACAGGTGAAAACAGCATTTCAAACATTTGTACATCCTTATTAAATTCAGCTAAATATAAAACTCAGTTGGTCTGGGGCTGGGCGATATGTTTCGTCTTGCTCCCTTTAAAAAGGACATGTTCACTGTTTTTCACATCTTAAAACAACAAACACTCAAACTGGTTCTTCTGTTCAGACTGAACATTAAAGGTGACCTGCAGGTATTTTAACCTCAGCGTGTTTCCAGGTGTTCTCTGTGTAAACCGTAGTATAAAGAGGGAGCTGATGATATCTGGGGATGTGGAGTTATAAAGAAGTGAGACCTCGGTAGCTCCTCATGTCTGCTGGAGGCTAGCAGCTCCAGGCTACATTAGCCGCTACTAGCGTCACACACCAATATCTCTAAGACAATATCATAAGTCTGATGATGTCACAGGAGAGAAACTTTGATGTTGAGTCTGAACAGAAACACTTTAGTGTTCACTAGGGATGTCAATGATTAACCAGTCATCGATTAATTGCATTAATAATTTAATCGATTAAAAATATTAACTGATAATGCAGAAGACGAAGAACGTGCAGTGTAATTCACGAAATGTACTGTAGATTTATTGTAGTACTCGGTTGTGCCACTGTTCTATATTTGCTCGATAACATTACAAGTTATTTACTGTTGAGGGCTGCAGCAATTTTAATTAAAGAAAAACGGGTCACATTTTTTGGATTTTTTTCCAGGTGTTAGATGTACACCACATCTAGTCTGATCTAATCTATGTCCTCTAATGAAGCTGGAAGTTGTGCAGCTGTTTGCCGTTTAATACTTTGGATTTTGTTGTCCAATCGTTGAACAGTGACAGACGGGAGCTCCAAAATTTTAAGTGAAGGCATTATTGTCTGTTATTTAATGTATAATTCAAGTAACTTGGTGTATACTTAGTCTGTTCTTTAAATTCCTAATGTATTCTGATTTTCCTTTAAACATCGGTCACATTGTTATGTAAAAACATCCACCATAAGTCATAAATTATTAATGATTAATCTAGAAACGATTGTTAATATGGCCGACTATTGATTAAGGAAATTTAAAATTTGCATCCCTAGTGTTCATTTGAGTTACCTGTCCTTTAATATCTGAACAGGTTGTAAACCAATCAGCAGGGAGGATTTATAATCATCATATCTACATGATGAAATGTTTAGATCTGTCAGGTTTCATTATCAATTAATTAATTAATCCAAAAAGAGACTAATTATATCTGTAAACAGTTTCTCAGCTGACCTTGCAGAATAATAATAATCGATTTACAGAAGCAATAATAATAAAATAATAAAAGTGACTGGTCCACATCGCCCAGCCCCGACATCCAATACCTGTGTAACACTTCCACAGACTGATGTCATTAAACCTGGTGTAAAAAATACAAACATGTCACAACAGCAGTGCAGAAAACAAAGAGTCAAATGTTCCACATTAATAAAATAACTAAAATCACAGAATCGTTCTTTAAAAACAAAAACAAAAGCACCAGACTGCATTTAAAAAGACAACAAAATACAAATGGAAACCAAAAACCAGCTGATCAGAAAACACCTGAAACAGTTAAAAAAAAAAAAAAAAAAAAAAAAAACTGCTGGAGAGAAAGTACATAGAAAATACTACAGACAGTACTGCTATTAATACAACTAGTACAACTACTGCAGCTGGGATTACTACTACTGGAAAGTTAGTTCAGTTGTCGTGATGTACTGCAGGTGTGTACTCAGTACTTTTCACTTGCAGTATTAAGATAATGTATCAGGAGCCTTGTAGTAGCTCTGGTCATACACCTCAGTAGTACTGTAGTATTTGTACTAACAACCCTTAGTAGCATTACCACTAACCAGACACAGTAGTACTACAATACTGCTGCTTATAACCTCTCATTGTTTTTAACTGTGATTCTACAGGTACAGGAGGGCGGGAGTGATGCTACGGGTACAGGAGGGCGGGAGTGATGCTACGGGTACAGGAGGGCGGGAGTGATGCTACGGGTACAGGAGGGCGGGAGTGATGCTACGGGTACAGGAGGGCGGGAGTGATGCTACGGGTACAGGAGGGCGGGAGTGATGCTACGGGTACAGGAGGGCGGGAGTGATGCTACGGGTACAGGAGGGCGGGAGTGATGCTACGGGTACAGGAGGGCGGGAGTGATGCTACGGGTACAGGAGGGCGGGAGTGATGCTACGGGTACAGGAGGGCGGGAGTGATGCTACGGGTACAGGAGGGCGGGAGTGATGCTACGGGTACAGGTAGGTAGGGAGTGATGCTACGGGTACAGGAGGGCGGGAGTGATGCTACGGGTACAGGTGGGCGGGAGTGATGCTACGGGTACAGGTGGGCGGGAGTGATACTACGGGTACAGGAGGGCAGGAGTGATACTACGGGTACAGGTAGGGCAGGAGTGATGCTACGGGTACAAGTAGGGCGGGAGTGATGCTACGGGTACAGGAAGGTAGGGAGTGATGCTACGGGTACAGGAGGGCGGGAGTGATGCTACGGGTACAGGAGGGCGGGAGTGATGCTACGGGTACAGGTGGGCGGGAGTGATGCTACGGGTACAGGAGGGCGGGAGTGATGCTACGGGTACAGGTAGGTAGGGAGTGATGCTACGGGTACAGGTAGGTAGGGAGTGATGCTACAAGTACAGGTAGGTAGGGAGTGATGCTACAAGTACAGGTAGGTAGGGAGTGATGCTACAGGTACAGGTGGGCAGATGATGAATATTTTCCCTTTTGTTTCTCTGAGTCATGACATCACAGTATTCTACCTGCAGTGATTTTACTTTGATGGACGAGAGCAGGCCTGTCTCAGTAAACAAAGGCCCTGTCTCCCTGTGGGGGTTACAGCACCTGAAGTGTCCAGGTGTAGTGTAGTAGTACTGTGTAGTACGACTGCGGGGGAGTTACCTGCCACTTTGTCCCGGATGAGCTTGGCGGACTCGACATCGCCCACACTGCTGAACAGGCTGCGCAGCTCGTCCTGGCTCATGCTCTGCGGCAGGTAGTTCACAATCAGGTTGGTTCTGGCGTCCTCATCCTCCATTATCTGCTCGCTGTAGCCGTTATCATACAGCTCCTACAATCACACACGTTCACCTTTATGGCATCAACCTCAACACACCTGCAGCTCCCACAATGCATTGCAATAAATATAAAATATACACAGAGAGTTTCAGCCACTTCAGATGGTAGCACTCACCTTTCCAGTGGATGGTCCTTTGGCAGCATGCTGACCGTCTCTGACATCACTCTGAGACGCCTGAACCTCACACACCTGTAACCACACACACGTTACATACAACGCCACATACACACGTTACATACAACACATCCTCACAGGTAAAGAAGGGTCTTGATCAACTCACCTTCAGGTACCTGATGTGTCCTCGTCTGAGCGCCATGAATACGAGTCAGCTGGTTTATTGTGTCTGAAATAAAAACAGCATCACAGCTGACTGTTAATGATTGATCAGTGATTAGCATATTCAGCAGATTAGGCTTGCTGGAGATGAGTCTGAGCAGAACTGATCATCGCTCAGAGCAGCCGGTTAGATTTGATCCCAACTCGCTCTGATGTCATCATGTAACAACGATGACCTCATGAGATCGGGGCAGCCGCAGTTTGTGGAGCCGCAGCTGCTCTCAGACCTCGGGGTATGATTGGAGACACATGCTGTCACCTGATCAAACAGCTGATTGGTGTTTGATCAATAACATGACATGATGAGTTTTTTGTGATTATTGCAATGTTTTGTGTGTTCTTGCTGTAAAATTACAGGAATTGGGAAAAATTGCAAGCAAAGGAAAATAATGTGACTCCTACCAATGAAGAGTCCTATGTAATCACTTCCTGCTTGCTGCGATGATGTTAGTTACCATGACACAAAATGCAAACACTGGTCCAAATCACAAGCGTCTGTTGATTTGGACATTTCATATGGAAAAGTTGCAGTAATTTAGCAAAATTGATGATCTCACAAATATTGTGGAGATTTCTTTAATTTACGTTAATTATTGCGATTGCAAAATCACACTTTCCTGGAGGGAGCAGTCTGATCCTGAACTAAGACTTCGGATGTGTTGATGAACTTTCATCAGAAAACATTCAGTAACCAAATATTACAGAGACAATATGAACATTACGTCATCATTTCATTCTGGTCATGAAGTGAAAACTTTTGGTGACAAGTGTGATATGAAGATTCTCATCTGTACAGATGTGAAGTCTGACAGTCTGAATATATGAAGCTTCTCTGAACAGAAGACTCTGAATACGTGACAGATAAAAGATGATATGTCTATTTCTGCTCCTGTCCTCTTGTGCAGTATTTTAACTATTGATGGATGTTTTACTTAATTTGTTTATTTGCACATTAAAAATTACATTTTATATATTTAAAGATGTATACAAATATATTCAAATATAAACACACTTTTACCTGCATATACTCAGTAATACATTAAAGTAAATAAACATTAGTGCAGGAGAAGCAGAAGGCGAGAAGCTTCAAGACCTCTCCCAAAATCTCAAGGCAAGATAAATCTAATGACATTTAAATACTAATTGTTTTTATTTGAATTTCTTTATCTCTCAACTGAGATGCGTTTGACTAGTCTGACTGGCAGCTGATTTATGGTCCGCCTTCTGCAGCAGTTCAGTTTTGGTGTAAAATAATTAAATAACTTTGGAGATTACAGAATAAACGCTGTTTTGATGATCACAAGGTTCCAGGTCATTTTAACAGGCTGTATATCATACAGATCATTAAAACAACCACTGTTAGTGACTGAGTGGCTACATGTTTGAGTAGATTGATCTGATCATTTTATTAAATTTGATCACATGAGTGTGTGATTCAGAATTTGGTTGTTGATCAGTTTTTCTAAACATTTCATAAGAAGAGAAGTCAGAGCAATTGGGCGTTAATCATTTAGAAGACGACGGATTAGTGGTTTTAGGCACAGGGATGACAGTAGACTGACTGCCAGCACGCTGGGTCCAGGACTTTTGTTGGCTTTGCAGCCTTTAAAAACCTTTGTCCATCCTGCTGTAAGATACAGAGTTTATCACCTGCTAACTCATAACTCATCTTTGCATACTTGTACTGGGGAAGCTGTGATATGATCAGTTAAAATCATTATGCAGAGAGTAGCTGTTGTTCCCCTCTATAGCCGTTTTCACGTATGAACTCCAGACTGTCCAGAGAATCAGGTCTGGACATTTTCCGGAGTTGTCCTTTCACACATGTAGCACACAGCAGGATATTGTCCATGTCAGACGCATTCTCACCTACTGGAAATACGGTTTGGTTTAGATGAGAGTTGGTGCCTGGGTAGAGCATGCAGGAGGCAGGACATGATGAAAAAAGTATGCTGCAGTTGTAATTCAGCATTTTTAAGCTGTTTATCAGAAATGATATTTTATGGGAAATCACAGGAAGTTCTCTCCCCCATTCACGCTAGTTTCATAGCGGAGCATTCAGGCCCAGTCAAAACAATGCAGCTTAGCTGGCCTGCTGCATTTATTCAGCATCAGCTGCATGATAGAAACGTCAACACGCCCACTCACTCGCTGTGAATTCTCCGGGGAATCCACTGCTGTGTTCACACATGGACTCAGTCGAACATTACACAGACGTTGTACTAGGGAGCTAGCAGGATAAAGTCTGCTTAATGTCCAGTCCAACCGATTCGGACATTTGCGTTCACACATACAGCTCCTCCGGGTAATGTCCAGATAACTTCAGGGTTGCAGTGCATGTGTGAAAGGGGCTGCGTTCTGCCTAGCTTTGCTCTTATCATGTCTTTCTGCTGCAGCAGGACACATGTGTCTGTCCTATAATAGAACATGTGTTTCTCCTGCAACAGAACACGTGTCTCTGCAGTCACTATGGCAGTGCAGGTTATTGGTCAGGAGGGCCTCCGTGTTAAATCAGAAAACTGTCTTTTGAGCCTCGCTGTTATTCCACGCTTTCTGTTGCCTGTAGTCCAATTTTAACTGGATGAGTAAAGCTCTTGATGTTCTGTCTCAGCAGCAGGTCCAGTGTAAAGACAAACTGTCCAATTGTCCAAAATATGCCGGAAATTTAAGGAAGAACCACACTTAACTAAAGACATTGACGACCACGTTGCACGCACGCCGCCACCTGATGACGTCACCTAATGGCTCTGTGCCAGGTAGTTCACTCAGTAAAAGAATTATTACAAAATAGCGTCTAAACGACCTCAAACACGCCGTTAACCAACATAATCAGCAGTTAGCCTTTAGCACAGTTAGCAATTAGCACAGTTAGCCGGACATATGACCCGGAACAAACCCGGATCCTGCGGACAGTCCGCGTAAGACTGGAGAAGTGAGCGCTGCTCGGTGCTGATTGGTCTGAAATTATGACTGAAGTGATTAAACTGAGCTAATGAACAGCTAGCGTTAGCCGCGTGTTAGCACCGCACACACTAACGGTTAACGGCGGGAGCTAACCGCTAACAGACTGAACGTCAGACTTCCCACTGTAACTTCTCACCTGTAACGTGATGAACGGCTCACCGGGAGGATGTTGTGCTGATGCTAATCTAACAAACCGGCTATATAAACCGCAGATTAGCTATTAGTTGTTTGCTGCTCTCCGCTCCACACAAAGGAAACAAACTCGCACTGAGCGAAATACCGCGTTGCAGCTTTTCTTCTTCTCTTGGTTTATTGGTGGCTTACAAGAGCGTTACCGCCACCTGCCGGGTGGAGTCACACAGAGCCAACAAAATAGAACAACTAAATCTGTTTCTTAAAATGACATGATCTTCTCCAGCAGATTATTTTTATTTATTTATTTATTTATTTATTTATTTATTTATTTATTTATTTACTGTATGATGTTTTATGTATGTATGTATTTATTCTATTATGTTTTATTAATTATGTTAGTGGGATCCACTCTGTCCTGGCAGATGAACCTGATGAACGGAAGTTTGACCCTCTAATTCCTGCTGAAACACTTTACAAAGGAAGCATCACAGCCTGTACTACAAATCAGGATTTGGGGTTAGCGAGGTAACTTCAGGTTTAACTCTGGGTTTTCAGTCCTACGACGGTGGTTCACTTCTTACCGGGGTACATCACCATGGTAAATGAACAGCTAACCTGCTCCGGAGCAGGTTAACTTCAGAGGATCGGATCACAACCTTTCAATACCCCAACCACTGACCAATCAGATCACTAGAAAAGAAGAGTCATCATTCCTACAGGATCCCAACATGGATACAAGTCTGGAGTTTACAATAAAGTGACAAGTAAAAAAATAGCAATTTATATTTTTATAGGTCAGTAGAAACCTTTTGTTGTTCCAGACTTTCTATTTCCACTCTGGTTTTAAAACAGAGCTTCTAACAAACGGAGAGATCGACACTAAAAACATAATGATGATTTTAGCTGCATTTTAATTGTGCAAAGTTTATTTTTTGCCCGGAGTGACAGCTGACAGTGTGGATGATTTTACACTCTGATTCCATCACTGCAGCTCAGAATAAAATGAGACACCCAATGTGATGATAACTGGAAATAAAAATGAAAGATTGTCTTTTATTAGAAAAATAATCCACACTGTTCCCATGATTATAAATGCAACATTTGGGTCAGATAGACCTCATCAGTCATTAACTACTTTTCCACTCTTTGCTTTGCTACAGAGGGAGACACAGAGAAGCGTAATAACAACAACAATAACCGTAACAACAATAATAGTAGTAGAGATATGACTTTATAATAATAATAGCAATAATAGCAGTAGCAGAAATGGAAGCAGGACATCCACAGGACCACGCCACAGTCCCCACGGCCATGACCCACCATTCAGGCACTCGACCTTCCTGTGAGACGAGAAAGCACAAAAACTCCGGGGAAGAAGCTGAGTTAGTAACATGCATTAATGGTACATGAAAGCATACAGATGGAGAGGAGGAGGAGGAGAGAGGAGCTCAGTGCATCATGGGAAGTCCCCCGGCAGTCTAGGCCTATAGCAGCATAACTAAGGGCCGGTCCAAGGTGAGCCTGGCCGGCCCTAACTATAAGCTTTATCAAAAAGGAAAGTTTTAATCCTACTCTTAAACGTAGAGAGGGTGTCTGCCCCCCGGACTGAATCTGGAAGATGGTTCCACAGGAGAGGAGCCTGATAGCTGAAGGCTCTGCCTCCCATTCTACTTTTGGAGACTCTAGGAACCACAAGTAAGCTGCATTCTGGGAGCGCAGTGTTCTAGTGGGGTAATAAGGTACTATGAGCTCTTTAAGATATAATGGTGCCTGACCATTAAGAGCTTTGTGCCAATGCAGCGAAGCTAAAATAGGAGAAATATGATCTATTTTTCTAGTTTTTGTCAGTCCACGTGCAGCTGCATTCTGGACCAGCTGGAGAGTCTTTAGAGACTTGTTAGGGCAGCCTAATAATAAGGAATTACAATAATCCAACCTAGAAGTAACAAATGCATGGACTAGTTTTTCTGCATCTTTTTGAGGCAGGATGTGCCTGATTTTTGCAATATTACATAAGTTAAAAAAGCAGTCCATGAAATTTGTTTTATGTGGGAGTTAAAGGACATATCCTGATCATCCAACTACATAGCAAAAAATACTCACTCTATAGTTAAGTCATATATAATAATACTTACATGCATTTTAAGCCTTAGCCTACTTTTAATATGTGGAAATTATTTCTAGTGTTTCTACATCTTCTTATTCTGTTGTATGATTACAGGCTTGTTTACATTTCACTGTGTTGAATATAATTTTTTTCTGTCCCTTAAACAGAATTTTTCTGGAGGTACTTGGTATCATTTCATCTCATATCATATGAAGTACTTCATTCATGGTTCTGATGATGTTGCTTGTAATTAACAACCCTGCCTCTTTCACATGAATGCGCTCGTAGCTGGATAGGAAAACCCAGGGTTGACTGAGCAGATTGATAACGAGCTTCGTGGTACTGGTTATCTGGACGGACACTGTTCACTGTTAGGTTCAGTGAAGCCAGCTAACGGAAAGATATCCTGGGTATGTTGAACTTGCTTCGTAGTACAGGCTGCTGGGCTTCGTCTTACAGGCAGCATGAAGGAATCACAATGTTGCTTACTGGGGCTGTGAAGTTTTGAGAAGAGAGGTGGAGGTGCAACAGATTAGAGTGAAAGAAAAAGCCTCTTATGCAGGGGAAGTTAAGATGGCCGGACAGGAAAAACAGGCTAAGGTGCACAGCCACAATAAAGGGCAAATTACTGAATATAGAGGAGTATGCTAAAAGGAACATGTGGGCAGAGAAGAAGAGATTGGTGACCTTTATAGCGGGAGTGATAAATGCAGTGATAAACCTAAAAAGTGGGACATTTTGCAAAATAACCTTCAAATAATCTTCATAAAAGATTCTAAAGAATTACATTAATAATTGCATTAATCAGCAAGAACAGAAGAGGAAATATAATCTTTGTGTATATTTTTTTAAATCAAAACAACTAGCTAGCTGTCAACTGCTAACTGCTACCTGCCACTGTTACCAACACTCCAAAGGAGAAACTGCACTGAGGAAGCTAACAGAAGAGTTATTTTGTGAAGACAAGAAGAGAAACTAAGGGGTCCTTGTTGGTGGTATTCTCTCTCTCTCTCTCTCTCTCTCTCTCTCTCTTTCTCTCTCTCTCCACGAGCTGGTGTGATGGCGGCGTGACCAACGTTTGTGGCGGCCTTTCCTAGTTCCGACTTTGCAATGTCTTTGTCCATGTCTACGTCTACGTCTGTGTCATCGTGTGGAGTGCAAGGGTAATATGTCTATGATCATCAGTTTTTTTTGGACATCCATAACAAAGACTTTTGCTACGAGAAATACTGGCTGGGAAAGCAACATCAGCTGAGAGCGCTTGGTCTGCTATGCCCAGTGGACCCAAAGGAGACCACAGCCTTGCCTGGAGTGCAAGTTAGGCTAACTGCTAACCCATACAAACCGGTAGTTCCAACAATTATGTTGCCTAATGTTCTCTGGACAGCAAAATGGATTATATAACTCCCCCATCAGTGCTGGTCACTTGTTGATATGCAAGAGCTGTCTACATCAAACTGAGACATGTACTTTTCTCTCTAAATGGACTTTAATGAACTGTGCTGATAACTGCTCATTATTTTTTTGTTGTTTTTTTGTTCTTCTCTTGGGATTTATATGTTATAATTTTTTTAAAGGGAATTTGTAGATATACAGTATATTTTTATCCTTTCTGTTGTTGCACTGCTGTGGGCTGGGAGGAACAGCATTTAGTTTTTTTTTGTGTATGCAAATACACAAGAAAATGATATAAATTAAATCTTAAATCTTAATCTTAGATTTCATTTGTTCAGGAATCATGTTGTGAATGTTGGCAGGTATGCTTATACTTGATAAACATTGATGCATCTGTGACTGAAGTGGACAGGGGTGGAAAATGGGTGTTTGGGAAAGATAACTGGGAGAAGTTTAAGGAAGAGAGTGATGAATATCTGAACCACATTAATTGTAATAGTAATATTAACTCTAACTAACTAAATCTAAATCTAACTAAAAAAAGTATTAGAACAGCTGCAGTGTGATCCATCCCTAAGAGTAAAGGCAAAATAAAGAGGAGGGCATTACCATGGTGGGATGATAAATGTAAAGAAGCTGTGAGAAATAGAAATAAGGCATTTAAGCTATTGAAAAGAACCCATAATTTTCAACATATGATAAAGTACAAAAAAGCTAAGGCAGTGGTAAGGAGGACAGTATGACAGGCAAAAAGGACATACTGGAAAAAGTTTTGTGACTCGATTTGGAAAACAGCCCCAGTAGGAGAGGTGTGGGGATGATCAAAAAGATGGGAGGGGACAGAAGAGAGTGGAGTTATCCAGCGTTAACAGATGGAAATGAAATAGCAGTAACTAATTAGGAAAAAGAGGGAAGAAGGGGCAGGGGAAAAAGTGAAAACATGGAGGCCTTAAGGAAAAAGGGAAATACTGGAAATGAATAGGTGTGTTCCATTTACTTTGGGAGAGTTAAAAAAGGCGCTGGCTAAAGCTGGTATGACAGCACCAGGGAAGGATGAAATATGCTATGTGATGATAAAACACGTAAGTGCAGAAGGTCTGAACAAATTATTATTACTCTATAATAAAGTGTGGGAGGATGGTAGAATACCTGTGATTTGGAAGGAGGCAGTCATTGTTCCCATAAAGAAGCCTGGGAAAGATACAGGCAAACCAACAAGCAGGTTTAAATGACACGAAGCGGATAAAGCAGGAATGAGTCTGCTCAGCTTTTTTAAGAGAACAAACCGGACACTGTAGGAGTCAACTAACTCCAGAGGGAGGCAGTAATGCAACACCAATGATGCAAGCTGCCGTTAAACCCCCCAAAAGAAGAAGACCCGAGTCACGTGTACGTGTGACGGCACTGGGTAATTTCCTCTGCGGAAGTCGCTGCTGCATGTAAACAAAGAAGAACTGTGGAGGACTAACGGACGGTCTGACACCGTGAAACGGACCCGGAGCCGCCGGTCTGTGATGGACTGAACTCGTCAACATGTCCATGGAAGACCCCTTCTTCGTTGTCAAAGGGTGAGAACTACACGAAGCTAAGCTAACTGCAGGCCAACAGAACTACACGAAGCTAAGCTAACTGCAGGTTAACAGAACTACTCGAAGCTAAGCTAACTGTAGCCTCAGTTTGTATAAATAGTAGAACACTGGTGTTGTTTGTTAACAGTGAGGTAAAGAAGGCAGTGAACGCAGCTCATAGTGGTGGTGTTTGTTAACAGTGAGGTACAGATGGCAGTGAACGCAGCTCAGAGCCTTGTTGTTTATTAAGAGTGAGGTACAAAAGGCAGTGAACGCAGCTCATAGTGGTGGTGTTTCTTAAGAGTGAGGTACAAAAGGCAGTGAACGCAGCTCATAGTGGTGGTGTTTCTTAAGAGTGAGGTACAAAAGGCAGTGAACGCAGCTCAGAGTGGTGGTGTTTGTTAACAGTGAGGTACAGATGGCAGTGAACGCAGCTCAGAGCCTTGTTGTTTATTAAGAGTGAGGTACAAAAGGCAGTGAACGCAGCTCATAGTGGTGGTGTTTCTTAAGAGTGAGGTACAAAAGGCAGTGAACGCAGCTCATAGTGGTGGTGTTTCTTAAGAGTGAGGTACAAAAGGCAGTGAACGCAGCTCAGAGTGGTGGTGTTTGTTAACAGTGAGGTACAGATGGCAGTGAACGCAGCTCAGAGCCTTGTTGTTTATTAGTAGTGAGGTACAGAAGGCAGTGAATGCAACTGAGAGCCTTGTTTTTTGTTAACAGTGAGGTACAGAAGGCAGTAAACGCAGCTCAGAGCCTCCATCACAGATGGAGCGAGTTGCTGCAGGAGGGGGGCGGAGCCTCTAGGGAGGAAATGGACTGGACGACCAATGAGCTGAGGAACAGCCTGCGCTCGATTGAGTGGGACTTGGAGGACCTGGATGAGACCATCAATATCCTTTAAACACAGCATGTCACATGTCGTCATGTGATGTGTTTTTAGAGATTTTAATGTGAACATTTGAATATCAACGTGTTTCTTAACTGTCAGTGAACGCATCGTCGAGTCCAACCCAAAGAAGTTCAACCTGGACGCAGCAGAGCTGTCTAAGAGGAAGGCCTTCATCATCAGCACCAGACTCACTGTGAAGGTACGCAGATACTAACTCACCTGTCTGTCTGCTCAGGTGAACATCCTCTGCAGGCCTGAGCCTTTCATACTGACTGTCCAGGTAGACGTCCACACCTGAGCACATAAGACTTATTCTTTATTCTGTTTTCTGATCTATATATTTATATGTGAAGAATTGATTCATCTGATTGGCTGCTGACTGACATTTTTTTTCTGGAAGGAAATGAAAGAGCAGATGTCGAGGCCAGCTGTTGCCTCTATGGACAGAAAGAACAAACAGGTAACTACACACTGAACTGGTAACGTACCTGCCCACAGGTGTGTTCTTGTGTTCCATGTTATATACAGTTTGTACTGTGAAGGAGGCTGCAGTCTGATCTTTTCTCTAATTAAAATAAAGTCAAACTCTTTAGAAAAGCCTGAAATCTCTTCAGGGAACCTCCTTATCTGAGACCCATGAAGACCCTCCAAAGACACAGAATCTCTCTGACAGACCCCTGGCACCTCTTCAGAGGTCCATGGACATCTTCAAAAGTATCCAAAATCCCCTAAACCTCTTCAGATATCCCAAGTTACCTATGAAACCTGTCACAAATAGGGATGCAGCGATTAACTGATTTCACTATTAAATGCACTTTAAAACGTCACAGTTTTGTAACCCTAAAGGCTCAGTTACACCGAGTGTTTCTGTTCTCACTCTAAAAAAGGGACATTATGGTACGTTATTTTTCTATGAGAAACAGTTGAACGGTGAGGAAAATTAAACAAAATTAGACAATTGTGTTAAAAAAATGTTCATAGGCACAACTGGCAGACTGCAGGTGGAAGTTCTGCCGTGGGTTAGGGTTAGGGCACAGTATTTTAAGCTGGCGTACCAACTTAAAATGCTGTGCTGCAACAAGTTCAGGTACTCAAAGTTCCACATGCTCTCACGAGAGCGACTCCCTTATTTATGTTTGAGAGGGGCAACATTAGCTAAAGGAGACAAGAAGTGCTCTGACAATGGCTGAGGGACCCAACAATGAAGAGTTGTATCCACCAAAAAAAAAACCTTAAATCATCAGTGTGTAGTATTTTGGATACATAAAGAATGGACAGAGGGTCGTTCAAGAAGACAGATCTCCAATTTGTAAAACTTGCAGCTGCTAAAGGATCCAACACCTCGAACTTAATGCAACATCTTTGAGATCACCACCCAGTTATACTGCTTAAGTGAAGGCAATACACTAAGTAATAACCAAGTTAAAAAACATTACTTTAGTGGCAAGTTACTTAATGAATCATTGAGTTGGTAGGGAATTAAATATAAAAGTGTCAAAATAAACAAAGTAGCAGTGAGTTAAGAGTTTGGCTTTCAGTGCAATTTAAACCAACGGCAACAAAGCAGGAAAAGGAGCATTGCACAGTTTATAAATTAACAACATGTAATCCCCTCAAGGGCTTCAGTACGACCATTTACATCCTGTTACTTCCTCCTGTCTGTGTTGAGTAAACGCTCGGTATGGCAGGTAGATATGCCAGGTGTAAAAGACTAAGTTAACATTAGGATCCTGTAGACTTCCAGCACTATACCATGGGATCTAATTAATTGCATTTCAGTGATTAATAACATCTGCATAAGAACAACAAAAACAATAATAGGATTTTCTCAGGCTAAATGTAAAATTAGATTAATTATTAAAATAGATTATTAAAAATGAATTTAAAAAAATAGGCCTGGATAACAGTTGATGATAAAACACTTCAGTTTATTACCTATATTAGTAATATTTTCTCCTAGGGGATCAATGAACTTCATTTTAATCTTATATTAATAATAATAATTAAAAATACTATATTTTAAATATTAGAAATGAACTAAAGTCATTACTGCAATGTCCAGTCAGAGTTCATGTTGGCATGAGTTATTTTCATTTTTCTTATTCACTTTTAGCCTACCTCTGGTACTGCTGCAGAATCCTTGGGAGTGTCTTAGGTTCCCTCTTCAAAACAAAACATGCTCATGTGAGTTTATCCATCCATACTGTTGTGAAATAAATTAATGCATAATAATCGTGAAAACGTGATTTTTTTACCTCAGACTATAATTGTACCATCAAAATCTATAATCATTGCAACTCAGAAAACACCTGGAGGTCTCTGGAGGTTAGGGTAAGGATATGTCAGGTCCCTGGAGGTGTCTGGAGGTCAGGGTGAAGGTATTTCAGGTCCCTGGAGGTGTCTGGAGGTCAGGTTGAGGGTATTCAGGTCTCTGGAGGTGTCTGGAGGTCAGGTTGAGGGTATTCAGGTCTCTGGAGGTGTCTGGAGGTCAGGTTGAGGGTATTCAGGTCTCTGGAGGTGTCTGGAGGTCAGGTTGAGGGTATTCAGGTCTCTGGAGGTGTCTGGAGGTCAGGTTGAGGGTATTCAGGTCTCTGGAGGTCAGGGTGAGGGTATTCAGGTCTCTGGAGGTCTGTGTCTGGACAAAGAGCTGCTGTTGATGTAAAATATAATATAGCGTGTGTTGGTGTTGTTGATTATACGTCCAGGCTCTGCTCGGTGAGCGTGGGGCTCAGGGTCCGATCTGGCAGCCGGGTCCTGATAGATACAGCCGACTGGACAGCCAACTGCAGAACGCCAACTCTCAGTTCATAGAGGAGCAGCAGGCTCAGCAGCAGGTACAGTAACACCTGACCAATAACATCCAATCACTGAGCTATAAGATTTGATGTCATAACATCATTATAGTAATGTGAATAATTGTTTTGGACATTGTAACATGAAGAAAAAAAGAAAAAGTTCAGACTGCTTATGTTTTGCTTATGTGAGTTAAGACTGGTAGACTGACCAAAAACAGTTAAAGTTCAGCTCAACCTCACCTGTCACAGGGATCATGTGGTGTCCAAGAATTCAAATAAAGCATGAAGTGTGTGTGTGTTTATCAGCTGATGGCAGAGCAGCAGGATGAGCAGCTGGAGCTTGTGTCGGGAACAATCGGTGTCCTGAAGAACATGTCGGAGAGGATCGGCATGGAGCTGGATGAGCAGGCCGTGTAAGAATCCAAAGATGGTTTATGGGAAGGATTTGGTATGAGGGTGGACTTTGTTTTGTGGGAGGATTTTGGTTTGAGGGGACACAGTTTAAGAGTGGGCTTTGGTATGAGGGACGACTTTGTTTTGAGGGAACTGTTTGAAGGGGGACTTTGGTTTTAAGGGGAAACAATTTAAGGGTGCACTTCGGGTGGTGGGAGGCCTTTGGTTTTAGGGGGGACTTTGTTTTGTGGGGGGATTTTGGTTTGAGGGGACACAGTTTGAGGGAGAACAGGGTCTCGGGTTGATCCGGGTTAACCTGTGAACTTGAGGTGTTGTATTTTCCTGCAGAATGTTGGATGACTTCAGCCATGAGATGGACAACACTCAGTCAAGACTGGACAATGTCATGAAGAAACTGGCTAAAGTGTCTCACATGACCAGCGGTAATCTGCCCGGCAACACATGATGTTACCCTCAGTGTCTCTGCTGAAGTAGAGGCAGAAAAAATTAGTACAACAATAATGAGTAATAGAAGTAATTTCTACTGAAACAGTAACATTGGTCTGTCAGTTTTCAGCTCTGAATGTGTTTATTTCAGTTTTCTGTGAAGTGATGCGGGTTGAGCTAAAGACCAGAGTCTCATTTATAAAACAGTGCATAGGATCCATACTAAAAGTGTACGTGCGCACAAAAGCCAAAAATGGTGTGCACCAAAAAAAAAAAATCTGATTTATACAACCGTGCACACGCACATCTGCAAGCAATGTTACCTTTATAAAATCACAGTATACCTGGAAATGTGCGCACGTAAATCAGCCTCATATCCCGCCCTCTACACGCATGGATCTATAATTAACGTTTAATATTAAATGAAATAAATGTGAGGGGAATCATACAGTCTGGCTTCTATTCACCATTTCACCATCTGCGTTTCCAGTTTCCTGTCTCCAAAATGTTTGTATGCATGGCTCAGAGTTTACATATAGGTGAGCACATTCTCCTGTCAAGTTTGTTTTTATAGATCACAACTTTTACATGGGAAGTGGCGTACGCCTCTTTCAGGCCCCATTTTGTGCGTACGCAATGGTTATAAATGAGACCCCAGAACTCCACATCAGGATTCTCATTTCTAAAACTGTGTAGGATCCATACTATAAACATTTATTAAACTGCAATCACACCTGCACGCTCTTTTCCTTTTATAAATCACAATATACACTACACTCCACAGTTAATCACAAATGGTCTGTGCAGATCCTGTTATAGTTAGTTATAGTTAGTCATCATTATAATTATAGTTTAGTTATAGTTAAAGTTAGATATAGTTACAGTCAGTAATAGTCATTGTAATAGTTACAATTAGTTATAATTAGTTAATGTTATAGTTTAGAGTTAAAGTTAGTTGTAGTTATAGTTAGTTAGATATAGTTTTTTATCATTATAGTTACAGTTTAGTTATAGTTAACGTTATAGTTTTGAGTTAGTTATAGTTAGTTAACGTTATAGTTTAAAGTTGTAGTTATAGTTTATCATTATAGTTACAGTTTAGTTATAGTTAGTTAATGTTATAGTTTAGAGTTAAAGTTCATTGTAGGTATAGTTAAAGTTAGATATATTCTCAGTTATTTTAAGTGATATTTGTGGTCTGTGTCTACAGATCGTCGGCAGTGGTGCGCTATTGGCGTGTTGCTCGCCATCCTCTTTGTGGTCATCCTCCTCTTCTTCATCCTCTGATCCTGCTGAACTCTAGTTCTCTACTGACCTCTTGTACTGTATTGGACTCTGCTGGACTCTACTGGCTTCTGCTGGACTGTACATTGTGCTTCTCGTCTTAACCCCTTGACACACATCATCACCACCAACCTTCTTCAAGCCTCCAGTCTCCAGCTGTCTGTCATCTGGAGCTGATTTGCTGTTAACCCTGGTTGTACTGGAATCTCCTGGACCCTCCTGGACCTTCCTGGATTCTCCTGGACTCTCTTCCTGAGTGGGACTGAAAAGGCATTAAGGTTCTTTTACTGTTTGACTGAATCATGCAGAAGTCAAAGGTCAACCAGGGTCAAACATGTTTGATGTGTTTTCATGTTTTTGTTTGTTTGGATGATTTATTTAAAGGGCTCCGAAAAGAACCAGTTTAACTCCAGTTCAACTCTACTTTAGCTCCAGTTTAACTCTACTTTAACTCCAGTTTAACTCTACTTTAACTCCAGTTTAACTCTACTTTAACTCCAGTTTAACTCTACTTTAGCTCCAGTTTAACTCTACTTTAGCTCCAGTTTAACTCTACTTTAGCTCCAGTTTAACTCTACTTTAACTCCTGTTTAAATCCAGTTCAACTCCTGTTTAACTCTACTTTAACTCCAGTTTAACTCTACTTTAACTCCTGTTTAAATCCAGTTCAACTCCTGTTTAACTCTACTTTAGCTCCAGTGTAACTCCAGTTTAATTACAAGTTTAGTATAGTTAAAACTTCAGTTTTGCTCCTTTTAACCCCAGTCTCCCAAATGTAAACTCCAGTTTAACTTTAGTTTAATCCTGGTTAAACTCCAGTTTAACTTTAGTTTAATCCTGGTTAAACTCCAGTGGACTCTCTCTGTTCAGTCGGAGGTTGAAGCTTGTTGATGGTTTGTAGAAAGAAAATAATCTGAAAACACTTTTTAGGAAAATAATGTAAGAACACTAAAACTTCCTGCTGATGTTTTCTTTGTTTACAGTTTGTGTGTTTTTGATTTAATCCCTGACGCAGTATTTAATGTTATATTTTGTTTTCTGTTTCCTTTATCAATCAGCAGATTCTGCAGTTTATTGATCAGTGAAGTTTTCAGCTGTTACTGATGAAAACCACACACTTCCTGCGACTGCTTCACATTAAAAGCCTTTCTCCAGTGAATCTCTTGAAAGGCTTTTAATGTGAAGCAGCTGCAGGAAGTGCAGCCTTAGTTGTGACACGGGTAGATTTGTGACTATTTTAAAACAGGTAACAGGTGAGCTGGTTAGATGAAGCAGCAGCCAATCACATCATCAGCTTCGATGGGGGTTGTTTATGGTATGCATGGTGGTGAATCTCACCTGTACAGATGTTTGCAGGTGATGAAATGTTAACTGTAAAAATAATATTAATCAAATCAAACCACCGTGTTCAGAACGCCTACTGATAAAACACTTATTTAACACAGACTGACCTGTAGTGTTTATTCTGTGTATTAACACTAACGCATCATAAATCCATCCAGGCCTTTTCCAATTAATTTCACTAAAGATTTTAATTCTGATGTCAGATTTCATCTTTAAGAAGTTGGTATTTTCTGACAGGATTAACAGTTTTTAATTTTAACAGAAAGTTTGTCCTGAAACTGCAGATATTCAGTGTTTGTTTTAAAATATATCCATCCATGTTTCCTCTCACAATTTTATTTCCTGAAACAAAAGCAATGTGGAGCCCTAAAACCAAAAATAACAATTATAATAATTATATGAAACCTCATGTAGCTTATAAACACGTAATAGTTTATAGGTGTAAACAGAGAAAAGGACTATTCAACAATTATGTCTCCTCTAATATCCACAATGAGTTTATAGTTTATTAACTATTTATTAATTGTTCATCTGCTGCTCATAAATAAAGTGTTACTGATACCACTCATATTTTGTTCACATATCAATTACAGCTTTTAGTTTGATGTTAAACTATTATTTATCAGTGAATGATCAGTTTGGTTGTTAAATTGTATTATTGATTGGTGAATGATGAAAAGTTTGGTGATAAAACATAAGTCTGTCCTTGTTTTTGTTTCGTCAGCAGTTGAGTTATGTGAAGTTTGTATCTACAATAAACTGACTGAGAAAAGAAAATAGACTGATCCTTAAAGGGGACATTTTATTATTGTTATATATACGTGTGTGTGTATGTGTATATATATATATATATATATATATATATATTATATATATTATATATATATATATATATATATATATATACACAGTACTGTGCAAAATTTTTAGGCACTAAAAGTAAAGTGAGGATGCTTTCAAAAATGATGCTATAAATATGCTATAAATAGTTTTTATTGATCAATTAACTTGATCCAAAGTTGAGTAAACAGCAGAAACATAAAGTAAATCAGTATCTGCAGTGAGCAGCTTTGCCTTTAAAACAGCAGCAGTTCTCCTCGGTACACCTGCACACAGGTTTTCAGGTACTTGGCAGGTCGGTTGTTCCTGCATCTTGGAGAAGTTGCCACAGTTCTTCTGTGGATTTCGGCGTCTCAGCTGCTTCTGTCTCTTCATGTAATCCCAGACTGACTCCATGATGTTGAGATCAGGGCTCTGTGGGGGCCAAACCATCTGTTGCAGGACTCCTTGTTCTTCTTGTTGCTGAACATAGTTCTTTATGACTCTGGCTGGATGTTTGGGCTCATTGTCATGATGCAGAATACATTTGGGACTGTTTAGACGCTTACTTGATGGTGCTGCATTAGGATTAAGAATCTAAACATCTAAAGTGCCTAAAACTTTTATTTATATATATTTATATATATATATATATATATATATATAAAGAGAGAGAAAGTATTCAACTGGGGAGATATCAGGATCATCTCAAACCTAAATCCTCAATAAGCTTTGTCATAAATAGACCTTCACATTTTTCCCGAATCATTTCTTGTTTGATGTTCTTGGCAAAAACATAAATAGAAGTCATCTTGATTTTTTTAATATTAAGCAGAAATTATCAAACCAAAACATTGTGATATTTGCTTGTTATGACTGTTGATTAGATAACAGATGTAGTTGTTGACTGAAGTGATGCTGTAATGATGCCTCAACATGTGTTGACTTATATCAAATATATGGTAGACATTTTTAAAAACCCTTTTGCCTGTTTAACAGACATTAAGTGCCAATAGAAAGAAAGTGAATAAAAAAAGCAACAGTACCAGTTTTTTCACTCCTTGACATTTCATAGACTAAAACTAAATGTGCACCTGAAGTGATCATGAAGCATAACCGAGTGCTATAACACTGTCATTTACTCACTATTTCAACTGCAAATTAGAAGAAATACACATTAATACAAGAAATAAAAAACCTTTCAGCTATTCAGGACAACAATTAATAAAATCTGACAAGACATCAACAGAAGACACAAAGCCTCAGTTCATAATTTCTGTAATTTGGCTGAAAATATAAAAAACATGAAAATGTGAACTGTACATAAATACTGCAGATGCTGGATTAAATACTGTAAATCAATCATACACTTAGTTCATATGAGACAACAAATGCTTCTATCATCTCATATTCAGCAGCTGTGACAGTAAACCTGAACCCTGAAAGGTTTGGAGCATGTTTTGTTCACACCAAGTTATAGTGGAAGTCACATCAGCCACCAGGGGCAGCAGTGAGCTAATGCTAGGTCAGGTAAAGGGAAGATCTGCAGTATTTTCAAACAGTTTGTTTTACAAGAGAAAATGACCTAATGTACATCACAACACCTCAACAGTCAGGTGTCATTCACAGCTGAGAACTGCTGAGAAAATGATTTAGTCATGCAGAACTTTGGACACGTTTTGTAAAAACAAACTTTGAATGGCTTTAAGGGACCTCACCTGGACTAATCTACCTATAATCTATGAAAACATGCTGATCAGATATAAAAAACATTGTTAGTTGATTATACACTTAGAACTTCACATGATCACATGGCTCACGTCAGCCCTGGTGTTGTGGTTAAGATGGCGGTCGTAGCTAGCTTCAGACGGTGTCGTGGTCACTGTGGAGGTGACCTCCAGTGTCTGAGGACCCGGACGGTGGTAGAGCTGTTGTGGGTCAGCAGGTGGGTCACCTGGTCCAGAGTGAGACAGGCCACCGTCTCCCCGTTCACCTCCAGGATCTCATCTCCAACTGCCAGCAGACCTGCGTACAGCTTCTCAGTGCTGCTGTCCACCATGTCCTCCACATACACGCCTGTAGACAGGACACACGTCATCACTACATGTCTCTAGAATTTACAGTAGCATTTGTAGTATTTGCAGTAGTATTTGCATTAGCAGAGTCAGCCCATCCTCTCCTTCTGCTGATCAGTAGGAGTATATGTAGTATTTACAGCTGTATATCAAGCACGGATTATCCACCGGGCGAGTGGGCCGGTGCCCGGGGGCCTCCGACCTCTAGGGGGCCCCCAAACCCAGACCAACTGTAGCCTCATCCTGGCTTTTTGTTTTGTTTTGGGTTTTTTTGAAAATCAAATATATTATTATTAATTATATTATTAAGTGTGTGTGTGTTGAAATACGAATCAATGAATGCAGAGTTACTTTATTTGCAAACAAGAAAAATATTATGATTGGTTTGCTAGCTGTGTCTGTATCATGATGATGACGGTGAGTCAGGTCAGGTGGTGAATGTGGGAATTTAGCGGAAAGGCCGGCAGGTGTGAAAGACGCTTCAAGCATCGTGGACAACAAACGTTGGAGCAGCGGAGCAGCAAAGAGAAAGACAAAAAACTAAAGGATATCAGAGACATTGAACATCGGAAAACATACCGTCTATCTCCACTTCTTTCAAAAGTCTGCTGGCTAGCAAAGAGCCTGGAGAGGACGGTGCTAACAGCGAAGAGGAGGACTAACGGCAGCAGCCACAGCTAGTTCAGCTGAGCATCAGCCTGAACATGAACCTGAACCTGAGGCAGAGAACCACGGACCTGCCACAGCAGAGCCACCTGTTCACCTGCCCACCCCCTTCTCCACCTGTTCACCTGCCCACCCTCCTCTCCACCCGTTCACCTGCCCACCCTCCTCTCCACCCGTTCACCTGCCCACCCTCCTTTCCACCTGAGCCCGACACAGATGCGGCTGGCAGAGACCTGGTGGCAGGTAGGTTACCAGTTTAGCAGCCCCACAATTTATTACTTTTTTACCTATTTCAACCTTACTTTTAGCGAACTATTTCAACCATTCAGGCCAGGCGCCAGGATGAGGTGACTGAGGGGGCTGTTAAAAATTGCGCGGGGGCAATTTTTTTCATAAATAAAATTAATTGATTTAACCGCTTGACTAAATAACAACAACATGAGGGTTTGTGACCATTTGAGGGTTTGTGCGGTGAGAAGTTTTTCTTTCACTGCACAAGCGCTTCAAGTTCATCCCTCAGGCTACTGTTTCTAAATCAAAGAATACATTTATTAATCAGACTACTCGCATAATGAGGTCTGCCTGTCTGTTTATATCCTGTTTAAGTCTTAAAAGTTGAGTAAATCCAGAGACATAGGTAGGCTATTTTATGGTATAGTATTTTATTAACAACTTAGTATGTTTTTCTGTAGTCGTGTCCTTGTGTGTTAAGTGTATATTAGTATTTTACTAACCCATAACTGCATCTTTTAACATTTTATCAAGATCAACATAATGATTATTGTATTTGACCTGTATCTACTGTTTATTTCTGCTCCACATGTCTGCATGTATCAGAAGATTGTTGTGGTCAGTATTGCTGGCTGTGTTTTGTTTGTGTTGTTTGCACGGCTGTATGTGCTGAAATGGTGTTTGTTGTTGCTGTATTATTGTACTGATGTGTTGCTGTTTCCTGTTGCTCTGCATGGCTTGTGTTCTGAATCATAGAGCTGTATTGGTGGATGTGGGGCAGTATGTGCTTGTGTATGCTATTGAGTTACACACTGTAGGCTGATGTGTTGATATTGTTGCTGCTGGCCCAGGAAAGTATTGTTGCAATCATGTGGTGTAAATCCTGTATGATAGAAGATATCTACAGGTGTTGATATTGTCCTTCAGGTTGTGATCATAGCCTGTCAGTGTAAATCCTGTATAAGCTACAGGTGTTTCCAACAGATAGTAAGCTACGCTGAAAACCTATAATTCAAAAGCTGGATTCCGTGTGTGTGGAGCGGTGGGGGGCCCTCCAAGATTTTGTGTCCAGGGGCCTCTGCATTCTTAATCTGTGCCTGCTGTATACAGTACAGGCCAAAAGTTTGGACACACCTTCTCATTCAATGCGTTTTCTTTATTTTCATGACTATTTACATTGTAGATTCTCACTGAAGGCATCAAAACTATGAATGAACACATGTGGAGTTATGTACTTAACAAAAAAAGGTGAAATAACTGAAAACATGTTTTATATTCTAGTTTCTTCAAAATAGCCACCCTTTGCTCTGATTACTGCTTTGCACACTCTTGGCATTCTCTCAATGAGCTTCAAGAGGTAGTCACCTGAAATGGTTTTCACTTCATAGGTGTGCCTTATCAGGGTTAATTAGTGGAATTTCTTGCTTTATCAATGGGGTTGGGACCATCAGTTGTGTTGTGCAGAAGTCAGGTTACTACACAGCCGACAGCCCTATTGGACAACTGTTAAAATTCATATTATGGCAAGAACCAATCAGCTAACTAAAGAAAAACGAGTGGCCATCATTACTTTAAGAAATGAAGGTCAGTCAGTCCGGAAAATTGCTAAAACTTTAAATGTGTCCCCAAGTGGAGTCGCAAAAACCATCCAGCGCTACAATGAAACTGGCACACATGAGGACCGACCCAGGAAAGGAAGACCAAGAGTCACCTCTGCTTCTGAGGACAAGTTCATCCGAGTCAGCAGCCTCAAAAATCGCAAGTTAACAGCAGCTCAGATCAGAGACCAGATGAATGCCACACAGAGTTCTAGAAGCAGACCCATCTCTAGAACAACTGTTAAGAGGAGACTGCGCGAATCAGGCCTTCATGGTCAAATAGCTGCTAGGAAACCACTGCTAAGGAGAGGCAACAAGCAGAAGAGATTTGTTTGGGCCAAGAAACACAAGGAATGGACATTAGACCAGTGAAAATCTGTGCTTTGGTCTGATGAGTCCAAATTTGAGATCTTTGGTTCCAACCGCTGTGTCTTTGTGAGACGCAGAAAAGGTGAACAGATGGATTCCACATGCCTGGTTCCCACGGTGAAGCATGGAGGAGGAGGTGTGATGGTGTGGGGGTGTTTTGCTGGTGACACTGTTGGGGATTTATTCAAAATTGAAGGCACACTGAACCAGCATGGCTACCACAGCATCCTGCAGCGACATGCCATCCCATCCAGTTTGCGTTTAGTTGGACAATCATTTATTTTTCAACAGGACAATGACCCCAAACACACCTCCAGGCTGTGTAAGGGCTATTTGACCAAGAAGAAGAGTGATGGAGTGCTGCGGCAGATGACCTGGCCTCCACAGTCACCGGACCTGAACCCAATCGAGATGGTTTGGGGTGAGCTGGACCGCAGAGTGAAGGCAAAGGGGCCAACAAGTGCTAAACACCTCTGGGAACTCCTTCAAGACTGTTGGAAAACCATTTCAGGTGACTACCTCTTGAAGCTCATTGAGAGACTGCCAAGAGTGTGCAAAGCAGTAATCCGAGCAAAGGGTGGCTATTTTGAAGAAACTAGAATATAAAACATGTTTTCAGTTATTTCACCTTTTTTTGTTAAGTACATAACTCCACATGTGTTCATTTATAGTTTTGATGCCTTCAGTGAGAATCTACAATGTAAATAGTCATGAAAATAAAGAAAACGCATTGAATGAGAAGGTGTGTCCAAACTTTTGGCCTGTACTGTATGTATTGTTTACAGTACTATTTGTACAACCTCTGCTCCCTCTGCTGATCATGAAGCCATAGGTTTGGCTCTGTGGCCGGCTGAGCTCCAGCAGAAACGTTCCATCAGGATGAACATGAAGAAGTCGGCCAACAGATCGCAGCGAGCTGGGACACCCTACATCCTCCACACTAAGGCTCCGCTGCAGGTACCTGAGAAAGTAGTACATGTATTATTTATAGTAGTATGTGTAGTATTTACAGTAAGAGTATATGTAGGTAACTCAGACAGACGCTATGATGGGCTGCTTCATGTTTAACTGCAGCAGGGCAGGAAATAAACTTTTGTTTACAAGGGCTTTTTTTGCCCTCATGAAATATGTTTTGGGGACATTTTGGATAATTTCCTGGGTAATTTTTTCAAATGATGGAAATACCTTAGTTCCATGTTGCATGAGAGACCAATATTCAGTGACTCTTATTAAAGAAAATGAAGGGAACAGCCGAATTTATAATGCAAGAACATTTAATGGGTAGCAGCAGGTTGGGGCAAGAAAATCCATTGTGTGCCCCCCCACACACGCAGTGAACCAGTATCAAGTTTATTAATCAAGTGTAATTATTTTGTTTCAATAAAATCTCTTCTTTACATCACTGGTTAGATAATACAACCCAAATAATAAGAGTAATAGATCCACTCTGCTCCAGTAGTTTAATACAAGACAAGATGCAAGTTAGGAAGGAGATGATGCACAGGCAGACATCGAGCTCACACAATGTTGCCTGTGCATGAGCCTTGTGCCACAGAAATGGGAGAGACCACGAAGCAAAAGCAGATGATCTTTCTTACAGCACATTGAAAGACACTGAAGATTATGCCTAATATCCTTGCAAAAACAGGGAAAAAATCTAAAGAATGTTTTTTCTGCTGAAGATTAGATATTGTTTGTTTTAAGTTGAAACAAGGTAATAGCACAAAGGACTATTATAAAACATTAATAATGTAACAAAAAGGAATGGGAAGAAAATATAAGAGTGTTAAGTAAAACAAACATCTTCCTAAAGACAGTTATTTCACTGTACAGTACAGTACAGCACACAGAAAGGGGGATGTAGTGTTACCTGAGTTGTGTTATGGTACATCACTGCCACCTGGTGGACAGATACAGATAGTATCCTGTAATAGGGTTTTATTTTAAATAAAGTTTACCAAGTGAAACACAAGACATGTGGTCCCGAGTTGTCACTTCTACAGTCCTTTCTTGCCATCCTAACATAGCAGTGATGAAAAAACTAGGATACATTATAGCCAATTTATCTATTCTGTGGTCAGGGATTGATATTTTTAATGGTTGGACCTTTCTGTTTTGGCAGATACTAGGGCGATTAGGCTATTGTAGGCAACTATTGGCTGTCGATAGGATCTGTGGCCATGTGAGGACATTTATTATATTCAGTTAAGATTTCCAAAACCATAGCCTATGTTCTCTTAATATGTAGGCTACAAGGTTTTTATTTCTTGTGACTGGGAAATTTTTCCACCTGAGAGGATAATTATTGTAGCAGCTTTTATCAGTTGCCATATTTTCAACCAAATAATCAATAACGGACTGTGCATTGCCAGACCTATTCCACACTTCTATTAGTGTAACAGTGGAAGAAAACTGTCCTGGAATTTTAAGTCAACAGCACGCTGCCATCAACTTTTATAATAGGTAGAGTCGTTGATATGTGCCGTTCTAGGCCAAAGTGCCATATAGCTTTGATTATTCATTTGGCCACAGGATTAGACTACTGTTGACAGATTAGTGGAAGTGATATATTAACAGAGGATGTCCTATTGTTTTGCAGCCAATTCATGTTGAAGTTGGAAGTTTAGAGTTTGAGAAATGACATGGGCGTGGGTAGGCTATTAAGTTTGATAAAATAGCCACATATTGTAGACAGACAACTGTTGTCTTGCATTTATTCTGTGCGGGCAATTCTGTGCTTATTTATAGACTTGACACAGCCTACGTATTTTAGCTGTTGTTAATAATGTTGAAGGGTTGGGGTTAATATTAACCTAGATAGGGGGTTCCCTATCAAGAAAAATTAAAGTTGCGAATGAAAAAACTGAATTTTGGGCCTTTTTCTATATGCTCTATTTCATATCAGAAAATGCTTTGATATCCCTTTTTTCAAATTGAGTGACAAAACCATTAAAAAAATTTTTTTTTCATTTTAGAGTAGGAAATTGAAAAAATGCCCAATTTTTCATTTTCTAATTTTCTTGTCAGAATAGGAAATTGATTGAGATGAAAGTACACAGATTTCTGACATGCAGATGATGATCGCAGGTAAAAACACAAACGGGTAAGTTACCGTTCAGTAACTGGTCTGTAGTCAGCTGATCGATCCTTCTTCTGCTCTGACACAAAACTTTGAACCGACGACGACTTCCTCAACTGCAAGAAGGGTGACCCCTGCTGGACAGACAGGAAACAAAGAAGAAGAGCTGATTTATTTAAACTTTCATTAGATTCTAGTTTAAAAATGTTTCAAAGTGTTAACATAACAGGACAGTAAACATCATTAGCATCACGTTGCTAACAGTGTTCTCACCACACTGAGTAGGCTGGAGGACTTCCTGGGATCCAAGGGGGCGGGGCCATAACGGGCGGAGTCACAAGGGGCGTGGTCAGACGCGGTTGGGCAGGGCCGTGAGGTGAGTCGGTCTAGGCTGCTGGTCCGAGTCCGGCTCAGTGTGACGGAGGAGAAGAGATGACGCAGAGACAAACGAGACAATTTGTCTCTGCCGCCGAACCTGCAGGAAACAGATCAGAACCAATCAATAACTGAACAATAATTGATCAATAACCAATCAATTACTAAAAAAATAACTGACCGTGATGCTGCTTCCATGACGCTGCTCCTGACTTTTGTGAGATAGATAACCACTCTTTATACTTTTTCCTCCTATATTCTGCCCTAACCTCTTCATTTATCTTGCTGTCTATTTTATTATTATATGCTTAGTTCACTGTCTACGTCATTATTCTCTGCTTAGTCCACATATCACTACATTAATTGTAGTGATTAATTGTCTCTGGTCCCTTACCCATAGGGGGTAATGATGAGATGTACAGGAGGCTCATCTCATTGAACTGCTGGCTGACTCATTACTGTAATGAGCAGGGATTTCTGTTTGTTATTAACTGGCCTTCTTTCTGGGGCTGCACTTACCTGCTGAAGGTGGACAGCTTTCACCCTACTGGGAACGGTTCCGCTCTTTCATCTAGTCTACCTTTAGTTTGACATTAGGGATTTTCGGCAGGTCGCAGGTGATTAGAGAGTCTGCTAGGTGTAATGCTCGTGCAGATGTGTAGTCCACTAATTTAGTTCAAGTGTCCAGCCAGGGAATTTCTCACAGCATAGATTATCAGACTGATAGCTTGGTTTATAACATTGAGACTGTTTCCCTTTGCTGCTGTATTGCTCACAAACTCTCCTTCCCTAATATGTGAATCACAATAATCTAATAATCATCTCTGCAACCAAGCACCTAATAATCTACAGAACCAAACATCTAATGTAATCAAGTGTGACCACACACCGTCCCAAGCAAAGGCCTTCAAAACTGTCAACTAATAATACAAGGTGTCGTATTCCAATTAATATTTCATCTAGTGGTAGCTGTACAGTTCTGCCTACTACTGATCACTGCAACAAGACCCTTAAATTTGGTTGTCTTAAATATCAGATCACTGTCTACCAAAGCCTTACTAATATACGTTTTTTTTAAAAAAATGTTTAAAAAAAAAACCAAACAGAAATAGTTAAAAATGTTTTCATTTATATCTCGAGCACAATTTCTTGTCGTGCTTTCCGTGCATTTCTCACATGCTTATGTCATTTCCAGCCAGAAGAAACCTATTGGTCAAATAAAAATTCACTATAAATCAAAATTTGGCATGGGTATGAATAATTTTGGGCTTTACTGTAGTTTTGATATGATTGGGTTATGTGAAACATGGCTTAAACCAAATGTTTTCCTTCCCTTAAATTAAGCTTCCCCACCTGACTATACTTATGCCCATGTAGCTTGGGCAAATAAACAAGCTGGTGGTGTTGCCTTAATATATGTCTATTTTCAATTTAACCTTTACTGAGATTAGAAACAAAAGTAGTCCTTCAACTCCAGCTACTAAGGTTAAAGCTAAGCTAAGGAGCAGCCTTAGTACCAGCAACAGGCTGACCTAACCCTATTGTTGGGGACACACGGGAGTGCAATTTGGTCACACGTTCAATACTAATAAACTTGGAACAAACAAGTGGGCAGCGAGCCCCTCCACTCTGCAGCAGCGGGGCGGGGCTTCTGGGCTCTGCTACTGATCAGAGCTGTACAACCCTGCCATGAGAGACACGAGAGGAGGACATCGGTCTTTGTTTGCTGACGTTAAAAGTTAGACTTTATTGTGTGTTTCCTGACTCATTTGAAAAAAGACGATAAAAAGAGGGAGAAAGGGTGAGTGAGCTGAGAGCATGAGCAAGCAACAGAGAGACAGCGGTGGAAAGCTTTCTCTGAGAGAGAGAAAGCCTGTGAATGACAGAAATACAATGTTATTTTCTGTTTCATGGTGGTTACGTTCGAAAGCAGAAATAAAAAAATCATCAAAAACTCAAAAGGTGATTTACTGTGGAGACAGATGCTCTTTTGATGCAATTTGGACACGTGACCTGTTTATTAATAAACTTTGAATAAACAAGCGAACAGTGAGCCGCTCAGCTCTACATCTGAGTGCTGCAGGGACTGTTTGATATAAACACCGTCACATCACAGCGGGGCGGGGGGTTCTGGGCTCTAATTTGCTGAGCGGGACAAGGGCATGCGCCCCTTCAGTCAAACTGCCTGAGAGGAAAGAATGAGCGCACACAGGAGAAAAAAACAGAGGCGGAGGCAGTAAAACTAGCCAACAGGAGTGCAGACACATTTGATTGGCAGCAGAATCAACCAATGGAATGCTGTAAACGGCTTCTACGGTTCAACCTCTGTTTAGTCTCACTGGTGAAGTTCCTGTCTGAAATTGAACCATTTAATTTATTAGATCCTTATCATTTTAATTGATAGGGATGTCAGTTGATACATATGTATGTGGTTCTCCAGATATATTAAGCAATTGTCCTGTTCTGAACAGGCACGTTTTGAATGGGCACTGCGCTAGTTCTCACAAAGAGTCACAGATAGTCCCTGTTATTACAGTTTTTGAGACTATCTCTCTTGAAACTTTGACCAAGCTTGTGTCAGCTTCTAAATCAACTCCCTGCCTATTTGACCCATTACCAGCACACTTGGGTGAGAGGCAGGATTAGGAATAAAGGTAGCAGGTGTGTCTGTGTCAGGTGATGCACCGGGGGGGGACATGGTTTTTAACAGAGCAAGAGAGAGGCGGCATGTTGAACATGTATGTTTGCTTTGAACTGGAAAATAAATCAACTTAAATGTGGATCTTGCCTGGAAAATGGACTTCTTAATTGCCTGAGTACAGCCCAACTGAAATGGTGCATCAGTGGCCTTGTTTGTAAGTTTTTATTTTTTGAAGAATATCTTTCAGACAAATAGCCACTACAGTTAGTATTTTCATAAATTTGTTTTTTTATTGCTTTTACTTATTTTTTTTATTGACATTTTTATCTAAATATGTTATCTGTGTTTCTTGGCGCCTAGGATGTGTTGTTTTTGTTTTTCCTTGGCCATATTGTAAATGAGGTCCTGTCGTAATAAATCTCTGGTCCTCAGTTTGAAGAAGTTTTCTGCAGGTGTCCAATTCAAATCAGGAAAGACTTCTCTTCGGTGTCCAAAAATCATCAGGAGTCAGATTTCAGAGCAGCAAAATGTTCTTTAATGCCGGCAAAAATGGAGAGTTTGTTCAAAGTGTACACAGAGGTCCACTAGAAGAACTCTTACTAACCCTGGCCTGTGCTCCTTCATTTATACTCTAAAGCTGTGCCTAAGGTCATGCCTACTGACCAGCCCCCTTTAACATTTGGCCTATTACAACAATATAACTCTCCTTACGTCAGCTGTTGTTGGGTTTCAGGTACACCTCAGACCCACTGGCGCCTGTCTCCATGTCCTGCCCAGAAATGTTTTACTTTTTTTTTTTTAAAGAGGTTATTTGTCGGTCATCTTACACTGTTGTTTCCATAATCCTTTGTTTGCCTTAAGTTGTTCTTGCACCCATATTTCTTAACCCTTTCTTGAGGCTATTTTTAAAAAAATAATAAAGTTTAATGTAACACACTTTTGAATTTCACCAAGTGCAATGGGTGTGATTATCTTTAACATAATACGTGCCCTTACATTAAATCACATAAGATTTTGTGAGGTATACATGAGATGATTGGCACAATATTTCATGATAATAATACAACATACTTCTGCTTAAATGCTTATCATGCAATATAACACATTATACTCATCATTTTGCATTGCATTTTGTTCTCTTCAGCACATCACAGGTCTTAAAATTATACCACAGTCCCTTCCTCAAAATATTTCCAAGTCTAAATAAAGGTTGAATGAATGAATAATGCATTTGGATGCCACCAAATTTCCTGCTAAATTCGGATAAAACTGAAATCCTCGTCGCTGGCCCTTCTAGACACAGACACCAGTTTGATCACGTATTGGTGACGCTCAACAACTGTGTGATTTCACAAAGTGTGGCAGCCAAGACTGCCTTTTTCCACTTATGCAACATAACTAAAATTCAGTCTTCCATGTCCATGGCTGACGCAGAGAGCCTTACACATGCATTTGTTTCATCCAGATTTGATAACTGTAATGTTCTGTTTTCTGGTCTGCCACATGCTAGTACTAAAAGTCATGGTTCAAAACACTGCAGTTAGAATCTTAACCAAAGCAAGAAAATTTTAGAAGACAATTCTAGCCTCCCTTCATTGGCTTCCTATCCAGACTTAAAGGTGCTTCTGCTGACTTATAAATGGGCCCTATCATACCTGTTTGATCTCCTTAAACCTTATATACTATCTCAATCTCTCCACTCTCAGAATACAGGGCTACTATGTGTCCCCAGAGTTAAAAAGGAAGTCGGCAGGCAGCAGGGCCTTTTCCTATCAAGCCCCGTTCTTATGGAATAACCTTCCTGCTGACATCAGTGTTAAAGGTTTCACCTAGTATGCCCGAGACACACTCCACCCAAACCTACTTCTAAAATAATTTTCTGTAAAGACTTAATGAAAACTGACAATTAACTAAAACACATGATGGAAAATATTGTCAGTTGAGCTGAATTGTAATTAAACTTCAAGTGCAATTTAACACTCCTGCTTAGATTAGCAGGAAGCCGGTGGCCTGCAAAGCGAGCTGTTGTTTCTGCACCTGACACAGACACTCTACATCCTTGACCTTTAACCATGAAGTCTTGGAAATGTTAAAAAATCTTATATTGTTAGAGTTCTAAGAATTGTGTTGTGCAACGCAAACAAAAATTATCCAAAAGTTTGCTGATGTTCTGGTTGGTGATTATATATGGACTTTGAGATGTAGATGCATTAAGATGAATTATATAAAAGTGAAGGCCAGAAAGGTCTCGGGGCTTTTTTCCTTTTTGGCTTTTACACCTTTTTGTCTTTTTTTGCCTTCTGGCCTTTTTGACCCCTTTAAATCCTAGAGAGGCTTTTCTTCTTTTTATCTTTTACATTCAAGTTTCTGTATTTTACTTTTTGCATTTTGTAATACTAATTTTTGTAAAAACCAAATACAACTGGTTTGTATTTTTATACACTCCAACCAAAGTTCCTGGCTTGTGCTCATCTCTGAGGTCTTCTGGTAGTCCTTTAAGGTAATAAGATGCCCCCCTGGGATATGGCTGACATGAGATCTAAATGTATTTATACTAAAAATTTATAATGGAAATTGCTAAGGATAAACATGCAATGTTTATTAATTAACAGTTTTTGACAGGTCTAGATCTGTTGATTGAAATTAACCTGATGCACCTGTGATAGAAGTATATTTTCAGAGTAGAATCTATAATAAGCATATCTGATTGAAACATTTATTATGTGTTTATTTGTCTGAAATGTTAAGGTCAGGGCATTGAAGCCACCCTGTAAAACCAGGTGAGTGCCCTCAACTGACAGAGTGGGCCTCCTCCAGGGATAGATTGTTAAAGGGCCATCTTGGAGTACTTTCAAACCTCCAACACCTATTTGCACTCACATATTTATGTTGTGACCCGGCTGTCAGGCATTCCTGACTAAATAGGCCTGTTTAGAGTGGTTCAGCGACAACTGGTGACTATAGAAGCTACGCTGAATTTTGGTTACCTAAGCAGGCTAAGGTGGTCTTGCATGTAGATTTTGGGAACCCATTCGATACCTAGGTCAGAGGTAGAGGACAGCCGTCTGCCGGTGCCTTATCCACACTGGCAGGGGGTATCGGTTTTCTAAGGCAGAAACCGATACATCAAACAATCCCAGTCTGTTGAGTCCTTTAAATCCAAACTTAAAACATCTTTTTTCCTTAACCTACAATTAATTGCCTTTAATTGAGTAATTTATGACGTTGTACTGCTCGGAAGGTTGGTTTCTGTCTCAATTAATTTAAGTGCTGTCCTGCTGCAAGATTATTGATTATTGCAACTGTTCTGATAACCATTGCATCTCTCTAACCTTCTGTTTGTTTGTTCCACAAACACATTCGTGTCCAAGCTGTGAGCTCCTCTCTCTTCTCTCCCTCTCTCTCCCTATTTTCTCCTTCTGTCCTCTCTTGTCTCTCAGGCATCTCTTGCTAGATCATCACCCATCCTCAGCCTCACCTCACCTCATGTCTCTCTCTCTCCTGTCTGAATGATGTCCTCTCTCTCTTTCTCTCTCTCTCTCTCTCTCTCTGAGTGAATGGTGGAGTTAGTGGAGCATGGAGTTGCAGTGTGTGCTTCAGCATGAGTGAAGTTTCTATCTTTCTTGCTGCTCTATATGTTTTTTCTCTTTTATTTTCTTTCATATAGTTCCTGACAGGTGTTTCCGACTGTTGTTCAGGTGTAGTTTGGCTTGGTAGCGTGGCTACTGGCTTGGTTGGGCAGTATGCCTGTTGTGGAGGGTGGTGCAGATTTTGAGAAGCTGACACGTAGTCATGCAATCAAACTTATGCTGGCAGTTAATTGTTCGGTGGCGGAGGACAGCTTAGTGGTTTGAGAGGTGGTGGGTTGCTGCAGTGTGAAGTCTGCTTCCACATCAATGGAGCGATTGTTATCTTCCTGGATAGTACGGCCAAAGTTGGTGATATGGTCAAAACAGGTGTAGTCACTCAAGACACTTTCACTCCTGTCCTCCTTCTGGTTAGTCCAGCTAGAAAGATAACCATCTGAAATGCTCCCCGTTCATTAAAAATTAAGTGCTGGCTAAAGAACTGTCACACTACAGACAGCTTGTCTCCCCAATAGAAATCGTTTCTTTGGGCTACAAATCCCCCCTGCTCAAACATGTAGTGTGTCACCATAGGCAGGTTTTCATGGTTCTCAAAGATAACACTGATAATCTTAATGTCTTTTAACTTTAAAATAGACAGGTTCAACTACATGGTTTTCGCCATGTCGGAGACCATGAATTGTTTTTGGTTGTCTGCTCCTGCCCAGAGAGAAGGGGGGAGCAGCAGCCAGCTGCTGCTGCTGGGGGTGCCAGCCCTGGCTCCTGGTGAGCAGGACGCGGAGCCAACCAGCGCAGCCACTGCCGGCCTCAGTGAGGCTTCCGCAAGCAGTGACCCCCCTGCATGCTCTGGCGGTGAGGTGCCAGAGGAATGACCAGCAACAGGAAAAGGATAGCAAGCAGGCTGACATAGTCAAAGAGTCAAAAACTGAACAAGATAAACAGACTGAGCATGAGAGCAGTTTGGTAAACACAGCTACTGTAATTGATAATCAAGAAAGGGTTAAAAAATTTACAATTACAATCTGAGAGTTGATACAACACAAGCAAGAATCTAGTCAGAATGGAACAACGCGAGTAAGTGCCATAAAACTAAGTTCGAGTCCGATAGGACATAGGTGCCAACAGACAGTGCACATAGAGTACATGATAATCTGTCCGTGTGAGGATTTTATTGAAGACAAAGATATGTCAAATGAGGATTTCTTAAAACTGTCACAAAAGAGGAAAAATTTACAACCTGTCCAGAGTAGTGCAAAAGCCATTAAAGTCACTAAAAGGACAAAAGCTGGAAAATCCCCAGCAGTGTCAGAAATTGATTTCTCAGTGACCCAGGAGGTCCAGCAGAGTCGGTACTCTCCTGCTGATATCCGATATCAGTTTCTGCAGGGAACTGAGGGATTCAGGCTTGACAAAGTAGAGGATCACTTTTCAGACCTGAACTATTTGTTGAGTCAGCTAGGCCTCTGACAAAAAGTTCAGAAAACTTTGGAGATGATGTTCTGACAGAGCAGGAAATTTATCATTGAAGAAACTGCTACTTAAAGTAAAAGCACAAATAATTGCTGATGACAATGATGTTTAAACAAAGGATTTGTGTTTCTCTCTTTTCCTGTTATGCTTTTCTCTTGTTTTTTCTCAAGCTTTTCTCTCTCTGTGTGTGAATTCAAAATAGGCACTTTAAACTTAAATGGAGCCAGGGATTGCTTTCTTTAAGCTGATTGAGCTGAAGGAAATAGATGTAATGTTGGTTCAGAAAACACACAGTAATATAGATAATGAAAGTGATTTGATGTAATGGGGAAGTCATTTTGAGCCATAAATCCAGCTGTAGTTGAGGAGTGGGGATTATTTTCCAGGAGTTTCTTGCCTTCTTCCTGTGAAGTAGAGGAAATTATTAAGGGATGTTTATTGAAGGTTTAGGGGCGGCTGTGGCTCAGGAGGTAGAGCGGGTCGTCTACTAATCGGGAGATTGGTAGTTCGATTCCCGGCTCCTCCAGTCCGCGTGTCGAAGTATCCTTGGGCAAGATACTGAACCCCAAATTGCTCCTGATGGCTGTGCCATCAGTGTATGAATGTGTGTGAATGGTTAGCTTTCCTCTGATGGGCAGGTTGGGACCTTGTATGGTAGCCCCTGTACCCATTCAGCGTATGAATGTGTGTGAACGGGTGAATTGACTCGTAGTGTTAAAAGCGCTTTGAGTAGTCGGATGACTAGAAAGGCGCTATACAAGTACAGTCCATTTACCATTTACCATTTAAAGCTGAGTATGAAAATGTTAATCTAGTTTTTGTTAATGTTTATGCACCAACCAATGGGGTGGATAGAATAGCAGTACTGAATGTCTTATGTGTTACCATTAGGGACTGTAGTAGTGATGAGTATTTGTTTTTAGGTGATTTTAATTGTACCGAAAATTCAAAGCTAGACAGAAATCACCAAGAGCCTCATCCTGCTTCATCATGCAGGTTCAGGCAGCTGACTGAAGCACATGAGTTGTCAGATGTGTGAGGGATTTTTTTTATAAAAATCACAGGCAATACACCTGGAGTCACTCTAAAGACAATGTGCTATCTCTGGCCAGGCTGGTCCACTGGTATTCTTTTAAACATCATGTGAACCTTTTTAAAAGTTGTCACATTAACCCAGTGGGCTTCTCTGATCATTGTCTTGTTTCTTGCTCTGTTTTTATAAAAAAATGTCCATTTACAGGTTGCTTATTGGTATTTTAATACTGCCCTGTTTCATGACAAGACTTTTAGAGCAGCTTTTGAATACTTTTGATTTACCCACAGAAAATGTAAATCTAACTATGCCTGTGTCCAACAGGATTTTGGTAAATCACAGATAAAACAACTTTGTCAGCAGTTCACTTGTAATGTCACTAGAGACATAACCAGATCTATGAAGGACCTAGAGACTCAGGTAGTAGAACTGCAGAATTTAGCAGATTCTACAGGAGATCAAGGGCTTTTAGACTCCCTCAAATCTAAAACGTCGGCTCTGGCCAACCTGCTGGGCATTGCAGCACAGGGTGCTCTGGTCAGGTCATGTTTCCTCGATATCACACAGATGGATACCCCCTCTCAGTTCTTATTTGGTCTGGAGAGGAAAAATGAACAGAGAAAGATTGTTCACTCTCTGCAATCCAGTTCAAGTGGATGTTGACGCCAATGCAAAGCTGGAGGCTCAGTTATCCCTTAATGAACTGTATACTGCTTTGATGAGCTTACAGAGTGGAAGAGCTCCTAGTATAGATGGTCTTCTTGTTGACTTTTATAAATCCTTCTGGTCTGTGTTGGGTGAAGATCTGTTGGAGGTTGTCACAAGCAGCCTGGAGAGAGGACGGCTGCCTCTGAGCTGCAGGAGGGCGGTCATCACTTTGCTGCCCAAGAAGGGAGACCTGCAGGAGTTGAAGACCTGGAGACCAATTTCTCTGCTCTGCACAGACTACAAGATACTGTCCAAGGTCCTGGCCACCAGACTCAGAGAAGTGATGGCTTCTGTCATTTACACTGATCAGATGTACTGTGTGCCTGGCGGGCTGATAAGTGACAATGTCACTTTAATTTGGGATGTTCTGGAGGTCTCTAACTCATTGGCTTTAGACACAGGTCTGAATTCCATAGACCAGGAAAAGGCTTTTGACCGGGTTGAACACCAGTATCTGACAAAATTTAGCTGCTCTTGGGTTCAACCCAGGTTTTGTAGCCAGGGTCCAGGTTCTGTATAGTGACATTGCGAGTGTTCTGAAAATTAATGGAGGTCTGAATTCTAACCCTAACCCACTCTCTGGACATCAAGCCTCTGCTCCTGCTACTGCAGTAATTATGGTAGGCTAAAGGCTCTTTTTCATCTTTGACTCGGCTGCCGTAATTACTGTAGTAGGAGTGCAACTGTATTTAAAAGGAGGATGGCTTCCCCGCAGTTAAGATGCTCTGCTTCTGAAACGCCATGCAGAGGACGGAGCAAAATCACATTGAAGCTGGAACTCTGTGCACACACGCCCGGTGGGATCCCAGCATAAGGAGGAGGGTAGACAGGGTCTGGTCCATCTGGCCAGTAGGGGTGCTGCCTTCCACCTTCAGTTTATTCAGAGACTGTTCACTGGGCCTACAGACCTGGTGTGGAGAATGTTTGGTACACCTAGCAAGTAGAGTGGAAACCTCATTGTGTCCAATTTGCACAGAAATATCTGACTGGTTTTAAATACCCAGTGTGGAAGGAGTTTGCAAGTAGCATTTTGAGAAACACAGATTAGTTAGGATTTGACACTACTTTGTTTTTTATGGATTTTAGTTTCTAAATCTGTCCTCATTGCCTAATTTTTATAAGGGAGTCTTTAAGGCTTGGCACCTTTTTAAGAAGAGACATTTGGAGCCATCTCCCTGTAGTTGTTACTGGAGGAGCCTCTTATGGATGTAGCTGGATCTTTATTTATGAACACTGAAGCTGTGGCTGCACTGATTGGACTGAAATCTGTTCGTCATGTGAGGACCATTTTAAATGGTTGGACTGCAAAATTAACAAAAGCAGACAATGACCTGTTGAGGATGTACGAAAAGTGAAGGTGAAGGTGAGGAAGCTCCAGACAAAGATTTGGGACTGTTACCAAATTTAGACTGTTGTTGAGAAATTCGTCAGTAATGCCGTGAAGCTAGTTTGGAGAGTCTTTTATAAACTACCTTTAAACAAGTGTACAGGTGATTTACAGTGGAGAATATTACATGGAGTTATTGTGGTGAATTATTTTAGCTCAATGATTAATCACACTGTTTCTAATGACTGTCCTTTCTGTGGGTTGGTGGAAACCATTGTTATTGTTTTTAGACTGCAGAAGACTTTGGGACTGTTTTGGTGTTTAAAATTGTTTATTTACTTCCTTTAATGAAGTGTGGTCTAAAACCATTTTTATTTTTGGAGCAGGATACTAGAAAATTTCATTGTAGGTGAAGCAAAACTGTCTATATACATTACCAGAAATAACAATTTAGAAGGAAAACTGTGAAGAAATAGTCCCTGTATTCATCTCTCTTGTAAAACCTAGAGTTTTATTTGAGTTTAAATTTCATAAATTAATGAATAGCAAGGTTTTGTTTGTACAGCAGTGGTATTATAATGATGCAATTTGTTGAGTGGTAGACACTGAATCAGTGACATTAGAGTTGTTTCTAAAAGTAAAAAAACAAAGTCTCTGTCTCCCCCCCCCCCCCCGTGTGAATAATGTCTTTTCTTGTCTCTTCTCCCATGTATGAATGGTGTGATGTGAGTCTCCCCTGTGTGCATGTGTAGTCTGTCCGCCTGCCAGGTCTCCATGGTGATGAAGGTTGTGTGGCTCAGGTCTTATTCTGTTATTCATTTTCTTCATATAAATTATAAATCCATTATAATTTTGTTATTCTGTTTCATGCTGTATTCTGTAATTTTTCTTTTGTTCTATTCTCTACACACACCATCTATTGCACATCTGTCTGTTCTGGAGAGGGATCCTCCTCTGTTGCTCTTCTTGAGGTTTCATTTTTTTTCTTCATTAAAGAGGGTTTTTAGGGAGTTTTTTCTCATTCGAGGCAAGGGTCTGAGGATGTTGTATTGCTGTACAGACTGTAAAGCCCCTTGAGGCAAATTTGGGATATTGGGCAATACAAATAAAATTGACTTGACAATAAATGATCAATAACTGATCAATAACCGATCAGTAACAATAACCAGTAAATAACCGATCAATAACAATAACTAAACAGCCAATCAATAACTGATCAATAACAGATAAATAACCAATTGATAACAATAGCTGATCAATAACACAGTACAGTATTAGTACTATGTTATTGTACTGTATTAGTACTATGTTTTGTACAGTATTAGTACTATGATATTTTACAGTATTAATACTACATTTTGTACTGTTTCATACAAATAATTGTGTGTTCAGGAGTTTACAGTCTGTCAGACACCTGTCAGGTTAGCAGCAATGCATGATGGTAGTTGGAGTTTTTGTTGAACTACAGGACAGAAACACAGAGCAGACTACACGGGACTTCAGGATCAATAAAAGTGAAGGCATCAATCAATCTAAAGACTGATGGATGAAGTGTAATCAGCACAAACATAGTAATCTGGTGATTGAGTGATATATCCATGATGATGCATTCCGTCGCATGTACTGTGTGCTGTATGTGGTGTGGACAGGTGGCATTACAGCATCAGTGTGGGTTTAAACTCACTGTTCAGCAAGTGCAGTGAGGTCACTGTGGAGCTGTACTCTCATTGGCTGCCTGACATGTCTGTCACTGCTGCTTTCTGAGGTGGGCGGGGTTTGGCTCTCCACTGTAAAAAAAACAAAATATTTAAGTGCATGAGTACAGGTACAACTACAGGTATGAGTACAGGTACGAGTGCTGGTATGTGTATGGGTATGAGTACAGGTATGAGTACAGGCATGAGTACAGTTAGGAGTTCAGGTGCGACGACAGGTATAAGTTCAGGTATGTGTACAGGTATGAGTTCGGGTATGATTATATTCTGACCTGCTGTCTCTAAGGAGGAGGAGGAAAAGTTCTTGGTTGTTGGAGCCACACAGGGGCTCCTCTCCTTCATCTCCCCACCAGATGGGTGCTCTCTGTGGGGCTCGGCTGCTGCTGGTATCCCCTGCTCCTCCTGGTTCTGGTTTACATTCTGGCCTGCTGTTGTGCCATTGAGCCTGGCATTCTGTGACCTCCTCACTGATGTAACAGGGGGGGGACTTGAAGAGGAAGTGTGTCTGGAGGTTGCCAGAGTTAGAACAGAGGTGTGCTTAAAAGTGGGAGTGACCAGCTGGTCAGTGTAGGGGTTGATTGGTAGTTCTGTGGTGGGCAGGGCCTGGTTTCCATTTAGTTCCACCTGACTGGTCCTCCTCCTCACCTGCATGTTAGGTACTCCCCAAGCCCCTCCCCCTCCTCTTCTGGTGTCAGTGGCTGTGACCGAGCCGATGTAAGTCTCTTTGATTGGTTCAGTCCGCAAGTTGAGGCAAGGCCAGTACAGGCTCCGCTCTGGGTCGTTGGGGACAGGTGGGGTCGGGTGGAGACGGATTTTTAGGTTGACTCCTCCTCCTAAAACTGTACCACAGGAGTCAGGCTGACCTGCCCCCACCATCCCTCCTTCCTGCTGTCTATCAATACCATGCCCTGGCCCCCGGAGCCCGACCCCGCTGTTGATGTACAGGTTCAAGTCGGGTTTAGAGACCAGGACGCCTGGCGCTCGCTTCCCCGCCTGTCTCCTCTGCTGCTGACGCTCCAGGTAGCGAGACTCTGCCTCTGTCTCTGTCTCATCTTCGAATCGTAGACGACGAGTTGGAGATGCCGCTGAGCGTTGCCTTGTTGACCCAACAGTTGATTCGCTGCTGGACGAGTCACTCAGGTGTCCTGACAGCGAGGCCACACCTTCCGACCTCACCTGGATGACAGGACGGAGCCTGACCCCCAACCTGTGAACATGCAACAGTTCTGGGATCAACATGGCAGCATCACATATAAAGATACAACACGCTGTTATTGGGTGTACCTGTGTGGGTAAAGCTGTGACAGGTGTGATGGAGTGCGACAGGTGTGACAGGTGTAGCGGAACATGACAGAGCGAGGTGAAGCATGATCAAGCAGTACATCACGCTGTCACGACAAGCATCAGTGTTTTGGTTCAGCTCTGCTGGTCAGTGTCATCACCGCAACAGACAGAAAAATATCAACAAAACAAAGAGCAGCTGAATTCACAAACTGACATCAAACAGGAGCATTCACAGGACATTCACAGAGGAATAGAAATAAAAACAGGAAAATAAACTGTTAAAATTGAGGATGGATTTTGGTTTTAAGTTGTTCTGTCTTATGCTTTAAGTTGGTGTTTTCATCATTCATCATCAGGATCATTCTGGTGATTTTCTATATTTTTCTTCATGTTTGGATCCAAACCAACAATGAACCGATCTACTAACATGTATTGTGTGTGTATCCAAAGCCTTATTCCGCCGTGCCATAGACCTCCGTTGTTGTCCAAAAACAATTAAAAACACGTCAGTGAGTCACACCACTGCACCAGGTGACATGTTCCTTCATTATGAAGAGTTTGGTCACATTAGTGTGTTTAGATACGGTAAATGGGCTGTATTTATATAGCGCCTTTCTAGTCTTCCCCCCACTACATGCCAACATTCACCCATTCACACACACATTCATACATTGATGGCAGAGGCTGCCATGCAAGGTGCCAACCTGCTCATCAGGAGTTCCAATGCTCATTCACACACACACAGCCTTCGGGACCAATTTGGGGTACATTATCTTGCCCAAGGACACATTGACACACAGGGAATCGAACCGCCAAATCTTCCAATTCGTGAATGACCTATTCTACCTCCTGAGCCACAGTCACCCCTAGAAACAGCTCCAAAGACTAATAACAGTAATACGACAGTAACACACCACTCGTTTACAGTTTCACTAACTTGTTGTATTACATATCACAACCTCTTCACTTTGTACTGAAGTTCTTTAAGAAATGTAGTAGTATGTGTGTGTGTGTGTGTGTACTTACAGTGTGTGTGTGTCGGGGGTCAGCAGGTTGTGGTCGGCTTTCAGAGGAACACAGCGACGCTTCATATGAGCTCTGTCCTCACACTACTGCTGCCGTGGCAACCGAGCTGACACAATGAGGCTGAAGACACACACACGGTGTGGGTGAGGGGAGAGGATGACATCAGCAGCTCTGATTGGTTGGTGTGACAGAGGAAGGTGGATTAAACAGAGCAGCTTGTCGGGACTAATTAACGTGATGAGACACAGACTGTTTATATCAGCAGTGCGTGTGTGTGTGTGTGTGTGTGTGTATTTGTGTACTGAATTATTTAATTTTGTTTATTTGTAAACTTTATTCAGATGATTGTAAGTGCCGGATGTTTGATCAGATGCTCAGAGCGAGCTGAAGATAAAGATGTCACTTTTTGCAACCATAGAACATGAAACTCTGTGATTGGATGTGTCTTGCTGAAAGGCACCTTGGGAGTTGTAGTTAACTTCCACCCTGAAATGTTTATGTCCACAGGTTTGTTGCTTTTACTTTATTTTTTTTATCAAAGAACCAGATAATTTCAGCTGATGATTTAACTGAGTGTCATGTAGACCAGAAACTTGAAACAGATATGCAAACAACTCCTCCCAACAATATATTCATATAATAATAATAATAATAATAATAATAATAGTTGTTGTTGTTGTTATTATTATTTTTCTTCTTTTTGGATTAGGATTAGGGTAGGGGAGCTGAACCCCACCCCCAACTGAATGGGAGAAGGGACGTGCGTGGTCCTTCCCCCAGTAGGCCCCCCCCCCCCCCCCCCGGTCCCAGGAAGATTTGTCCCAATTTCCTTTAAGGTGGTTCTGTGGTTGGTCATTGTATTCAGTATGCTCACAGTAATGACCAAGTTTTCTTCTGTGGTGTACTACAGTCCATCCATAATGAGTAGTACTCATGATTGAGTTTATTTTTTCACTATGTATGAACTTGAATATGAAAACAAATAGAATTAAAGAAAATAAAGAAAATAAGTAAAAAATAAAAGATAAACTTAGATTATTATATTCCAATAATGTGTGCCTATGTGCAATGTTTCAACCTCTCTTGGTCTTCTTCAGGTGAAGGCAAAACTGAAAAAACAAAGCAGAATCTCTAAATTGGCTGGCAGAGAGATGGCTGTTCGGTGGCCAGAGCAGAAATGAGGGGGGAGCTGCCATTGTACTCTATTTGGCCTTTTCCTCTCAACTGTTTGCATTCATGTACCATTAATGCATGTTACTAACTTGACTTCTTCCCTGGAGTTTTTGTGCTTTCTCGTCTCACAGGAAAATCTAGAATCCAGGTTATGGACATTGGGGTCCATGGCTGTGGGGATGGTGCAAGAATTGTGGTATGGTCCTGTGGTCCCCCATTGCTGCTATTGTTGTTATTATGCTTCTCTCTCACACCTCTCCCCCTCCCTCCTTCTTTCTCTCTCAACCCAGCTGGTTAGGATTAGGAAATGAAAGCTATCTCGATGACCCCCCCCGCTTCGTCCGTCGACTGGGCAGTTTGGAGTGGTGAGTCAAAGGCAATGCACTGGCTGATGCACATTATACAAAGCCCACAATTCCTATATCCACTACCGTTTGTGTGTGCGCTATGGTTTCCTTACTCTAGGTTGTTTTGGGATCCTTTATTTAAGGATCCAGATGGAGGTTCAGACTGGACAAAAGCCCCTGGTTTAGGAGGATCTCCCACTTGGGTGAGCAGACGATAGCAAACCGCCGTCCGATTGAACTACTCCCCTCAAGAGAAGGTATCCTAGTTTTCACGTAAAATCACCCCCTCTTGATACACAAGTCCCCACCAGGGTTTAAAAAT
>CM076454.1:33597406-33626477 GCA_038419695.1 Scomberomorus guttatus
TGTGTGTGTGTGTGTGTGAGCAGGCAGGGCATACTTTTGTGGTCATACTGTACAAAGACTCTCGGAGCATCCAGAGCCTGTGAGGATTCATCCCAAACTCCAACATGTTCAACAACACCTAAACACACGAGAAACATCTGTTATGTTAACAAATTACACTTGTAAGACTGAAGCATCAGTAGAACAGGGTATGTTTTGAGTCATTTTGAATGATGCATGATCTAGTCTGACTATAAAATAACCAAACATGGACAAATCAAAAGTTTTGGGGTATATTTTACAGACTTTATCTGAAAGTTTCTGCCCTCTTGGTTACTACATACCTGGATGTGTCCTTGTGGCTGCATAAAAGCCCCCATCACCCCGAGTGCAGCGAGGAGTTGTGGTTTTTGTGATCTGGAGTCAGTGAGGAGTGCAGGTATTATAGTGTGATATGCCGTTTTCCCCCAGCAACACAGTTAACATGGTTATGATGCAGTGAAAAGCTGGCACCACGATTCTGTCAAAGGGGAAAAGAGATTTCATGAATACATTTTCACAGCTTTTTTCAGCATGTCTCTATAGGTGCATGATCATCAAAAATATTTCTGGTTAGCACCTAACACATACTTACATAAACGCACACAAAACACAAGCACAGCATTTATTCCTGCTCTTGTAAGACTAGCATGCAAAACAGGATCGTAAAATATCAAAATTTGCATTATGCTCGGTGTTTTACATGTTACATGTTTATTGCATGTCTCACTGTACTAGACGACTATGATACAATCTTGGTCACAATCTGTATCAGATTGTACAATATCAATTGTGCAACCAATGCATGGTGAATCATAGCCCTACGATGTAAATAGAAAAAAGTATATGAGAGAAGACGCATGTCATCAGCTTGGCTCATATGTCACACACACTTCTTTTTCATTTCACCTCTATTGTTTTGATTTTTGTGTGCCATGGACACACTAGTGTTTTCCCCCTAAACTGTATTGAAAAAACTGCACTATTAGCATTCTGTATCATTTCATGTCGTATTCTGATGGTGGTTCTGGTTTGTTTCTAGATGTGGGTCATAGCAGCAGTAAGAATTCGGTCTTAATTGTCTGACACTGTCAGAATTTTGCCTCAGGCTGTTTTTGGTTGACAAAGCTCCAAACCGGTGTGATTTAAATACCCATCACTACCTCACTTGCACACGCACACACACACACACACACACACCCACACTCTTTCTGACCTGTAGTGAGAATCCACAGTCATTTGGGACCAACCCACTCCCAAAGCCCATAAAAGAGCTGTTGACAAATGAACAGGCGTTCCCCTGACTGTCAATCACACAGAAATAGACTGTGTCACTTCCTGTTATCAGGCCAGGCTCCACTCCTTCCATGGCCCTATAAACGAACACATACAATCAACAACTGAAAACACAAATAACTAATGGGGAAAAATATAATTCATGAAGTCCTCTGCCTGATTTCTCTTTGCAAAATGTTACTTTATATACTAATACTACTAATTTTTAACTGTACTGAAGGGTTTAGTAACCTCCCTAGTGATTTCTCACAGTTCATAACAATAATAATAATAATAATAGTGGAGTTGCCATGGTAACATTGTTCCTTGCTCAAATTTATCAAACTGTGATCTAAATAAACCATTATAGTTTTAATAATTATACAATAAAAACATTTCCATTATTGTTTTTGGTGATAAAAGGAGGCTAAAGTGGACCAAGGAGAAGAAACTTGTGTCAATAAGTTACTGCAGTGCATGTAACCATGACCTGTAATTTTTATCCTCAGTTTTATTTCAGCCAGTTACCTGGTTTATTATGTGTATGTAAACATTGTTTGGGACTGGGAAAACGCCCTTGAAAGACAATGATTTTCACCTGAAGGGTCCAATTTGAGTCCAGTTCACTGTTAGTTTAGGGTTGGTGGTATTGTAAAAATATTTTTTGTATTTGTGTGCGTTGCTTAATGTAGTGACATGCTACTCAACTCAGTAATTTTAGGTCATGATAATATATTTTATATATATGTTTTACTACAGTGTATATGTGTGTCTGTGGCTTGTTAAGGGATCATTCTGCTGTTTTATACTTTTATAGTCTATTTGTATTTGTCTTACAGCTGATAAGAACCTACAGTTCAAAGTCTACGGTAATGACCAGTAAATACACCTTGTTGCCAAAAAATAAACACACACGCAGACACACACACATTGACACACAGAGCAGACAGAGCAGTGGAGGTGGGACGAGGCATGAAGGGATGGATGTTACAGTCGGGGGGAAGTAAAAGTCTACAGTCCTATCTTAAGTCAACAGAGCACGACTGGTACATACTGGTACTAACAGACAGACACACACACACACACACACACACACACACACAGAGACACACACCTGTCCATGCTGATGTGCTGGACTCGCTGTGGCTGTAGCTCTTGTCCAGTAAGGTTTGCAGAGTGACGGTCACATGTTCTGGGTCGCCCAGGTAACGTAGAGCATCTGTTAGTGCCAGACGAACAGCCTCCACCAAAACATGGATGTAGTCAGAGCTGTTATGGCCTAAAGCTGCCCACACACACACACACACTTGAATTTTCAGAGCTCCTATAGATTAGTACAAATCTAATTTCATGATGCTTCTGATTTTTTTTATGTGTTATTAAATATTTATGTAATTTGTCCTTTTTTAGAGTAGAGGATGAGATGGCAACAATTCAGACATACTGTATATACAGTACATAATAAATAAATAAATAAATATGCATATAAACATTATAATTACATGATTAAATACATTTTATGTTTTAAGGGTTGTGGAAGAATTATGACCACAAAAATGGCATAAAAAATCCAGGTCCAGGCACTCAAGGTAGGTTTGAAAAATAAAAGGCCTTTATGTCAGTGGGCTAGAGTCATTAAAAACACACCAACGCGTCAGCTTGCACCTTCTTCAGGGCTTCTTCACACACTGAAGAAGACGCAAGCCGACATGCGTTGGTGTGTGGTGATATCTGCCTCATCCACATCCCCAGACAGAGCACTCAGCTGCTCTGTCTGGTAAGTCACTTCAGTGTGTTGGTGGTTACCTTTGAGAGGGAAGTTCTCCAGGATGTTGAGCAACAGCAGGGCAGCCAGTCCCTGACTGTTAGGAGGAGGCTCCCACAGACGCACACCCTGCACACACAATGGAGTCATTCACTCTGCTGACCATGTTATTTAAACACAGATACAATAAGTGTCTAAATGGCTGACCTGACCTTGTATTCTGTGCTTATGGGGGTGATGACCTCACTGTCGTGGCTGCTGAGGTCGTCCAGGGCCATGACTCCTCCGTGTTGGTTGATGACATCAACAATGGCTTGGGCCACTCTGCCCTGGTAGAAAGCTGGCTTACCACGGTCACCCAGCTCCTGTCGATACATCAGTCCATTAATGTCACAGTCAATCACTCAACTGCTCAGTTAATCAACATATTAGAGAGTTTGTCTCTTTGCGTTCTATCTGTCCATGCACAGCTTTTACAGAGGATGTATCATGCACAAGGTCTATATTAGCCTATTTTTACTTATAGGGAGCATTTTTACGTTCACCTCAAGTTTTGGAACTTTGACCATATTTAACACAGACATCATAACAGTAGAAACAGAAACAGAAAATCACAAAAAGCCTGATATGTCCCCTTTAAAAATGCCATTCAAAATTCAAAACCATAAAAAATATGATGGTTTGCGTGATGTAATGTCACACGAGTCTAGAGATTGAAAGATATGTGGATAACGTGTCCACTATTGTACACGTCTACCGGTCCAATCAATGTTATAGAATAACAGGAGGGTGTGTTTGAATGTGTGATTTTGCACCACAAGAATGTAAGACACACTGTCATCGCTGAGGAATGACCTTTATGATGCATGGAAACCATCCATCAATGAGGCTGAGGTCACTGGAATTTTTTTTACTGTCTCAGGAACACAAGTGTGTGTGTGTGTGTGTGTGTGTGTGTGTGTGTGTGTGTAGGGGGTTGTCATGGGCGTACTTGGCCAAGTTCCTGCATTATTGCTTGACTATGACTGAGTGTGTGATGCATTAATTAAGTAGAGAATCAATCAATGCATGACTATTTAGCACAGCACACCTACAATCTCCATACTTTGATGATGACACACACACACACGCACACACAATGGGGTCAGCCACAGTTTAAATGACGTCTTACAGACAGGAAACGACTGAATGAGCATGGTTTTATGAATATTACATTGTCCACATACACACATTCATATCAGGGACAGGAAATATGGACACTTTGTAAAATATGTGGCACCTCACTTAAAACGACTTCAGTGGAGAGTTCTAGTGTCACATCATAACATCTAAATTATATTTCAAAGAATATTGCATATTTCTTAAGTAATATAATTTCCTTCTTTTTACCATCTTTACCTTCATCACTACTTCTTCGCTCTTTTGACCACATCACCTTTTCTATGAACTCCCAATCATCCCTTTTGTCTTCCTCTTTGTTTCCCCGTTAAGGTCGTTCCTTCTTCGCCCACCCCACACACCCTGCACAATCTAAATTCCTCCCTCCCTTTATCTTCCTTGTTTCCTTTCCATATTGACTCCAAGATACTAATGGCTTCAGCGTAATTACCCAGCATACCCAACTTTAAAGAAAGCAAACAACCTCTGGGAGGACTTCTTGTTTAGTTCAGGGGAAAAAATGACACAGTGCTCCTCACATGACTTATGTGTTTTTTGGGGTGTTTTTGCATTTCATTTCAAGGATTTACCTTCAGAGTTCGAGCGAGAGCGGGATTTCTGAATACTTGTCCACGTTTGGGGGCAGACCATCAATCAGCAGGTCTCGGCCTAGTTCCTTTCTAGCATCTCGCAGGCCGCTACCCAGTGCGCCCAGTGGTGAGCTGTTACTTCAGCAACAGGAAACCCCACCTCAGCCAGCTCCACCGCCCCACTCAGCACCTCCTGCAAAGACAGCTAGGGAAACAGGCAGAGGAAACACATGCTTATTACCTCACAGGAAACCTCACTAAGCAGGAAGTGTTAGTCAATGTTTTGACATGAATTATGTGTATACTAAACTGGTTTGTAGTTTCCTGTGACAGTTTTCCAGAGATTTTTTTTATCCATCTGTATGAGTGAGAAGATACTTTGTAATGAAGTGTTATTTACTTTTGTGATGGGAAATATTCCTTATAATACACTTCTACTTCAGATTTAGAGGGACTGACATCAGAGCTGGGACTCCCAATATTTAGACAAAAGAACAGTAATCTGCTCTCAAACTCACAAGATCCATTCATGAGATAGGAATTTATTTATAGGAATTAGAAAATTAATTAGAAAAATACAAATGTCCAACAGTAAAACCTCTAATACACTAAAGCATGGACGTGCAAACTGTTGACCTAGGCTATTCTTTGTGTGTGACGTTAGTACTGCTGATCCATCTTTTTATCAGTATCCCAATGTCTGATTGCATCTATTTTAAGAGAAAAATATCAGAACAACATCAAACAACAAAGTTAAGTTCAGTGTTCAGACTTAATCTGTCCTTTAAATTTTTACAGGTTAAGATTAATACAATTAATGCTACCTGGAATTTGATTTAAAACATAATATTAAAGAAACAGAGCTGGCAATTAAATTGTATTCTGCATATTTCCAGCTAAATATATTCCAATCTGTGTATGGAAAGTATATAAAAAGCTGCATAGGAAAAATATAAATGAAAGAAAAACAGTTTGGATGATTTTTTTAAAGATCGCGTTTTACCACTGACTATATTCACTAATTTAAGAGGACATGCAGTGCAAAGAAACAATACCTTTTACAACCTTATAAGACATTACCATTCACTTTAAAACAGGAGCTTAAACTACAAACACAGGCAGCATCTAGCCCCTGAGACAATTTCATAAGATCCCCTACATGTTTAGATTTCTTTTTCTTAAATCCGACCAACAAATGTTGTTTTCCCATTTTGATTTTTCCCAGTCTTTACTTTCAGAAGAATATATTAATTTTCTAGAAGGACTGCAAATTGGAGCACAAAAATTTGTTTTTTATTTCACACTTAAAGATGTCTGTAGAAACCCTACTATAGATGGCTATGTTACTGCTGTTTTGACCAAATATAGTAAATATCCACATGATAGTTTGTCCACTCCTTGTTTATATCTCCTAGATTCACTTTCAACACCACTGTTAGTACACACACAAGAGTCTTCTTCCTGGGTGTTTGTCTGTATTGGTGGTATGTGTTAATATGGATACTTTTGCAGTGTTTACACTTAGGATGTTATGTAATGTAAATGATTATGTTAGATGGGATTTTGCTACCTGAGTGTTGCAGAAAACACACACCAGCACACACACATCTACACAGATGGATACACCCTCAACACACACACACACACACAACACAGTCAAACCTTGTGACTTCCAAACAGCTCTACGGTATCACACCAGCACGCAGGAGCCCCTGGCACTGTAACATTCAAAGCATCAAACGCTGACGGAGGGGCCTGGGCACTGTAACCACGTCCCTCCAGGAAGTCCAAAGTCTGAGCTCTGGGCAAGCGACCACTGAGGAGACAGAGAGACGCTCAGGTATTCATTCTGTATGATAGAGACAAGAACAAAAGCATGAGAGGAGTCTCTACCTGCCGTTAATTCCTCTGATCTCTCCAGTGTTTCCGTTGTAGAACAGGCAGAAGGCATCTCCACCAGGCCCTGTGCTGCATGGTTCTGTTACCCGCCAGCGCCGCTGCTATGGCAACCGCAGCATCTGCCGCATTACCACCACGCTTCAGGGTGTCTGGACAAAAACACAAAGTCATGACTGATTGATGTGCTTGAATCATTAAATCATGAATACGCCTTACCAGTGTATTTGTATGTTTTAGCCAATTTACTACAAATACTTATTAGTAATTTTCAACAGAACATTATAGTTTTTTAGATTTACAAATGTGGTTTTCGTTCTCTTTACCTTCCTCTTATCACCCAAAACACAAACACAACATGGTGTTTATTAATGTAAATAGTTTTGGTTTTACTTGCCTTGTTTTTTTTCTTATGCCTCCACTCCAAATGTCCCATGTGTCATAGCTACAACCAGGTCTTATATAATCTTTATTTAGCCAGGAAATATCTTTGCTTACTAATGTTTGCAATATTTTTCCTCTTATCCCAGTCTCTAATTCCCCGTCATTTCAGAGCTTGGTATTCCCACCCTGCCTGCAGTAGTGTGTTTCCCAGAGTCAGATATTTCAAAACCTTGAGGACTGAGACCAAAGTTATCGTCTATGGATCTGCACTTTCAGCTGCATTATTACACAATGAGTATCTTAAGCAACTACCATCCTATAAAGAGTAAACATTAAAGGAAATGACTGGCTGCCAGGAAGGTACTGTAAGGAAAATATGCTCAAAAATCTAAAACCCTACAGCATGGTTTCCAGTAATAAGAAGAAGAAGAAACTAGAGCTAGAGCTGAGACTATTAGTTAGTCAATCAATTGATTTGTGTATAAGACTATTTTGATAAGTCATTAATCATTTGGGTCCTCTTTCAAGCAAACATGTTAACATCTCCTTGTTTCATGTTCTCAAAGGTGAGAATTTACTGCTTTTCTTTCTTATATATTTTCCTCTAGTGAACTTTAGTGAGGTTAAATCATGTCTGCCCTCCAATTCAGACCACTTCCCTCCGTGTAGCTAACCTGTTCAATGTTCTGATCCTCCATTTTTCCTTCTTGGCAGTTGGTTGTGATAGTTTGGAAGCTAGTTTAGCCCTCACTGTACTAAATGCCTTCTGTGTCTGTGTCCTTTTTTTGGCAAAATCTTGGTGGTCTTGTTCACACGTTTAAAATAACATTCTTGTGTGAAAAACACAAAAACGTGATGTGACACTCTCTCGTTAGGTTATCATCTTGCTGTCGTGTGTTCAGACAGGGCGCGTAGCGAAGGGCGCGGCGCGGTTACATAGAAAATCAATGCATAGACGCGAGTAGACGCGAGTAGACCGAATTCGCCCGGGCGGCGCGAACTGACGCGAATACGCGTCCGCGCGAGTTGAGCGAAACATTTGTGCGTATCGCGGGGCTTTATGAATCTGCTTAACGAACGTACAGAGATGACAGGGACCCGGAGTCTCTGGGGACTTCTGAGTTCAGTCAGAAGCTGAACTGGACCCAAACACACAGACACGGTCGGTGCGTCTGTTGCTAGCTAGCTTACAGCTAATGTACAGTTGGTATTTTGGTTGTTTGGGGCGAATAAACCCGGGGCGAATAATCCGAAATCGGAAATTCGCTTCGCGGTCTGTCTGAACCACAGTAGATCTCCATGGCAACTGTTTTCACTAACCCAGTCCAATATTTGAAGCCAACGGCTGGCTGGACGCCACACAGCCGTGTAAACACACGACAGGTGACCGACGCGAGGAGAAGGTTAAGTCGGTATCCATCCCGCTTTAACTACCCGCCTCTGTTGGCAACAACAAGGCAAAATACCGGGACAACATAAAACTGTATTGGACTTTCAACTTCCGATCGGTTAATCAGGCATCGATTGAGTTTGGCTGATCCAGGGACGGCAGCAAAGAGAAGCAGATGACAGATTACATCGATGGATGCTTAGTTTTCAGCAGCAGAAATCATTTTAGCTAAAGGTTTTAAGATAGGTTTTTGAGTAAAAACATATCCACACAGCTAAAAATAATTCCTCTCAAAGTTTAATCGTTTTAATGGTGGTCTTCTTTGATAAATCTGAGGGTCATAGTTACATTTTGACCTTTGAAACAGCAGCTGAAAAAAACTCTCACCACAGGGTCTGTTGGTGGCTGCTCTGGGGCTTTCTATCATACCACATGATCTTCATCAGCAGGTGGAGTTTGCCCAGTTGTCTGGGCACTTTAAAAACTTTTCATCCATATGATCCAAGCTGTTACATGTGAATGCTGTGCTGTGTGTGGAGGCACATCAACTTTAGGCTACATTTTCAGTTGACATATTGAAAACTGGAATAATCTCAATCCTGGAACCTATATATACTTTATTGAATGGTGGTATTTATTTCCATTTTTTCTTTATGTTAAGTCAAGAGGAATCATGCCAGATGAGCCACTTGTCATTAGAAACATCTTGTAGTGTGTCATAATACTCTTGTTGCTGTCCCTGTGAAACACTGACAAACACTGTTCATGGAGAAACATCTCTAAGGGTGTGGATTGAATTCCTAAAAGACAATAACAATTATAAATCATGGATTAATGAGACCCTAATAGCGTTAAAAAAAACACAGACATTTTGATGTCTGAAATTCTTATATTTTCATAAATCCATAAACTGAAGTTCTCAGAATAATACAATTCAGTAAATTTAGGATTGGTAGCAGCAGCATTTAGGAGCAAACCTTCTATTTGAAGTTCAAGTTTAGTTCAGTTTCAAGTTTTTTGGTCAAAATGTAGATGAAAAGAGACTGACAAAGCATCTCTGTAAGAATGTGGGGTTTTTAGCAGTCTAACAGCCTTAGGAAAGTAGTAATTGTTCATTCTGGTAGTTTTGGACTTAATACTACAGTATCCTGCAGACAGAGGGGTGCCAAACAGTTATGAGTTTCTTCACTGTTCATAACTAGATACATTAAATCATAGAGACTTCTCTGCTTCAGAGGCCCCATTTAATCATTGAAAAATGACACATGATCCAAGATCCAAGATCCAATCCAGAGCAATTTTATCAAATAGTCAACATACTAATGACTCATTTGGGTGTGTTTGTCTTTTCGACCTCACAAAGAGCAAAGAGCATTATAAACCTTTCAAAATTAATTACTTAATTTCTAACTAATATTAACTCAAGCTAACAGGATGCACGTTATAACTTTGTAACCACTTGATTAGCCTAATTAGTGGTAAATTGATTGTTATTAGATACACCAAGAGTTGAAGTATGGATTAGACAATCGTAACTAATGAAGAAGCTCTTCCTGTTATTCACTAAACCTGTGGTTGGTTTTAGCCAAGAGGGCCCTGCTATATCGACCAACTGTCTGTCACTTCCAGCTCTGTCTCCACGTACACAAATCACATGGTAGAACATTAACCAATGTGTCTTCACTGGCGTTTCTGTGTGCACACACGGGTATGTAATCCTACATTAATGCTCTGTGTGTGTTTGCATGCAGCTGCCAAGTGTGTGTGTGTGTGTGTGCGTGAATGATATCCTGCTATATTACAGCTGCCTGCTGTAAAAGTGAGGCAGTGACATCACAAAGTGAGACAGGCAGGGAGGCTACAGTATAAAGGCTCAAATGCAGCATCAACCATCCTCAGAAACAGGACAGGTGAGGCAGACAGGGTCATTCAGAAGTTTCAGTAAAGTGGACAGCTTTTGAAGAAATAAGAAATAACCAAGCAAAAATAGGTGTAGGGAGAAATTTAGCTATAGGTTACTTTTGTTCTGAAGCTGCAGTCGAAAATAAGAGGCAGAAAAAGGCATAATAGTCAGCCAACCAGTGTACTCTTATTCTCAGTGTATTGATTTTTTAACGGCTGACCAGCTCAGTAGCGGACAAAGACTGGCACAGACTGAATCCTGACCTTCAATTTTAGGAGCCAGATCCTTGTTTTGTCAGTTCAGTTTAGTTTTTTTAATTCCATCCTTTTGAAGAACCATCTTGAGTGGATTTCTGAAGTCCACAAGATACTTCTCTAACCCCAGGAGTTGTTACTATCAGAGGCAGTTCAAGCATCAGTGTCAGAATGTGTTCAGGCGCTTTGCCAAGTGTCTGGGGATCACTCTGATGCCTCTGTCGATTGTGTGTGTGCTGTGTAACATCCTGCTCTTCTTTCTGGTGGAAAGTCTGTGGAGAGCGAGCACATCACAGACCAAGTGTGGTACTTTGGAGGCATTCTTGGATCTGGATTGCTTGTGAGTACATGTTAAAATTACCACTTTTGGATAACATTGATTACTGAATATGCATACTGTGTGATATCAGCTGTATTTATCATCACTGGAGATATTTTTATTCTAATTTTATATCTCACGACCATAGCACATGAATGCTAATTCTAACATGCACACTCATGAATACAGTAAATTAAAAACCACCTGATGAAAAATTATACTTAGAGTATTGTGCCACCTGTAAGAGGTAATGCTCTGATAAGATTTTGTATATCATAGAAATGGATTTTTTATGTATGAAGCTGTTTAGACTTGTTTATAGCATCTTCCAATTATTCTGATGGCATATTTGCAGAAAAATGAACTAATCCTGCTGAAAATTGATGCAGCTTAAAAGAATGAGTAGATAAGGTACTCTACTGTATATCTTAAAGATTATGGTTAGGTGGCTCAGTTTTTATTTGCATACACTAGAGAAAGAAAGAATTCATCATCTGCTCAACTGTCTGTATCTGTGCGTGTTTGTTTGTGTATTTGTGTGTGTGTGTTTGAACTTGGGCTGGGTTTTGGGCGACAGATGATTTTCCCAGCTCTGGTCTTCCTGGGTCTGAAGAACAATGACTGCTGCGGTTGCTGTGGCAACGAAAGCTGTGGGCGGAGATTTGCGGTGAGGAGGTGTTTTTCTGTTTTCTCACCATAATGAAATGATTATTTACAGCAGTGCAAAAGTTGGGCAAGAGCTCAAATTTCGCTCACAAAGACTAGAATGTAGTGTCCACATGTCGCAGCGTAGGGTAACTTAGTTGCCAATATTGGAAATTTAAGACTTTTTAAGACTTTTTTCTGTATACATCATTTCGAGGAAAAAAAGAAAGAAAATCACACACAAAAAATAACACCAAAAAGACGAATTTGAACCATTAGGTCCAATACTCTGTACATACAACAGCTACTCAGATTTGACATGCATTATGGGCCCCTGAGCAGGACAAGAGTGTTTTTTTTTTTTTTTTTTGGGAATATGTGCTGCATGAACAGCTTTAATTGGAGTGAATGGCCTGCCATGTTTGGACACCTCATTGTTACTTCATCAATGATTCAAACTGGTATTAAGATAGATAGAACATAGAACATAATGTCAATAAGGGCTGCAACTAACGATTATTTTCATTATCGTTATTTGTTTGGCGTATAAAATGTCACAAAATGGTGAAAATGGTTTCCCAAAGCCCGAGATGACGTCCTCAAATGTCCTCTTTGTCCCGACCAACAGTCCACCACCCAAAGACATGTAGTTTACTGTCATAGAAGACTAAAGAAACCAGAAATATTCACATCTGAGACGCTGAAATCTGAGAATTTGGACTTTTTTACTTAAAAAATGACCCAAAACGATTAAATGATTATCAAAATAGTTGATGTTTAATTTAATAGTGGCAACCAATCGTGCATCTCTAATGTGAATATTGCTATGGAGCATTTTCATGTTGTGTTTTTCAAAACAAAACTGCATTTATTGGTGTTAATTTTGAATAAAGAAACAGAAGAAAATTTCAATTTAAAAAAATGTAATTTAGGTGGAAATCTAATTATAAAATACCACTTGCCGTCTACATTTTTCTTTTTTTGAGGGACTCTGGTGCACAATCAGTATCTTATTTTAATTTTTAACACATTTTTCTTTTTTGATTCTATTACTCGGAGCCACAATACGAATACACTTTGAACCAAACTATTTAGAAATATTGGTATTTTTTATGAAAAGGGGTAAAAAATTGAATATAATAAGCCTTATGGATGACCTAACAAAAAATCTGAATTAAGCATTGAGGTTTGTAGAGTGTTAAGTGGATCTACTTTATGTCACCTGTTAACTGCAGAATCTATCCACACTCAAAGGAAAGCAAACACAATGGCACTGTGTACAGTACACACCCGTCCTGATCTACACAGCAATAAAAGGCTGCACACTCACACATAAACACTGTATATACTCACACAAATTGATGAGATTTCAATCACTGTAACAAGACATTCCTCTGATGGGAGTTTCACATGACTCTCACACAGAGCTGGTATTGTGCTGGTGCTGACACACATATTGATCGATAATTCAGGAATGTGTAGGTGTGTGAGTGTGTGTGGGGTCCAGGAAAGAATCGGCAAACAAAAGTCTGTCAGATCACTCCACACACACACACACACCATCTCAGTATCTCTGTGTTGGCCGTGCTCCGTTCATGACCCTCAGCCTGGACTCTGCACACCGAGAGAATAACTTCATTGTTGTCATTGTTTAAGAACTTAAAAGCAAGACTGTAAAAGGTATTGATTCCCAATATGAGTAACTGCTCAATCCTTCCTTCTGTTTCACTCTCTCTCTCTCTCTGTAGATGCTGAGCTCCATACTGTTTGCAGCTGTGGGTGTTATGGGGGCCGGTTACTCCATCATAGTTTCTGCTGTTGCCATAAACCACGGACCTTTGTGTTTGACACATAACAACGGCACATGGACCTATCCCTTCTCTGATGGGTGAGACACACAAATCTATGAAATTTTCACTTAATTGTTATTTTAAGTTACACGTATAACCATGAATGAAATGATGGGGATTGTTTCTTTCACCTAAAAAATTCAGTCACATTTACAGTAGATTGGAGATAATACAGCTTATTTCATTTCTTTCTAATAAATTGTTCATGAAATGATGTTCATGAAAGCATTTTATCATCGAAAGATGTAAAGACTCAAAAGTTGGTTCAAGCAAATTACAAAAAGTATATTTTTCAATTTAACTCCACACCAATACAATGGAGGTGAATGGAGTTGAATTTGTGGTGCTCAGCAGACTGAGAAAATGAAATTCAGTGGCGACATCTCCTTCTAGGAACAGTGTCCCTGGTAATCCACAGACCAAGCCTGGATTACCAACCAGGAAAAGTAAACAACTCCTCTGGGACCCCCAGACCCTCAGGAGTCCTGAGGGCTTCACCTTCAGGCAATTAGTTTGTGGTAGTTTGATTCATTTATAATTTGTCTGGTGATACTGTATCCGCCACTAAAGCAAAATATCAAATTAAATGACACAGGGACATAGTGACACCAACATTATTATATAATCTTGAGGTCCTGTCCTCTAGAGGGACCCTAAATAAAAATCTACAAAATATATATTTTTGGGGAGCACAAACAAAATTCCATCTCCTCCAGTAGAGACAGAAATCTTTTGTGTGTGTAATTTGGGTCAGCCAACCCCTTAAATTGTTGAAGATGCAAATACTAACACTCCTGAAGAAATCCAACAGTTTGTATTGATGTTGTAGTTATCAAATTAAAGCGTCTACAGATACAAACCTGCTGTTTCTTTCTCACCTTCCCTCTCCAGCAACTACCTGTCCAACAAAGAATCCTGGTCGCAGTGCATAGAGCCGCCCAATGTGGTGCACTGGCATCTCTCCCTGTTCTCTGTGCTGCTGGTCATGGGTATAATCCAGATGACGCTGTGTGCTGTGCAGGTGGTGAACGGCCTGCTGGGAGCTCTGTGTGGGGACTGCCGTGGCTGCTGTGGAGAGGTCAGTATCTGCTCTAAGATGAGATGGGTTCACTTCGGTTCAGTCTATCTAAAAGAGGAATTGGCAAAATTTGTAGGAGTTCAGCCCAAATTTCATTTTAAAATGTTACCAGTAATCTATTCAGTCATTAAACAGCACTAAAATCAAAGACATAAAAGAAACACAGGAGAGGAAAAATAATTGGCTGTGAGATAATAGATGTTTTATTGTTTGTAACACTATTTTTCTGCTGCCTTCTTTGCCAGATCTCTCTTAAAATAAAGACTTTAATCTCAATTAGACATTTACCTGGATAATAAAGGAAAAGACAAAGACTATGCTAAAGCAAACCAGTAATAATATGGGGAAATATACAGAAATATTAATACAAAAGATAAAACAGATGTAAGCTTGTTGTTGCATGCTCGCCAAAACACTTAAAATTCTAATTAATATATTGCATATTGACCATTTAATTCCAGATTTGGTAGACATGGTTTGTAATCTTAAATTAGCTGAGAAGAACTCCGGGATCCAGTGAATTATGTAACTGCTGGCTTACCGCTTGATTATTTGTGTTAGTAAACAGAGATGGATTACATTTTTGTGATGAGACCACATTAAAATGTTAATAACAATGTTTGTCTTTCAGAATGATAGAACTGTCTGAGCACTTCCTGCGGCTGTGAGAATCTGAGGGCGGCTGTTCTTCCTGTATTTATTCTGTTTTTTTTAGGAGGATGGCAGTTTCTTGCTTTATGCTACGATCATACGTTTTGGTATAAGAGCTCATTGATTGCAGTGTGTCAATTATCTAACACTGGTGAAATGACAGAGCTCTGATTTAAAGGGATACTCATTTACTCTCTAGCAAACACTAATCACTCCATCTTATCATTATTAGATCTCAATGTGTGTCTTTTGCCATGTTTTGGTTCTATCTCATTTCCAAACCTGACCATTATAATTAATAATTTTCCTCTTGCTGTATTTGTTTGTATCTCTCACATTTTTAGCGATGTAGTGGAGTGCTTCAGTGAACTCATTAAATCAATAAATGTAGATTATATTTTTATATACATATGAAAAGCAGATGGTATCATGAGACAGGATAGGGCCATGATATTGCTTTAAATGTTATTTTTAATATCTAGACTAATATAAACAAACCTATTAGCAAAATATATAATTTGCTATCAAAATGTTGAGTCTCTCTATTGAGGTAAAAATGATTTTCTGTTGTATGACTGCCCCCTGTTGTGCGTTTTGGTGTCGTGTGTAAGTCTGAAGGGTTTCGAAGACTGTGAGGCAATTTTAATATGCCTACATGTGATATAGTACCTGTGCCGACACCATCAATAAAGTCTTACATCTTGTATATCTCATGTGTGTGAAAAAGCTTGATATTAGTGATACTGAAATTTCACTAGTTATCTATGGTTTTAAACAAATGTTGTAACGTCTTTCCACCCCAAACTCTTTGGTGTCTCAGTTATTGGTGTTACTGAAAGATTATTGTCATATCTGGGTGTGCCACAAGGAAATCTTTTACACTGATATTATTTAACAATCATGCACGTGAACACCGCTGGGATTTTGCACTTCTCTTTCACATACTCTTTCATAGTGTATGTAGGCCTTCTTATGTGGCACTAACTTGTCTGATGTGTTATTAAAGTATATATTTCTGTAAGACTGAATTTTACTGATGTAATTCTTTGTCAAGCATTGTAAAAAAAAAAAAATTATAGCATTGTGTACAGCAGAAAAAGTGAAATATAGCTTACAGAATTCTGAGCCAACAAGTTAGGACCTGGACTTCTTATGAATCTTTATCAATTTTTTTCACCAGCCCCGATTCACCTGAAATTGGGCGGTGTTACGTTACTAACCAAGATCTGACAGACAGACAGAGTCTTTATGAAATCTGTCACTTTAGCGTATAGTGTTCTACTCCAATCAGTACCTCAGTGAATAAAATTAGATTATAACCTGTGATGGTGTCATGATGGGCCCATTTCTATTGTGATAATTGTTGTGATGATCTACTGAGATGTCACGTGCATCTTCTGGTCAAACACAACACTACTCCTGACTACATCTATTTCACTTGCTAAAGTTAGTTAATAAGAATACGGATCACATTTTAAAGCGGCATACCACACTATTACTAAAATGCCCTTTTACTTCAGAGTCCCAGTGCTGTTTCACCTGGAAATGTTAACAGCCTTGAAACCACAAATGAGTTGAGCATTGTCTGATATTGATGGGATATTTAAAACTGTTGCAAAACGGGAAATGAGACAATAATATAGGTTAGATACTTGACAGTCTAGAGTTTCTGGGATACAAGTTAATTGTCAAATTGATTTTTAAATTGGTTCTCTGGTTTATAAAGCACTTTGTAACATTTTAATGTAATTAAAGTAGTTCAGAATCAGTGTGTTCATATTTCTGTGTCCTTACATTTCATGTGAAGATTTTAAACAAAATACAGATCTTTGGCATTTTTGGATTTACAAATCATATCTGTTAAAGAATGGGTTCACAATTATTCAAGTGTGTCTTAAAACAACAGTCAGGAGCCCAAATGAACAGTGACACATGTTTTTCTTGCTGTAATCATTTCTTCTGTTCATACTGACCATTAAAAGATCCCTTTTACATTTACAATGTAAGTGTTGGGGGCCAAAATTGACAAGCCTCCTGTGCAAAAATGTATTTAAAAGTTTATCTGAAGCTAATATGAAGCTTCAGCTGCCCAACTGAGTCAAATCAAGTAGATATCTTTCAACGTTACAGTCTTTTTAGTGCCAAAGTTCCTCTTTTTGTTACTATACTTCCACTACAGCTCAACAGGGAAACACTGTCCGAGGAAACGCAAAGAGGGAATTTGATGCTAAAAAGACTGTAAATGTGGCAGATATCCACTTGATATGACTAACTCAGACTGCTGAAGCCTCATAGAAGCTTCAGATTAACTTTTAAATGCATTTTGTACTATATAACTGTGGAACAGTTATATAGTACAGAACAGTTAACTTACATTGAAAAGACATTTGATAGCCAGTCTGAACAGGAGGAATGATTACAGCAAGGAAAACCTCTTTCAGTGTTCATATGGGTACCTGACTTGTTTTAAGACAGACTTGACAAATTGTGAACTTTGACTGAACGACCCACTCAGTCAGCAGTCCTGCTAATCGATGACAGATAGTCTTCAGTGACGCTAATCGATAAAGTGAAGTACAAAACATGACCCAACTGGAAGAAATAACGTACACATATATGTTTGTAACAAGTTTCCTTTTTTGCTATATTCATTTAGTACGTATTTATTCAGCTAGCTCGCTTCTGTTTAGTTTCATTGTTTTGTGGTGGAACTGACGTTTTACGCCTCTTGGTGAACACGGAAAGAATAAGCCGCGTACCAACGTGTTCCTAGCTCGAAGCACCTTCTGGCTGACCCCCGAGAAAATAAGTGTCTAAAATATGAGGTTTTAGACCTGAAACAGAGGTAATTTCAGTGACATATGAGCTTCCAAAACAGGCTTCAGTTATGTAGCTGTTAACACATTAACAGTGTTGTAGTTGTGTCTGAAACATCAGTCAGTCTGCAGTTATATATTTGATTATTCAGACAGATTAGTTTGCCTGGTTGTCGTTAGCTGCCGGAGAAACGTTCAGATGTCAGTGTAGCTGTGACCCAGTAATGACAGACTGGTTTGACTGGTTTCTGCACCGGGTTTAATGTTCGCCCTGGGCCAGCTGGTCCGACCTTAAACGCTTTTGTTGAGGCGAACAAACAGTTTCTCTATTGAGTTTAATAAAGAGCACCACCTTTAGAGGCTCAGAGAGTCTGTTTAGGCTCGATGCATCTTTGCGTGAGTTAGGTGGAGTTGTTTTGGAGATTTGATGTTAAATGTTGCTGAAATTACTAGTGAATGTATCGATTATTTAATAGACAGAAAAATAGTCTGCAATGTTTTTGATAATCAGTTAAATGTTTAAATTCACCCTCCACTCAAAAATATGTTTTTCTTCTTGTCCCTACAGTTGAATGTTTGAGCCTCACTGTGCAGAATGATGTATGTGCAGAGTTTGACACTAGAAGGCTGTTTTCACATTGATCTGCTAAAAGTGGAAAGTTTCTCTGTGCTCATTGAAAATTCAATTGATTTGTGACATCACAAATACTTTGGAAGCAAATCCTGATCCTAATATTTACACAACTTACACAAGTGTGATGTGGAAACTTGAAGCCCGCAGTGCACACACACTGAGAATGGACTTTACAGAGAAGCAGGAGACATCTTTTTTATTTCATCAATTTTAAAGAGGGATAAGGAGTAAATGTCATTTAATGAATATTAACAAGATAATTTAACATTTTGTGGAAAAAAAAACATATGAGACACAAATTATTATTCAAAGTAGAGTATTTTACATACATCTTAAAACATGTCTGGAGGGGATCTTTAAGTAATTTTTTATGGAAAAATGCCAAGAATTCAGTTGTTCCAGCTTCTCAAATGTGATTTTTTTTCTTTTTCTTCTATAATGGTAAACTGACTATGTTTGGGTTTTGAGCTGTTGGCTGGACAAAACAAGCTATTTGAGTGTGTATTGTGTATTGAGTGAATTAGCCTTTAATGTGTGTGTTGGTGTGTATTTGTTCTCTGACTAACTTGATCTCTGTTTACATTTTTCATCAGATGTTCTCTGTCATATTTAGAAGAAGCACCTTTACTGCCCAGAAGGTAATGGACCATTTGTGATTTTCCAGCTTCTAAAGCTCTGTTGTTCATATTCCTAATATTTAAACATTTTAAAAGCCAAAGTTTGATAAAAAAAATTGTTATATCTTTAAAATGAATGTGATTTTTTTTTTTCTCAGGTATTGCAATGGGCAGGTCCTCCACAAAGATGCTGGATATCATCCCTGGCCAGAGCTTCTGATGGTGGATCCAGCTGCTCAGCGACCTGCTGGGCCTCATCAGCCAGGCTGCCCTGTACAGAACGGGCTGCTGGACAAGCAAAAACTGCTGCTGTCCTTGGTTTCATGAGAAGTGAGCCCTTCCAGAGGACCCAGACTCATGGTGCTGCATTTTTAGTGAGGCACCAACATTTCCACTCTTCTGCTGTGAGGCAGAAGAAGCGACCACAGCTTGAACCGCCTCCCAGAGAGCTGGATCTGCTCCGCTATGACATGAAGGACTTGTGGAAGAGTCCCAAACCTGCCCTGTACCTGGGGTTTGCAGGGTTGATCCCCTTCATCTCCCCGACTCTGCTCATGGCTATGAATGAGAGCTACTTCCCAGAGTTGGCCTACGCCCAGTTAGCTTATGGCGCCTCCATTGTTTCCTTCCTGGGTGGAGCTCGCTGGGGATTCGCACTTCCTGAGAGCAGCCCGGCCAAACCTGACTGGATAAACCTGGCCAACAGTGTGGTTCCCTCCCTGATAGCCTGGATGACCATGCTGATGAGTGACAGCATCGTTCCTGCAGCCACTATGGTTATCATGGGACTTGGAATCTCGCTGCATTATGATCTGTCTCTGCTGCCCACCTACCCCAGCTGGTTCAAAGCCCTGCGCTCCATCCTGACCGTCGTGGCATTTTTTTCTCTTATTGGGACACTTGTAATAAATGGAATTTATCCAGAAAAGAAGATTTTCTCAGATTAGTTGTATAAAAAATATGCAAAACAGTGTCACTATGTCTTTATTTTGATGATCAAACTTCAAGGTTTTTCTTGATATTGGAAGTTTCTGCCCCAGTTAATGACTGTCTGTATGCTTTTAAGTTGTAAGTTATGTTGTATATTTTACAGATCATGACATGAACTCACCTCTGTAAAAGCAGAGCATTTCATGTGCACCCATCTTTTATAAGGAGGCTGCAATGAAATATATTCATGGATGTTATTCTGATGGAGTAGGTTTTTGTCAGTGACTTTCTTGACCACTGGGAGGCGCCAAAGTCAGAAATCCTACATTTGCATCATCATCATTAAAGGAACTGAACAAAAAGGACTGAAAATGTGGAACAAGGTCATGCTCATCGATTATCAAATAAATGCACTTGTAACTTTAAACATACTGTGTTCTTTTTTTTGACTAAGGACAATTTCTATCTATAACATTTTATAATCAATGAATTCAGAAGTCACCAGAGAAAAAATATGCTTTAAATTGTAACTTTCAAGATGTTCAGCTAGAACTGGACAGCTGGAAAAGCAATCATCTTTTCTCTAATTTCTTTGGTGTGACAGCCACTGTTTGTTTTTGTTTTACTTTTTTACATGGGCAGGATCAGACAGCTCAAGTCAGGAGTACTGACATCACTGGGGAAAAGAGTATTACGTAAGATGTAAACTGGAGTAATCTGTACTTAAAGTTTCAGGGATTAACTGCACACCATCAAATGACAACGTGCAGGTGAAAGACAGGTTTTACAAAGCAAAAGTCAATATCACTGACAAAGATTTGAAATCACAACTGACTATTAGCTTTTATATCTTGTTCCACTTTGAAGACAAACATCAAATAGGCCTCAGTAAATGCACTCGAATCTTCTCACTTTTGTACTCAAATGTTTTTATTCATGTAAACACCAACATCTAATTCACCAAATATTGGAAAGAAAGGCAAGAAAATAGAGGGTGGAGACGTTCACAGATATCTGAGAAAATCACATAAGGCACGTTACTCCCTGTTCACCACCTTCACTGAAAAATGTGCAATAATGACGTCCTATATAAAGGAGCCCTCGTGGAACCAACGACACTCAGGTGAAATCATAAGAGAATGTGAATGACCAAACACAGTACTGCACTTCAAAGGTTTCCTCAGATTTCTAAGTGAAACAACTCCCCACTCAAAATAAACTTTTTACACAATACTTTGGGAGACTTTATAAAGGTGACAGACTGTCTAGAAATGAATATTATTTTCACTTTTGCTCTGTCTACTTTTGATAATGATAATGAAATAGCAAAAACATGAACAAAAATGTGTTATTCCACTTCAGCAGGTGTTCCACTTTACCAGGTGATGGCTTGGTTTGGTACAATAAGGTGCTTTTTGGTCAACTTTTAGAAGAACATGTGACACATTTCTGGTGAAGTGACATAATATTACCCATACTTAAAATGTCTGATATAAAAATATTGGCATTTCTACTCAAATCGACAATTAAACAAAACAAATATGTAACGAAATAAATCAAAATAAACCCCTCCAAGTGTTTTTTGGTTTTCAGATTCTTAATATCTGCCTCCTTGGTTGATTTTACTGAAAGTCAGTTTACCCGAACTGTGCTCTGACACTTGAGCTGCGGGTGCGATGTAAACGCAGTTTGAACAAACTTCATATAGTCAGAAACATTGTAGAAGTCCCATTATGTATAATGAGCCCTTTGTTAGTGCTATAGTATTTTTTTAAACAATGTATTTTTGCATAGTGGCTCAAAGGTTTAGCCAAAGTCCTGCAATTACTTTAAAAACTTCTACAATGGCTCCATCTGCAGCAGTTTGACTCCAGACTTTGGTGACCTACAGGTAAACAAGTTCCTTACATGCCAGTTTCCTGAATATGTTAGAAGGGAAGTGTTTCACAATAAAAATGCTCTGCTCTCTACTTCTGAATACCCAGGCCAGACCGCATGTACTCATACACCACGTAGCTGATGCTGACAGCTGGGATGACCTTCATGAAATTGGGCAGGATGCCACGGTAAAGTCCAAAGAAGCCTTCCTTTTCCAGAATCTTCTTCACCATCAGGTTCATCGGCAGCTGCTCTGAGCCTTCGACAGAAGCTGAGAAAAGAGAGTTAAATCAGCATGATAAAAGGAAAAATATGATAAAAATCCTTGTGTATTTGGACATTAACATATTTTCTTATGTTTTGGCTCCATACTACTATTTGAAATGAAACAATGACTGAGGTTAAAGGACTATAAACTGTGTACAGTAGTCCAGAACGGATAAACCAAACACTGGCTCTAGAGAGGGCCTACACACTTGGAAGGGAGGGGTTGAAGGGTATTCAGTTGGTGGCAATCTGCAACCTCACCACTAGATGCCACTAAATCCTACACACTGCACCTTTAAAAGGAATTGTTAAGACATTTTGGGACACATTCTTATCTGCTCTCTTGCCAAGAGTTACATGAGAAGATCGATACCACTGTTGTGTAACTCTCAAAGGAAATAAGTGTATTTCCCAAAATGTCGACCTACTCTATAAACCTCATAATCCTTGTTTCCTTTCAAATCTAATGTGCTGGAGTACAGAGCCAACAAAACACACTTTGTCACACTTCCTACTTATCTTAGTCCCCATTTTCACAATAAATCATTTACCCCAAAGTTCACATGATGTGTCATCTAATGTGACACACCCCAGCTGACCTGAACACTGTTCAACGAAATATTTATGAGCCTTTGGTAATGTTAACTCAATCTTTATTGCCTTTTAACTGTTATTCATTTACCCATAACAGAATATTCCCTTTTTAATTGACTTACTGGCATTTTAGAGTTTTAATGAAAAATATTAACTACTTTTAAATTACTCTTTATAAGATTGTGGTACTAGCTATTCTCCATCATTTCTAATTTGAAAGTTGGCTGAATTTTGAATGAGGTTTGGTTCTGTGTACCTTGTGCCTGCATCCTGGTGCGGATCAGAGCCAGGGGGTAGCTGGCCAGCTGGCCACAGGTGCTGGAGATGGTACCGCAGCCCAGCAGCACCAGAACACCTGGGTTGGCTGTGTCTTTGGCGTAGTTGGCCAGCCAGACATTCTTCAAGCTCTGGTGAGGATCAGAGAGTGTGTGATGAGGACGAGGTTGAGTACTGCATTTAGTGCTTTATATCAGAAAAAAATGATTCGTCTCCACGTACCTCGTACACTGCCAGATCTATCCCAGCGTAGGGAATGATGCCCAGAATATTGGGAATGTAGCCCTTATAAAACGCCTTCACTCCTTCCTTCTTCAGGATTTTCTTGGCACAGTCGAACATTCCTGAATACTGTCCGGTCTTCCTCAGGGTCAGCCGGGTTTTCATCACCTGCATGGACAAAGATCATCAATCAGAGAGGCTGTTCTTCACTGGGCAGCGCTTCTACTGACACTTTGTTGTAGCCAGAAATTTAGGCTTAACAATAAGAAGAAAGGCTCCAATCTATGGTCTGTACGTGTGAATGCTGAAAATATAACAATTTGTGTTATATATCTAGAATACATGTGAAGTTTCTATGGACATTTTTTTTCCTGCTGTTAAAACTTGTCAATATTGGAAATCATTGTAATCGCAGGAGATGTGAGCAGACTCCAGCTTCGATCCTCTCTGAAGGAGTGGACTACCAACCTTTTAATATGTGTTTCATACTAAAAAAAAGATTATTTATATTGAAGATCATAGTCAAAACTCCTATGTTCTGCTTGGCTTGGTCCTGTAGTTCCTATGGTCCTCTGCACTGTTGTCACATAAGATCTTTGTGTTTCTAACTTCAGTGTTTTTGCTTTCACCATTTGTGAAAATGTTATAATTATTAAAATGGTGGAAACAATGCAGGTTCAAAAGACGTATGAAAATGTTATTTCAGTTGTGAACACTTCACAGACTCACAATGTTCTTATACAAACAACCAAAGAGCAAAGCTGCATTATACTCTTTAAAGATATTAAAAGTGTTCCTTGTTTTGCATTAACATCATCTCCAACATCAAAGAAAAATGTCAACATTAGACACTTTAACATCACACACTGCAGTGACATCTTTTTAAAAATGCCTTTTACTAATGTCATTATTTGTTTTACTTCAGCTCCAGTATGTTTTATCTGTTCTATTTGATTATTTCACCCTTTTTTCTTCATTAAATGTTGTTGGGTATTTCATTAATTAACTGATTTTTTAGTGGAATGCTTTTATACATTGTTGTGCTTGTTTTATCTTGGTTTTCCCATGTAAAGCACAAGTGATGCAACAAACCAATGTGTATTGTAAACCTATGTATATACTGTGACCCCGTAAATTGTGGAACCTTATCTGACAAACACAGACACACAAACCCTCCATGTTCCTGGGCTGTTAAAGTGCCACCTCTGCTCACCTCCATGGGATAAATAGCTGTTTGTGCTGTTGCTCCAGCCAGCGATCCAGCCATGAACCTCTCGTGGGTCTTGATCTTCCCTGGTTCACTGGACAGCAGCTTCTTATACTGGTGGAAAACAGTTACAAGGAAGTGTTGCATGAAAAGTCAATGATTATCATCTAACAATATTATGGTCTTTGATAGCAAAAGGTTACATCAACATGCTCCAGCCAAGCCTGAGGTGCATGTTGTATTTGTTTTTTGAAGAGGGGGAAATTGATTTACCTGCTCATAGGCCATGAATTTAATGGCCGTCTCGGGGGCGATCTTCAGGACGTTAATACCGTTTCCTCTCCACAGAGACAACAAGCCTCCTTCTTTTAACATTTGCTTGAAACCACCAGACAGACTGATTTTGTTGCTCTTGGAGGCATGCACCTGTAAATAAAAACACCTTGCTACTGTAAGTCATGACTTGAGCAGTTTCTCCCCATTATATTGTAATTCTGTGTCATTTGAGCCATTAACACACAGTACAATCAAACTCTCACAGAAATGATCACTTTACACACACTGCTACTGTTTTGTGAAATCTCCCTCAGCCTGCTTGAATTAAACCATATATTTGTTTGGTCTGAAAGTCACACTGTCCTCTAAAGGAGTAACTTTCATTACCCCCTAGAACCAAAAAAGCAAACATTATTGTTCTAAATGTGATTTATGATGCAGATCTGAAAGCTGGGATATTACAAGCAATTAATAAAAAAGCCTTGACACACCTGCATGAAGACCTTCATTCTGTCCAGAGGGGCGGTGCCCGTACGGGACACTGCGCCTGCCATGGCCCCCGCCGACAGCTGCTTCCACCACAGACCGGTGGTCTTCTCCTCCTCTGTGAACTCATCTGGGATGGTGAGGCTGTCACCAATGTCCAGCACCTAGACACGACAGGATACAGTTATCTCACAGTCAGGGACATTTATTAATGAACTGTGTTTCGAAACATTAACAGTGAGCTGAAGGAACATTTAATTATCCTTCAAATTGACAATTTCAAACGAAAACCTAAACTTCTCAGTGTCCTGTAGCCGCGCCAACTGATATATGACTATTTAAAGCCAAAACCTGAGTGTTTTGTTCTCCAAGTGCTGCCTAAACTAATCTGTGAGAATTTATAAAGCCAACAGATCTCAGTTCATTTATTTGGTGCTTTATGGCAATCGTGAAGTTGATTATTTTCACTTGAAACAGTCAGTTTCACTAGAGGTGAAATATAAAATTTCAAATCCATTGAAGCATACTTTTGAGAATGACTGTAACTCAATCGCACAGCTTCAAAACCACATACAGTATGATTCAAAGCCTCACCTTAAACTTAAAGCCTGGCAAGACCAGACAGACGCCTTGTTCTCATCCGAAATGTTGCACAACCACAAGAAAACCCCACGCTGTGAGATCTATTACATCATCGCACAGCACTTAAATCCAGTTGCATCATTGATCATCATTCAGTTCAGTTCATTCAAATGGATGTTAAATTAATGTGGACAAAACGATAAAATGATTTTGCCTTCTGCATATCTTCTTTCAGACCACTAACAGATGAACAACATTTTCAGGCAACACTGATGGAGGAGACACAGACAGTGGACACAATAACGTGAACACCTGTGCAGCACAAACATACGTGATAGCCTTTGTGAAGCTTAATGTATTGAGATTGTGTCAGAAAAGCACTGATTATGAACTTGGTGGTGTTTTGGTTGCTGTTCTGAACAGCCTTATACTGTGAGGTGTTCTTAATGTTATGTCGACTCTTCATACATTCATTTCAATACGTTTCAGTCCAATCCAACAGCTGCACCACCAACAGCACCCTCAAAACCAAAGTTAAATGAACACTTTTCTGTTACTACCTAAACAGAAATTAAAATTATAAGCTTCAACTGTTGTATTGGATTCTTCCAAAACTTGTGTATACAAAGTAGAGCTTGACTGATGTTGAACCTTTGATCTGACAATAATATTATCAGTCAAAATTCTTTTTTTTATACATAAACACATAAAATAAACACACATTTTTGACAATGATGCCTTAAATTTGGTTATTAAAGAATTGTGGCCAAGATATGTACTGAGCAGGACATAAACTTGTCAGTGTTTTAAATGCTCTTTGGTGGACAAACTACTGCAACAGTTTCTTAATTACCTTAAACATATCTCTATTCTCAGCTGACGCATAAATCAATATATATATATATATATATATATATATATATATATATATATATATATATATATATATAGTATCTGTGATAACTTAAATTTGGGTGATAATTTATCGGTCACACCGACGCACCTGGCTCCATAAAGACACTAAAACCAAGTTTTAAGAACCTACCATATCCACCTCCACTTCATAAATCGCCCCATCATCGTCAAGGTCGAGGAAGAACCAGTTTCTCTGCTGTTGCTGAGGCTGCAGCAGAGCCATGGCCATCTCAAACCTTTAATGAAGCTGCTGATCCGGCACAATATAGTCCCAGTATTGTAAAAGCTTCCTCCTAAACTGATCAGGATCCTTTATTCTAATCAAATGCCAAAGGTCTGCAGATCCAATCCAGCCTGGGGGGGAGAAATACTGAATCTCCAGTGGTCAGGAACCATTGACGTGAATGCTGGAAGTGTTGGGAAGCTGTTACTGCCATCGATGGGACCAACTACTGCTTCAGTCTTACCGATTCCTCTTCCCATACACCTGACCTTTGCCCTGTTCTGTGCCAGACTCACTTCCTCTCTCCTTGTCATGTCCCAATCCCACTGACGTGTTAATCCCCCCCTCAGGTCAGACTGAAATTAGCTTATCTCTGCCAAGTTTAGCAGCCATAGGTTTATTTAACCTCTGAGGTTGTGCCAGTGAACAGAGGCAGCAAACGTCAGAGATTAGCCATTGACTGGATCTGGCTGTAATTCAGGTATGCAATGACAGTCCTGTCACAGTACATTTCTACATAGCCAACAGTCTCCATGTGGAAATTCATTTAAAACTGTAGGATTTTTAATATTTTTTGTAAATTTAACAAGCAACAAAAAGGTATGGATTAAAACATTGTGTTTGATAGTTATGTTCATTGACAATTAAGACAGTTTCTTGAACTGGACCAGTAAGATTTTTCTAGACAACCTCTTTTTTCAAATAAAGGTCACCATAAAAAAAGTCTTTTCCGATATGAACCTCTATTTTTTTCACCTTTAAGTCTTGATAATTGGAGTAATTAGAGGTCACAAACTCTTCATACTCTCCTCCTCTCCTCATGCTCTCTTTCCACCTCTCTCCCTCCTTTTCTCACCTCTTCTGTGGGAATGAATGAGTCTAATCTGTTGACGTACAGCTAATGATATGCTGCCAAAGTTCTCGGCCAAATCCAGCATCAGCTGACGACTCTCTTTCACAACTTTCCTCTTCAGAGCCAAGGTTCTTAAAATGAGATCTGAGACAGTCACTGAACACTGAAGGTACAGGTGGGATGACAGAAAACCTCTATGTCTCTTCCATTTTACTTTAAAAACAAGTTTATACTGAATGATTTATTTTCTGAAATGTGAACATCTTCCACCTGCTAAAAACTGACGTGTGTCAGAAATGCTATTTTCATACTCATTCGTAACTACCCGCACTGCTCATGGTAGGAAATATGTAATTGCAAACTGACTTACTGTAGTATGAAGGAACTTGTGATGCCAGATGGCAAATATTGTATAAAATGCAACTTTTAGGTCATTTTCAGAGGAAATAAAGCAAATACAGACTGTAACTGTTCAAGATGACCTCATTGAACCAAGCGACATGTTAACAATAAGTTAAAAAGATACATGCATGGTGACAGCTGTGTCTTCACCATGACAACAAACATACATTTTGCTATTGCAATGCACTGAGATGAACGGTACATTGCTTATACAGGATGTGGTTTTGGTCTGTGTTTTAAGAGTCTATCACTATGTAAACTAAATACAACAATCAATGTGACCCCCACCCTCTCTCCACCCTCTCATACCCTCCTCTTACCGTGCTGTGCTTCCAGTAGCGGATAATCTCCTGCAGGTTGGTGGCTGGGTTAAACAAAAAATGCTCCCTCCATTCGTTCCAGTCCACAGTCATGGTGCCGTCCACATCAATACTGTACAAAGACAGACAGGAGAAAATCTGAACAAATGGCCCAGTTAGCTGAGACTCAAATAAATTGACTCATTTATTGGCTCATGGGGTAGAAACTTTGTTTTGTATGTTAGCTTAGAAACAGTTGGGAGCACACAAGCAAACTTCTTGTTTGCCTACTCATTTTGCAATATTCAACACAGAAATTGTCTACATCCCATATAACCATGACCAGATGAGGCTTTTACAGATACGACGTGGTTTTTTTATTTTATTTTTTTGCTTGGTTTGGTTAGAAAAATGACAG
>CM076454.1:33626977-33672544 GCA_038419695.1 Scomberomorus guttatus
CACAGTCAGATTAAAAATATAAATTAAGCAATCAACTAAACATGGAGCTGCTAATAATAAAAGCCTCGGCTTTAACTGATCAGCCCCAGTGGAATTTTTTGGATTAATAGAAGAAAGAGCATTAAATACTTCCTGATTCGTAAAGGGCTTCAATGAAAAGATCTGAGTGCCCAAATTGTTTGTCCAATAATGTGCACTATGATCAGAGGCAGAGGGAGGAAATCCAGCATTTTCAAATAACTGACCTGATGAAATAAAATGTTCATTAAATGCATCACATATGTCTTTTCCAACTGAGATAGTGGTAGAACCTTGAAATATTTCAGTCAGTAAGGATGCAGCAGGACTGTGTCATAATGATATAACTTGAAAGAAATAGTTCAACATTTTGGGAAGTATGCTTATTCCCCTCTCTTGCTGAGAGTTAGATAACAAGATGTTTATCATTCTCACCAGCCAGTTTGTTTAGCTTAGCTCAAAGTCTGGAAACAAAGGAAAACACTGATGCTCACTAATGAACACGTTATATCTTGTTTGTTTAAGTTGTACAAAAACCAAAGTGTAAAAACAAAACATTCTAGTTTTACGAGGGGTTCGCTATTTCTTGGCCAGGTGCAGTGACTTCCCGGAGTCATGTCATTACTATGAGGTTGCCAGGCAACCAGTGAAGACTCCATGAGAGTGGTTTTGATCTTCTCGTCTAACTCTTTGCAGGAAAGCAAATAAGTGTATTTCCCAAAATGCTCCTACAATATTCCTTTAACTCTGAACATGTTCCAATGTTGGAACTTTATTCAGAGCACATGTAATATTTGGAGCACCATCATTCCCTCATTGCACCAACAGTATAAAAAATAACTCCGCTATAAAGACTCTAGTGTCTACTCAAATGGGGGAAGAGGCAAAAAAGCACAGCAACAGCTTCCTGTGAGCAGTGTGTGGTAGCAACTTACGGGTTGTCAGGTTTGAAGATGAACATGCTGTCTGGAGTCACAGTGTTGACAGGCTGTGTCTCCTCTGCCTCCTCCTTCTCTGATTTACAGGTTTCAGGGTCCTTACTGTTGACTAGGGAGAGTCAGGAGAAGAAGATGACGAGATGAAGATGAGGAAAAGGCAGGTGAAGGAAGAAGAAAAGTAGAGTGGGGTGAGAAGAAGATAAAGTGGATACAAATGAGGTAGGTAGGCCTCTCAAAGCCAAAATTCAATTTTCAAGAGGGGATTTTAATCTGGAGAATATCCACTGAGAATAGATTGAGCCCATGACATGACTCACCGCTTCCCAAAATGCCTGAGCTCTCAGGGCAAAAATTTTAACTATGTGTAATAGATATGAAACCAAGCATGACTCTGCAACCGTATGATCTATTTCTTGTCTCAAATTTATTCAGAAACCTAATTTGCTTGAGAGTTTATGAGAAATTACATTTCCAGTACAGTCATTGTGCTTCTGAAAGGCAATGACCACTAACAGATCAGCGGGTGGTGTGTTCATCCAATCAGCTGTAAAAAGGGCTCACATAGAAGACCCTTTCTGGATCGCAGTGACTGAAGCGAAAATTATGGGCTGGTCTTGTGAGGTTAGAGTCAAGATAGTAATGTCAAAAGTCATGAGAAAATTCCCAGCTATGATCAAAGCAAGCATATCGGCATCTGATCAGATTATATTCTTTGCAAACTATCAAGTCAATCAAACCAACAGTTGGACCAGCTGCCGGCTACCTGTGATCGTGGAGAGCTCCAGAGATGACTGCTCGTTGGGCACCTCGATGATCACACTGGAGCTGAGCTGACATTTATCCTGGTCCTGCTCTGTCTCCTTGTCTTCTTTGTTGCTCTCTGAGACAACAGGTGGAGACGGGTCTGATTGCTGTGGAGGCTCCTCCTGCTTCTGAGGACACTGGTCACCAGTATGGTTGTCTGGTGGGTCAGTGTCCCCTCCCTCATTACAGTTACCTTGTCTGTAGACACAGAGAGAAAGACTTAACTGGACAGACAGGAGGACAGTGATGTACCTGTGTTCAGTGCAGCAGTCACTAGTTGGGTGATGGGGAGAAACATCTGCTGTAATGTGTGTCCATTTAAGCTCATTTGAGAAATTTGGGGCTCATTCTAAAAGTAGAGTGGAAAGTTTTACCATTAAGACAAAATGATGCAATGGAAACTGGTGATTTGAGTGCGCAGTGCTCCATTATTTCTGAGCTCCAAAAACATTTCCTTATCCATAATCAATAAATCTTCACTACACATGTGAATTGGTGAATAATTTGTGCAGAATGTTGAAAATGACAACTTAATAGCTTTATCTTGGATTGAAAAACATCCCTGTGCTTTTATCTACTGTAGAAGTACATAAAAAGTAATATCTGTATTTTGTTGCATACAGTAATCACTGGCATTATGACATACTCAACTAAATCCGACCGGGAACCTTTATTGCATTTCATTCCCCTAACTACCAAATGTGAAACATACTCCCAAACAAACTTGTCTGCTAAAAAACGTGTTGGATAAGCAGCTGTTTCTCACCTGCTCTCCTCAGGTTTGGACGCCTCTCCCTCCCTCTTTTCAGTCTCTACTTCCTTCTCCTCTACTTTCCCTGGATTTCTCTTCCTCTCCCTGCTGACTGAACGATTCTCCAAGTGGCCTCCGTTCTGAGGAGATGACCCCTGACTTCTGGTCTCGGACTGATGGTCACAGTGATGCAGCGCCCTTCTGCTCCTGATTCCACTATGACCTCCCATCTCGGGTGTCAGGGTGTCACCGTTATCTGGTGGTCGGAACTTCTTCACCGCCCTGTGCTGACGCTCGCCATTCAATCTGGGGCTCCTGCGCTCGCTGGTGGTGTTGTGACTCTGATTGATACCCAGTTTTCCGCCCTCGGTGACGGGCTCTGCTTCAGGAGGCTCTGGTATGGTCATGGTCACAGAAGCATCAGGAAGGGGCACTTGCATAGGATCCAACGACTCTGGCACCAGCACTGACATTGGCGGATTGGTAATGTCACCAGAGAGGGCAGCGTCCAGAGGCATATCCACAGCCTGGTTTTTGGATGGCGAAGCCAGGGGGTCTGTCAGGCGCTTCAGACTCCCGGACGGTGTTTGCTGCATGGTCTTGCGGTGCAGTGACAGCAGATGTCCATGCTGGGCTTGAGCTGCAGCAGAAGGCCCATCCTTCTCCTCGCTGGGGCTGTTGAACAGGATCTCTCGGCTGGACATCTGGCGGTGTTTCCGCAGCTGGCTGGTCCTCTGCTCCCACACTGACATGGTGATCCTTTTACTTCTCTCTCTCCTGGACATGAAAGAGTTAGAGGGGTTGAGTGGTGGGGGTGGGCGGCACTCCCTGATGCTGCCCTGGGCCTCTTCCAGGGAGCAGGAGTAGGTAGGCCGGGTGCGGTGGATGGCTCTTTTCCTGTACAGGTAGGGCCGCCTCCTCCGGCTTCCCCTGAGAAGAGAAAGAAAAGACAAAATGTAAGTATGTACAGGGAGGCATTTCTATATATTGAGTGCCATATTAAACATACAGCAGGTTTAAAGTAAGGTTAATGTCTTAGTGTTAGCATATAAGTTGAGACAATTTCATTTTAGCTTGTTTTTTCAATGTATTGATCCAGGTTCATAATTTGGTTTGCATGCTGGTGGACTTAAAATTCTACTTTTGAGGCCTTTTTGTTTTATGAAAAAAAAAAAGACATTTAAATTAACAATGAAAACATTTGTTCTGAAAAATGAATATCACAGTGCATAGCAAGTGCTATAGTCTGACGTTTAAACGGGTTTATCAGCAACAAAAAGCAATTTCATTTCAACATGAGACAATTTACTGGATCAATGAGGATGTTAAGTGACAAACTAAGCAAGCCAGGAATTGTTGTGTGACTTCAATAACAAAAAGATGCAGAATGAAATCAGTGGAATAGGTATAAAAAATGTGGAATCAAATAATGTTTGAGAGTCTGGGGGTACAGGACAGAGCATGAACAGAATACTACAGTATACAGGATGAGTCTGGGACATTTACCCATTTAAGAAAATGCAAGCAGGCATTAGTGAGAGATTCAGAGAGCTGAACAGACAGTGTTACTTACTGGAGCGTGGACTCTTGTGTGGTCCGTGTTATCAATGAGCGATTGGTTGAAAACAAGACATTAGTGCTTTTGTGAGCAGAGACAGAACAGGCCAGGAGACACACAGCAAATGATCCTCAAAGATCACAGTCTAGCCTTTAACACAAAGACCAAAGTCATAACAACATCTATATAGAGGATTAATGCCATTCACCAGCTGTCCTGAATTTGTTATTCGTTGCTTAAGGGTAAAACTGTTTTTTAGAAGACTACACACACGGATGAATTATTCATTTCATATTTAATTTCTACATAATGTATTCTGTTTGCAACAGAACATTTCCAGTGCACACATCATTTCTTTAAATGTTTGTAATGAATAAAGGATCAATTTGGAGCTTAAATACTTGACTCTTGATGCTTTGGTGTGTGTCTCCATTGGAGCCAAGCGGCACATTGACAAACAAGATGGCAGCAGTATTAGACCAGTTAAACAACATTAATAACAGTCAACATCAACACTAAGCGCAACATTGATAAGAAGACATCTTAAGTAGATTGAGATGTTAGACAGTCTGGGTTACAGTATGGGTACAGGTAGAAAACACAGAGATGGGCTCCATCAGCAGACACAGGAAAAGAGTACATATTTAGATACCCTTCAGACAAAACCACCACACTGGGATGCAGCTCTGAACACCACCGCCACCTCAGAGCACTGACACATTAGCATTCTTTTATGTCATGCTAGCACAGCTAAATGAGGAAATTCATGTGCTGAGCTTCAAAATATTAGTTTAATATATTCGGAATACTTCAGAGCATTTACATGGGGGGGTTAAAGACTGCACAATGGAAGAAAAAACTGGACACACACTGAAAACACTATCCAAGTATTCCAGTCCTTTCGGTATCACTTTGTTATAATCTACGTGAAAAGCATTCTCAGTGAGTGTGTGTTTGTGTAATTTCTGTTTTTCTTCCTTTGATCATGCTGACCAGATGCATGCGGTCCCAAGGTGAAATCAGCCTCCAACATGCTGCATCTCTTTTTTTTTTCCATTGAGCAAATTCTGTCATGCAAGTTTCCTCAAGGTCACTAGGGGCAGGTACTGCCGGGGGGTTTCATAGCTGACATTAGAGATGAGACCAGAAACCCTTAAAGTTCAGAGAGTCCTCTCTCAATACAGAAGCAGGCTGAGATGACCCCGTGGTATTCCAGTCTTCTCTATGGGCTTTGACAAGAGCCTGACCCTCAGCTGGCTCAACTGAAACTAACGCACGTCTCTAGTTTTCTTTCTGTTCTGTTCTCATTTCATTTCTGTTTCAAGAAAATGGCAAGGCCCCAAGGAAGAAAGACAGAGAGGAACAAAGAAAGAAAAAAAGACAGAGGAAGAAAGAAAGAAAAAAGAAAGAAAGAAAAAGAAAGAAAGAAAGAAAGAAGTACATCATTTGATATTAATAAAATGTTATCTTGTAAAATCTTCCACATGCCCATGCAACAAACTGCTTGTTTCTCAAAACATAGCGTGCATATAGATGCAGCGGTCTCCACTCCTGTGCATGCACATGCACTTCCACCACCTATGACAACACACTCTGCAATCCCTGAGTAAAAAAAACAAAACAATCTATTCCGCACGCCAGAGACCTGGGCATTGAGAAAACAAGGTCACGTTACTTTTATGAATCAAATTTTCCACAAGTGAGAACACTTAAACACACTTCATGTTACTTCCTCGCACTCTCTCCTAGCAACAATCACTGTCATGGGCACACCATGTCAATTTGGACACTAAGTAACCCTGTCTCCATGACAACAATATAAGCACCTCCCACCACGTGGTGGAACCAGTAACCATGGAGACATAGACTTCAATTACAGTGCTGGGAGCAGGCAGAGGGTAGATAATAGACCTTTCAGTACAGATGTGTCAATAAGTCTCTAGTGGGACAGCACCAAATACTGATTTGCTCAACAGGCCATAAGTGACATTTAAGTGCCACAAACCAGCACTTACACAGCAGCACAACTTGAAGCTCTGTATACTGATGACCCTTAGCCTCCATCCATAACTGTTCTGCATGCCGTAGTTTCATTAGTAACTCTAAATCAAATGATAGACTCGCCATGCCAGTGTTGGCACTGTGGTTTAGTCCTACATGGACACTCCTTGAAGGAAGGGAGGAGGGAGAGGAAGAGAGAGACAGAGGGAGGAGAGGAGAGGAGAGGAGGAGGCCAGGCAGGGAGAGCGGTTGCATACGGCACTTACTCTGAAGACATGAAGGAGGACAACGGTCCAACCTCCTTTGCTTTCTGGAGAGCATGCTTCTGGTTGAACGCTGCCTCTGCTTCCTCTTCATCCTGATCAAAAGAGGAGACGAGTAAAAGGAGACTGAACAGCTGTAGCATCTGTGATTTTAAATAATTGAACAGAATCAAAGCGACGGAAGGAGGAAAGAGCAGTGCTGGACATGGCAGAGCGGAATATTATTAAAACTATTTAGCATTAATAAAACCACATCTTTGTACTTTCAATTAACTTTTTTATGATTCACTTTATTACCTTAGTAAGTTCTTGTGCATTGGCAAGGTTGTCCACAGCAATGGCCAAGAAAACATTCAGCAGAGTGTCTGGTCGCAGGTGAGTTAAGGACATGGTCAAAGTGCAACGGTACTAAAGACACTGAGTGCTTGTTATGATATCCTGTAACGTTTGCTAGTATTGCTAATCACACTGAGAATCAAAAGCCCAGTTTGCACCTCTATGCAGCTATCATATTGTAGGCAAACACACTCAGCACACAAGCTTACACAGATTATATGCTATGTTACCTGTTTGGCGTGAAATGGCTGGTGTAACGCAAACATTTACAGTAGTAAGCTAAGAGACCCAGATATTTTTCTCAGGCGTTGGTGGACGAAACCTTAGCTGAATAACGAGTGAATTTTGGAATTACATTCAACAGGTTTCCAGCAGCAAAAGGAGGATACAGTTTCCAAACAGTGTGAGCACTATAAAGTAGATGGAGGACCACATGCCAGACTTCACTCCTCCTTGAGAGCGAATACCGTTGTACATCACCTCGTTCCAGTCCTCTCCTGTCAGGATCTGAGAAACAAACACGCTGAGCGTCACTGCTGAAATTAGGTACACTTTTCTCCACACTTGCTACACTGTTGTTACGCTCAAATTTTACGCTCTCTCCATATCATGAGTCACTGTAATAACTTTGTTTAGCTGGAGAGCAATAACTTGGCAGGTTTATCTCCAGACCTGAAAGACGGTCATGATGGCTGCAGGAAAGGTGTCAAAGTTTGTCGGGGTGTAGTCTTCAAAGATGAACCTGTGAGAAAAATTTGACACATGTGGTCTTTAAAAATCTTATTTTTCAGTCAGAGATAAATCAATCTTCCTCCCTGACAAGGTGGCTGGCTGATGGAGCTGAAGTTTTTTTTTTCTCCCATGCGCTCTGTATTCTAGAGGCCAATTCATACACAAGGTCATGCTTGTGTACCTCAGCCCTTATTGAAGTGACAAGCTTGCAGGAAACAGCCTTCGACTCAGGGGAAAACCAAGCATAGCTGTGTGTGTGTGTGTGTGTATGTGTGTGTGTGTGTGACAAAGGCAGAGTCTTAAATCTCTACCAAGCTCACATAGTCTCTTGCTATAATGAAAACAACTGTGAACAGGCTAAAGGACAATTTATTCTCTCCTCAACTCTGTCTATTCAATAAAGAGAAACCTACTGAACCATGAAGTCTACTTAAACCTTTGTTTTTATGTTGTGGTGAATGAGTGTTTACTGTCTATATTTTCAGTCAAATTGATTAGTCTCTCTGCCTGGCCACAGCCTAGCTTCACTCCATTTTCTTTATGGACTCATAAGACGTGATGTATTGAACTATGAGCGCTGGTATTTTATTCAGAGGACCATACATAACTTTTTTTATTTTTACCTGCCACCGAAGAGCTGCATGCCAAGAAGTGCGAAGACAACGATGAAGAGGAAGAGAAGGAAGATAAGGGAGATGATGGACTTCATGGAATTCATCAGAGAGACGACCAGGTTCCTCAGAGATGCCCAATACCTTTGCAGTCACAAAATACCAAATTGGTGCAAAAAAAAGGAAAAGACAGTGAATAATACTGAAAGATTTTTGGGTGATGTGACAAAAGATACAGACTTTGAGCTCCAACAGTTAGTTACAAGGGACTTTCCTTTTTAAGGAATATAAGTGTCATAGACATATATTTAAATATTTAGGTTCCTGTCCTTTATTCTTGTTTTCGGCTGGGGGGACGTAGTTTTTGGTGCACTTTGTATAATATTTCAGAAAAGACTAAATGAATCTCCAACACAACCCAGTATCTCTTATTAATGTGAAATATAGAAAACTGCTTATCACACCAATGTGTCAGACTTTACATAAACAACACTGCTGCCAGCTTTCAGTCAAACGTGGATTGTTTCTTGTAAACAGAATGAAATATCTCAACAGATGGCAAAGAGTGAGGAAGGCTGCCGCACTAACTTAGTGATTTTGAAGATCCTCAGCAGACGGAGAGCGCGCAGGACACTGATGCCAAAGGAAGTGCCAGGCCTGAAGAAACCCCACAGCACTTCAAAGATGCTGCCAACAATCACCTATAGAGATATATTTATAAGGAAATGCAGATTCAATCAAAAATAAAAAGGAACAAATCAAATATTCAGAGATGAGAGAGAGAGAGAGAGAGAGATGTAGAGTAAAAGAGGGCTGATGCTGCATGATTTAAAAACACTGGCAATTGAATTTTGGGAGAAACGAATATGTAGAGAGGGAGACGGAGCACTGACACTGCAGTCGAAGCAGTTGAAAGAGGAGTGGAAGTAGAGGCGTGGTCCCAAACTGTACATCTTCAGAAACATCTCAGTCAGGAACAGAGCGAGGAACAGGAACTCTGCATAGTCTGGAACAACAACATAAAGAACATTTTGACACAAACAAAGACCACGATAATGGTCATGGAAAAAAATAACTAAAAACAGCAACTTTCAGAGGTGTTACAGCTGGTACAGAGGGGACGGGCAGGGGGTATTACATTCCTGAGCAAATCTCATACTTCACGGTGCTACTGAAATGAGGTGTGACTCACAGAGGAAATTGGACAGCCAGAGGGGCTGGTTGTGGTGAACAATTGCAACACACAGCGTGTTGAGAGCCACCAGACCCAGCACTGTCCAGTAGAAAGTGTGTGTCTTCACCACGCGGCGAATGGAGATGCGCAGGAGGCGCTCTTTGCGGCGAAAATATGCTGTAGGACCTCGTTTGGCACTCCTGATACTTGCTCTAGCCATAGGGATGCCTTCAGGGAGAGAGAGAGAGGGGGAAACTGTGGTTGTACAGTACAGCATGTTCCCACTCTGAATCGTGAACTGTGCTCCCAACAGTGTGATGTTTACAACACACCTTACACTTTATGTGCCAATATTTATGAGCTTGTCCAGACTCCCACTCACCCACAGAGGAGATGTCACCATACTGTTCTTCCCCCGGTTGCCCTCGATGCACCACATCCATGCCTCTCCTCTTTATGGTGGTGGCTCTCTTCAACACTGCGGACAGAGAAGGTTGAACATAAAAAGTCCCAGAAGAAGCTGATCAAACAGCGTAACCAATACAGTCTGTGAAATTAGATGGAACATAATGTGAAGGTCGTAAACCAAGGCTGACTTTTGGGCCGAGCAATACTTGCTTCACATTTTTATGTTGAAATAGAATTGTATCTTTTGGCTGCTCATGTGTCAACATTGCCCAAAAAGCTGCCTAATGCTTGACCACCCTTACATTTTTAAGACACCCATAGTTAGACGTAAGCAGTATGCGAGTGCGTAACCATACAATGCAATGAAGAGATCACGATGAGGCAAACGACAAGAAGAAGTGAAGATCATCTGCATGACAAGCTAATGCCTGTGAAGGTTTAGCTAAAAGGGAAAGTTAAGCTCATTAGCGCTGCGGCTGAATGAGATAAAATGATCATTTAATGTTAGTGTAATGATCCAAAGAGCTGAATGCAAACCTGCTGCTGCTATTTTATGATCTCTGTCATAGCGAACCATGCTCCGAGGCGGCTTGGCGGTCCATGCATTTGTCTTATTTGAGCCCGTGTTGTCAAACAGTATCAGGGGGGACTCGACGTGCAGTGCACACATGCCGAAGTGAGTGTGACGAACGTGTTTTGACCTTTCGCTGACGGATCTGTTTATGATTACCTCTCATGCTACCCCCCTACCCCACCCCACTCACACCTTCCCCCCTACCTTGTGATTTCTGAATCTACTTGCGGTCAATATTTGCTTGGAGACTTTTTTTTTCTTTTAATAAGCCACTGATCAAACACACACAGATACACAAAAAATATTGCTGCCATCTCACACACAGTGGTGTTTGCTAAAGGCAGGAACACTGGGTCCTGTCAACACACACACACACACACAAACAAGCACATGCATGCTAATGTCTTTCTAGACCAGTGGTTGCTAAGGCAACTGCAGTGCGCCACCTTTCTTTTTTTAATCAAAGCTATCAGAGCTTCCGCATTTATTTCCATCACAACAGCTGGACCCACTATCTGATTTTAATACAGATTTGCATCATTCAGTTTATATTTACCTGGTCAGAGCGTCTTTGAGTTTCAAGTGACAGAAACATACCTGAGCAAGGATCTGCTTTTGTTTTTCTATGTTAAAGTGTGTGTGTGTGTGTGTGCGTGTGTGTGTGTGGCAAATGGGGTGGTGAAGTTGGTGAGGGGAAAGAGCAGAGCAGAGGACGGTTCTCACCATAGGCACCACCTGTACTCCACTCTGGGAGCCTCCTGAGAGCTGCCAATCAATCAACATTTAATCAAAGGCCTGCTGGTTTAGCAAGGAGGAAAGGTCAAAGTAGAGTTGAGAGGGTCAGAGCAGGCACTTAGCTGTCTGCGGGGCACTGTGTCTAGTGGCAGGTTTAGCACTATCAGGGCTAATTCTCTCCATGTAACACTGACAGTTGTATAAAGAGATATATAATGGTGTAAGCGATGTGTGCGAGTGCAGCACAGCAGCAACAATATTCTGCATCGGCAGCTCATGTGAAGTCATTTTTTTCATTACAGATTTTCCAACTTAGCAGTAAAGTTCCACCAGATTTAAACGTAATTCGACTTCACTGGGGAAAAAGTGCGTGTCAATCTAAAATCAAAGACAAATACACTAAACATGCTATAATGCCTGAATTAATCTTTATAAATTTGCGTTAAAACATAAAACAGTTTAAGAGAGACAGAATGTAAAGCAATGTGAGCAGAGAGACAATGTGCACAATGGAAGTAGGACAAACAAAGACCTCCTCTGACTTACCGTCGAGGGCAGAAGGTCCTGGATTCTTATTCTCCTCGGCAAGCATCACCTCCTCTGGAAAACAGAAAGTTAAAATCAGAAATGAGCAGCAGACGATGGCTCAGATGGAGAGACAGTATACTGGCATCTTTTGTAGCTATATGTGTGTATCTCAGTTGTGGCTAGAACAAACAGCTGAAAGACAACAGATTGCATCAGATAGTCTTGCGTTCCTCGATGGAGAGGGGTTAGTCTTAAAGCTTGAAGTGAAATAACGATTTTCCTTTTCCTCATCATGAGCCAAATCCTTGATCTCCCTGAGCTGCGACTGAAAGTAAAGCCACCTGCTCTGTCGATCCAGGCGCGGTAGCCGTTGAGCTCTCTCTCAATCTGCTGTTGGCGTCTCAATTTCATGAAGGCCCTGCGGTTCTCCACCCTCTCCCTCTCCTTGGCAAATTCCCTGCAGAACCAAACCACAGAATCATTTATTTTACTCTCCGCGGGTAGTGGGATTTATAGTCACACACACATTTATAAATAATTCCTCTTGGAGACAATCATTGGGGGAAAAGTTATTGTTGCCTTGAACTAAGCTCTTGTCATTGTTTATTTGACCACAAGAGGAAGAGGAAGAGGAGAGGAGAGGAGAAGATAGAGGAGAGGAGAGTCGTCGTCGTCTCCGTCCCTCTCACTGTGGAAATAATGACAATAGATCCCCCATTAACCTTTCTGTAAAACTAATTAACTTGTATAGACTTTGACACCGTGCACTGAAACAACACGGCTTGGTGTGACAGTAGCCGGTGTGCCAGCCACTCAACCAGTCAGTGAAAAATGAAGTTACAAGTTTAGGCTGGTTTACAGTCCATTCTGTCTGATCCTAAACCAACAGGACAATAACACATCTGACTGTACAGCTGTGACCCATTTCAGGGGCTGTCTCCTTTGAGGCCCATGAAGGTGTAGTAGCCTTTGGAGGACTGAGGGCTGAATCTGTGCCACGTCTCCAAAGGACACCTGTCCTGTCACAAGTCGACACTACATGCTAATTCCAAGCTGGCTTTGAGCATTTAATGTGTTCACACTGGAAAAGTGATAAAAGGAAGTGTAGCTACTCAAAACCAGGCAGCATGCATACAAAATATTTTGGAGTATGCTGTTCAAGTGACACTATTGTCCTACAACGTAATGCCATGAAAGAAATGGAAGCGCTACTCAAAGCTGGAGCTACTCGAAGCCGACAGTCTAGCTTCACCAAGACCAAAACTAAGCGGAAACACTGCTTAAAGCTTAAAGTGAGATATCCGTTTGAGCAGTAGTCATGTCATAACATTAACGTTTCCAAATTAATCACCAAAAAATTGCCCTCAAATGGCAAATTTAACAGTATTTAACGGTAAACACATCAATACACTTTAACTTGTATTTATCTGCATCTCCCTGTGGAGTTTTAAACAATATAGGCTGCTAAGGAGTATAAAGAGCTGAGTAGCCTGAGCTCCATTATTTATATCCTGCAGTAGGTTTTTAATTGGTTCAGATCATACCGTGTATTTAACAATGACTGATGACCGCCTGAACACAAACACCTGGTAAATATTTCATGATAACAGCCTTTTTAGCAAGATTATAATGGCTGCCTGAATGCACTGTTAAAGGGGCGGTAAAGGAGGCTTTGTCCTCTAAATTTGGGCAAGAGAAGGCTGCATTGCAGGCATTGTTTGACTGCTTTTGATGTAGTGTGCTCTTGAACTGCAGATGTGGAAATAAACAGCCTCTAAACTGGGACACAGTTTGAATGTGTCTGTCTGACTTCACACCTTCACAGAATTTTGTATTATTTCAGATTTGGTTGATAGTGGACAATGAAATCCACTCAGGTAGTGAGTGGACCTACCCAGAGAGGACTCCCAGCACCAGGTTCAGGACAAAGAAGGAGCCAATGATGATGAGAGGGATGAAGTAGAGCCAGTTCCAATTGGGGCCCAAGGCATCGTCGGTCTGAAACAGTAAAAAGTTTTAAACTCAGTAAAATCAAGTCAGGCTGGGGTAGACTCATGCTGCCGTTGGGATATGACAGAAATACACCAGCGTAGGTGTTTGGGTGGCTGCTGAAGGTTCAAGTCTGAGTGCAGGCAGTGGCACTGAACAGAGACATCATGTGTATTGATCTGGTCGGCCTCACAGAGCGAGTGTGGAGGAGAGTGGAGAAAAACTAGTGTATGAAGCCAATATAGAAACAGAGAGCTGCATTTCTGTACCCGGACCTGTGAAAGTAAACACGGTGAGTGTTTCATGCATAGTGTGTGATTCTTCACTACAGTGTGTGTGTGTGTGTGCATATGTACTTCTGTGTATTAAACGTTGATTAAACTAGACTACAGTAAACGTCATTGCAGTACGTCTGTATTCCAGTCAGCATTCCTTTTGCAGTAGCACAGTAGCATCACTTACAGCAACATAATACAATCACTCTGGAAAATCACCTGCCTTCATCAATCTCAATAAAAACTGAAAGAGCGGGCAGCTGATTGCAGACTACACCCAGACACAGCAGTTTATGCGTGTGTGTGTGTGCTTGTAATTGCTGCTGATACTGAGATGATTTTGAGGTTGACGAAAAAATCTAAAAACAAAAACAAACTAAACTTCTATTGATTCCATGATTGTCTTTTGATTTCCACACATTTCTGTGACTGACAACCCTGACTTTTAGCCACAATAAGTACAGATATAATTTCAGAAGTAGTGCTTTCAACAAGCAGACAATAATGACCTACCTACCCATCTACTAACATATTCTTTTCATTCCTTTTCATCTGATTAAAACTGACCCAGAGTGACGACAATCTTTAGACTGCAAGCTGGTGAAATTCATGAACTCTGTAACTCCTGAATTTCCTGAAAAACCATAAAACCAAACTTTCACCTTTTCTCTTGTTATGCGGTAACTGATGAAGGTCTCTACAACAAAACAACATACTTTCAACTAACATTTACTAAATGGTCCAGGCTCTTCTAAAACACCTAAAGTAAATATTAGGAAGGAAAAATCCTTTATTATTTTTCTAAATATGCTGTTCTGATGGGCATGGTTTTGTACAGTGTTCCTATCTGAACAGGATCTGCTAATCCTGCTCAGCTACAGCCAGAGGTGAACATGATTGGACTTGATTTGTTGGATGGTCATGCAGGCAACAGCTATATCAAATTAGCAAATGGTGCCACTGCCTGCCACTGCTTGCCTCTCTGTCTACACACTGTCTGTCTGTGTCTGGCTGCCTGACACAGAGGTTCATGAAGCATCGTGCAGCATCTCCTCCCTGACAGCACTCTGCGGCAGAAAATTGTATTGTCACTGGTTTCAACGCTCATTATTTGAACAGATGCCTCTGTGAGATGCAGTATGATACATTATTGTCCTATTTCTCTTTTGTATAACTTTAGGGGGTCTTAAGACAGTGCCTCAGAAAGTACAGCTGACTTTATATTGGGTAAGATACCTTGAGTATAAAACTTTCAGTTTCCTTAACTTGTGTCAGTCTGTCCTCACAGTCAATCTTGACTCAGCTCGGTCTTATTTTGAGTGAATCTCTGAGTTATCTGTCACTGCTCTGTGAGATGTCAGTCAAGCAGGATGACAAAATGACACACCCTTTCTCACATAATGTAAGTCTAATTATTCAATATGAACACGGAAGGAAAAAGTTGATATGAAAACGCATTCTTGAAAAGGAAAATAATACATATTAGATCTGTATATTGAGTAAACAGAAGCAAAAGAGCAATTTTCCATCTACATATTTATACATAGCAGATTACATTTTTATTCTAAGAGACGCTGAAGCGTGACATATCTCATAACTAGTAGGTGGGCAGTCTAATCTCTATTCAGGCAGCATGTTGCAGCAGGATGTACATTTCTCCGAGACAGAGGGCATAAAAATGGCAAGCTGAGAGCAAAACAGGAGTCAACAGAATGCTCACACAGTTTCAACACTAAAATCACAAGCCAGTAACTCCCCTCTCTATGTTTTCCATCCACAGGCAGACGGCCTGAGAGAGAGAGAGAGAGAGAGAGAGAGGGGAGGATACAGTGGTTGCACACGTCCACTCAACAACCATCAGTGTGCTGGACCCAAAGCCTGTCCTGTTCATTAGGGTTAATGGAGTCTAAATTGTGACAAAACACTGCTACACCTCTATAATTTGCAGCAATCCAGAAAAATATTGTGAGTGGCACATGTGTGCGTTTGAGTGTGTGGGCCTTACATTGTAGAGTACAGTGGTCCATCCCTCCATGGTGATGCACTGGAAGACAGTGAGAACAGCAAACAGGATGTTGTCAAACTGGGTGATGCCGTCATTAGGGCCGATCCAAGTATCGCTGCAGTTGTATTTGGCCGGACACCGACGCACGCCACATGGGAACTCAAACTCGGAAGAGTCCACCGTCTCGTTTTCTGAACAGAAAGGTGCACAGACGGGAGAGGAAAAGAAGCAGGAATATGTTACATATGTTTGAAGCATTGCAATGTTTCTTGATATCAAAAAGTTACGACTGTATATGCAGTGCATGAAATGTGAAGGCTTGAATGCTTTTAACAACTGTAGCTTTAAGCTCCAGCACATGCAATTTAAAACAATCCACGTACCCGGGTAGAACACTGGCGAACACTGTATGACTGATTTTGTAAATTAAAGCAACATCTCATGCAATGTTTCCCATTCTTATTCGTCTACAGCGGAGTTATGTGACAGCGAACCCTTAGATGATGTCTAGCCTGTCTGTCTTGTCATATCAGTGTGTGAATGTAAGAATGAATTAGAGTCAAAAAAAAAACTTAATAAAACAGTGGAAGAGCAGAGCGTCTGTCTGAACGTGACCATTCAGTGACAGAAACTACTCACTTCAGTCTGTCTGTGTTATCAAACTGTCCATTCAGCTTCAGTGTGACAGGAGGAGCTCGGAGGTTAATGACAGCTGTGAATGTACAATGAGCCATTGTAGCGCACCATATTGTTGGTTTTAATTATACAGGACAACACTGCCGGTTTGGTCTGATCATGTCTCCAGGTGCAGCCCGGCATGCCATTGTGTGCACATGTGTATGCATTTGGGATTATAATAATAGGGCTACTACCTAAAGAGCTACGTAAATACACACGACACAAAGTCACACTCACGCACACACAGACATAACATACACAATAACAACAGCAACCTGACTCTTTGCTTTTATGTTCTGTGACTCAGTCTGTTGTCAAAATGGCCCCAAAATGGTTCTTCTATCCGTTCAGATTCATGCATTATTCACAGTTCTCCAACCTTTTCAGGTCCTTTCTACAAATTGCTCTCTTTTGTCTCATTCATGCCATCAGTGTGTGGCAGATGATTAGACTATTTCCTGTTTTGCAATGTAGTTTGAATTAGATCTTGGCAGGAGAAGAATAAAATATCTGAATAACAGTAATCAACATTGGCCACCGTCACAAATGGAGTAGTATGAATCATTGCGTGCGCATGTTTGTGTATCTGAACTGATCTGACTAAGTACACTTAACTAACGGGCTCATAGTTACTTACGTGGATTGAGATACCAAGATGTATTTGCTATATTTCTATCTTTTCACTGGATGGGAATAGTCGGTGCATGTGTGCAGTTATAGTGTCAGTCTTTCCTGATAGCGTACATACATGAACAATTATAGTAAAAGAGGTCAAAAAGTGGTAAATTAGTAGCATGTATGAGTTTAATTATGTGCTTTATGTATAGATGTACATACCCACATTCTGCACAGGTATCTGTATATATAAGCATGTCTATGCATAACCTGAATAGATGTACAATGAGTGTGTCTGTACCCAGTATTCCAGGCTGCGGTGTGCAGGTGTGGTGTAGTTTGCCGCTGTAAAACTCCAGACCGATGATGGCAAACATGAGGATTGCAAAAAAGAGCAGAAGGCCAATCTGCAGCAGAGGAACCATGGCCTTCATGATAGACTTCAGGACTATCTGCAGACCTGGAAGTAGAGCACACAGTGGCCAGCAGAGTTAATATGAAAAAACACATTCACTATACAAGTAATGATTCAAGCTCCCTTTAAAGAGATTAAAAAAAGTCCTATACATCCGTCTGACGTTGGCCTTGTTTATGTTCATCATCTCCGCCAGGCGTAAGCCTGGAAGGGATCATGCGTTTGGTCGTGTGTGTGCGTATATGTCCGTGTGTACGTGTATCTGTCTGCATCTTGAACCGGAGCATCTACTGATTAATTCCATACCTGATATGTTATGATCCACTAAAATAAGGCATGATACGAGATGAATAAATCCCTGTTTCACCACCATTTTGACTGTACACACCTGGCAGAGATCTGCTGAGTGCAATGTTCTAGTTATTTATGGCTTTGTTTGACCAAACTACAAAAAAAATGCATATTCTTTCTGTTATGTGGTATCTATTTAGGTATTTTTAGTTTTATTTCTTTGGAATTGCAGTATTTTCTACTGGAAAAATACTATATGAAACTTTTGTGGAGTAACAGGGACACTGTTTCTGTAAAAAAGTGGGTTTTTTTGTGAATTTTGTGAGAGCACTACAGCAAAATCCCATTCTCAAAGCACGGCCAAATAAAACCACATAGCTATACACAACAAGTAAAAGAGTAATGTTGTCGAATGAACCGTTTAACTCTCTTTAGCTTCGGTGTACACAAATATATAAATGAAAGGGAAAACTATGGCCACTACGGCCATGAAAAGACAGATACTCACTGGGGATGCCTGAGACCAGTTTGAGGGGTCGGAGCACTCGCACTGCCCTCAGAGTCCTCAGGTCCACTGAAATGTTCATGTGTGCCCCTGCTGCAGCCAGGATCCTAAAAACAAGTATACACCCACAAAAGTGCACATGTAAACCCACACAAACACACAACCAGAAGACAGAGCAGAATTAATTGTCTTGTCTTGCATGATTGCTACGATTTTATGCTTTATAAGCTGTACGGAGCTGTGTTGAAGAGGGGGGCCTCGCACACACGTACACACACTAATGCCATCGCGCACAGTGTCAGAGGATGGCTGCAGTGCTTAGATATGGAGTGTGAAGACGTGAGGCTCTCCAGCAGGCAGAGAAAACAACAAGGATGTTTTTGGGGCTTTTGGCTGTTTCCCTGTGTGTGGGAGGATGGCTGTGACAACTGCTATTTAGGAGGAGAACAAAGAAAGCAGCTCCATCAAGGGAAGGCAGGACACCCTTAGGCATGGAGAGACAGTAAGCTCACGGACAAACACGTGTGGACACACACACACACATCGCAAACATGTCGACCCTTTATCTGGTACACAAAGCCCTTCAAAAGTTCCATTTTTACTTTGTTTGTCTGGTTTTGTCTCCTCTATTCCCGCCGCCCTCTAAATACACCTCTGTGGCCTTCAGCCCTCAGACTGATGAGAAAAAGAAAAGCAGCGTCTGGTGATTTCCCTCCCCACTTCCTCATTAGTCTGCCCTCCTGCTTTCCTTTCCTCTCACTTGCCTTTCTATCTTCCTCTTCATCCCTAAACCTCTCTCCTCTCATCTCTCTCTTCCTCCACCTGTTTTTTTCAAACCCCAACTCCCAATTATTCTTGCACCTCTGACTCTTTCTCTGGTTTTTTTTTTTTTTTTCCATTTCCCACTGACCTGAACACATATTTATCCCCCTTTCAACTGGACGCCTACAGAAGGAAAGACAGAGATGGATGGAGAAATGAGGTAAAAACAGAAGAAAAAGAGCGAAAAAAGGGGAGTTGAGGAAATGTTTTTGCCAAAGATAAATCATTTTATTTCAAGACTTTGAAGCCAATATTATGATAGCTAAATATAACTGACTGAATGGGTGAAATTATGTGATGATAGCTGGTAACACATTTTAAGGAAGGATTTTGAAGGCAAGTGATAAGTGGATTATGTAAAAGAGGTACAGCTCTGTAAACACACGATTTATGAAAGTACCATCTTCATATTTGGTCATTTGCTTTAAGATGACTGCATATATGATCATCACACGGCTAAAGACATAGCAACGCAGGGCCAATTACATTTCTGTGATACAGTGGTGAGAATTAGTCCCATCTCTGGTGTTAGGAGACACAGAGTGTCGTCTGATTTAATTAAGAGAGGAGAAGGAAAAAAGTGAGAGAGAGTGAGAGAGACTGAGAAACAATACAGAAAGAAGGAGACAGAGAATGGGGGTGAAGAATTAAAATAGCTCACCATCATCCACACAAATATAGAAATTGAATTATCCTCATGAGCTTCACACCTCTAACTATACCTTTTTGGATTTTTCTCCTTCCCCTTTTCACCTTTGTTCACCAACACGCTGCACCTCCCTTCTACTGTCTCCGTCCCTCCCTTTTTCTCCTTCAATAACCATTCGCTGCTCCTGCCACCTCTGTCATTTCATCCCCCACTTCCTCCATCTCTCCATCTTTCTTCAGACCATTAGTCAGTCCTGGCTGCTCTTTAGTTGTTATGGAGACTAGAGGATGGAAGGTCTAAAAATGGCTTCCTCATTTCGTCCACTCTTATTCGGTGGATGTCCTGGTCCCCGTTTCTCAGTAACCTCTGTGTTTTGAAGGGGTGGGATGCTCTGGAAGTTACAAAACTCATTCCTTTCTGCAGTGAAAAATCACGTAAAAAGGGATTTTTGTGTTTTGTTTATCAGCTTGTTTAAGCCAAGGTGTAAGACACTATACTGCGTCTTGGGCTGCTGTCACCGTCACGGCAGTATAACCGTGCTGATTACTGCTTAATTCAAATACAGATTAGAAATGTTTTGATCAGCTACATTCAAGATATTCTCTGTGTACGTGGTTGGATACCCAGTGGCACTCTGACAGAAATATGCCCAGACAGGAGGCACCTTCATGACAAAAATAGAAATTTCTTAATGTCAGGTACCAATTTTTTCCCTTCTTTCCTACTGTTAAGAGCCGTCCATGATGCTGAACAAGATCATTTGTCCTGATTTTTTATTTGTTTGATTTTGTTTTTATTTTTTCTCATTGTTCATTTGTTTATCTATCAATTCATTCAATTTTCTCATTCATTATCTTCCCCCTAGTTAGACTACTGCTTAACAATTATGCAAATCCATCTTTCAATAAGTTTCATGTTATATTCTATGTTGTTTTCTACATGTCTTTTTATGTTTCATATCATTGAATGTTGTTTCTGTTGTCCTGTTGTTCTGTCGTTTTGCACTAATATAAAAAAAGGGGGAGGGGGGTAATTTGTCCGTTCTAACTGTCTCTAAGCCTAACTATATATTCTAAAAAGCATACTGTATATAGTAGATAATAGAAGCATTTTACCCTTGATCTACTGTACAGACAAAAAAATAAATATAAATGTTGAATCTTCCTGTTTGAATTATGTTATTGTTATTGTTGTTTTAAAAAGCCTCTCAGTTGTTATGGCCAGATATGAAATTTCTCTATCAAAGAAGAAAACACTCATGATAAAAATGAGTATTACAAACTAACTAACAAACATAGTATCAGGGGCCTGTACCACGAAGCGAGATTAATAGGTTAGCCAACTATCTTTGGGCTTAACTCAGGTTTTCCGGTGTCAATAAACTGGCTCTCTTTTAACTGGGATAAATCACCATGGTAACTTGTGTTGAACAGCTAACCTGCTCCGGAGCAGGTTAACTTCAGAGGATCAGATCACAATCTGTCGCCCCGACCACTGACCAATCAGATCACTGGAAAAAAAAGGAGTCATCATTCCTACAGGATCCCGATCCGAGTTTACAATAAAGTGACAAATAAAAAAGAGCAATATATATTTTTACAGGTCAGCAGAAACAGTTTATTGTTCCAGGCTTTCTATTTCCATTTTGGTTTTAAAACAGAGCTTCTAACAAACAGAAGTGTCGTTTATGACACTAAACACATAATGATGATTTTAGCTGCATTTTAACGGCGCAAAGTTTATTTTATCCCCGGAGTGACAGCTGACAGTGTGGACGATTTTACACTCTGATTCCATCACTGCAGCTCAGAATAACACCAGACAACTGTGTGATGATAACTGGAAATAAAAACTGTTAATTGGCTCCCATGATTATGAATGCAACATTTGGGTCAGATAGACCTCATCAGTCATTAACTACTTTTCCACTCTTTGCTTCAGTAGCAGAAACAGTCTGGCATTAAGTTTTTTTTTTAATGTGCCATTCAGAATGGTTTCTTCATCATCCAACTAAACAGCAAAAAAATACTCGAGAGTTAAGTCATATATAATAATACCTACTCGTATTTTAAGCCTTATTAGCCTACTTTTAATATGTGAACTTTATTTCTAGTTTTTCTTATTTATCTTCTTATTCTGTTGTATATTACAGGCTGTTATTTACATTTCACTTTGTTGAATATGACTTTTTGCTGTCCCTAAAACACTTAATTAACAACCCCACCTCTTTCACATGAACATGCTCGTAGCTGAAAAGTAAAGGTGACTGAGCTAGATGATAGCCAGCTTCGTGATACAGGTTATCCAGGACGGCCAATATTAGGCTCAGTGAAGCCAGCTCACCCAAAGAGAGCCAGACTAAGTCGAACGTGCTTCGTGATACAGGCCTCAGGAAACTTTCAGGCAGATTAGATTAAAACAAGGAATGGTAAAACCCTTTCACTTCAAGTGTGCACCAGCAAACTATGTCAAAATTAATATATAGGAAGATGTTGCCAAAAAAAACAACAACCGTAACCTTTGTCACAGTTCTGTGCAGTCATTAGTTACGCTGCACACTCTTACCGTCTGGACATTGGAGGCTGGCGACAGAACGTGGCAGATGTAAGTCAGCCAAGTAAAGCACAACATATGGCTGATTTGGCGCAAATGAACAATTTGGCAGACAATTTGTTTCCTCCCTGTAGTTTTCTCCCAATTGCAGGACTATTCATTTATCGGTTTAGTGTTTGTATTCGGTTTGGTGTATTTTATGATTTAAATGTGTGGTATCAAACACTATTTTATTCACAGAGGACGTCAGTGGTCATGAAGACAGTGTAGGCTAAAAGATGAAATGAACAAAAATGACAGACTATTCCTTTTTCCAGTGTTTTTACAATACATTTCAGAAACAACTCAAAAACCAAAAGTTCCCAGATCTCTCCCACTTTCTCTTTTTTTTCTCTCTTACAACAAAGAGACAACACAAGTCTGTGTCAGAGTCAAGGCCGTATGGTGCATGAGAGGGTCAAGGCGGTTGGATTGGTTGAACCCTGGTGGTAACTTAATGGAGACATTAACTGATCTCAGAGACAACACACATCTGACAGGTGCCCGTTCTATCCACAAGTTAATAAAGTCACTTTTAGTCACCATGGAGCTGTCACACACAAAAACATCTTTGCTCGCCCTGCAGGTGTTATGCGAGATACACACTGTAGTGAACCGAGCCGATGCCCTGGTCAGAGTTGTCAGCCATGATAAGTGAGTAACAGTGACATATCCTGCAGTACTGACAGCTCCCCGCCGCGTGACAAATCTGTCGTGACAACTGTCGTGCCGTGATAATGATGACGTTGTGACTTATGCTCCGTGTCACTGTCAAGCTGCTAACTAATATGATATGAATGCACCTGACTATTGTAATAATATTAATTGTACAGCATGTGTTATTCACGCCGCTGGTTCTCAGTGGTGTCACAAGGTAATTTTGGTGCATTTGTATCTAGAAATGTCAATTTTTGTATTGTTCTTTAATGTAATACTGTAATATTAACGATGGCTCCCTTCCATTTAAGTCTACACCTTCCCAAACACCGGCTCTATAGAGGGCTGTTTTCTTGTGTTACCTGATTAGACCTCTTCTCAGGTCTGTGTACAAATTGTGCTTGATTGACATCTCCCTCACTCTCCAGTTAAACTTACACCTTCGTCATTCGTACTCGTAAATAGAGTTTGGTGATTCACATAATTCATTGCACAGCTCCACCCACCTTCCACTTCACTGGAGGTCTAATCAGCCGGAGTAATTGAAAACACCTGTGGGAGTGCGTAAGCCGTCCCAACCAGCATGCTCAATAGACTCTTTTCAAAGCAGACAAAGCAGGAAAAGCCCTCGTGTAAATAATCGCATTAACAATGGCTACGTTCCATAAAGTTATTATTAATTCCACCTGTGCTTTCTCCTGCTTTGACAATTCATAATGTCTGCCGTGAAAAGGGTCTATACCAGGGCCTTTAACCGGATCATCTAAATGGAATGCAGTCATTAGTAATGTCAGTCTAATATTAAATAAGATAAGATAAGATTAGACTTTATTGTCTCCCTTGGGAGAAATTTGTCTTGGGCATTCGAGAGAACACAGGCGACGTAGCAGCACACAGCCTCTCCATATACACACAATATATCCATATACATGTATCACACACAGATCAAGTATAAAGTCAGAGTTCCTGGAGAGTTGGGAAGAGAATATACCAAACAGTATATAGTCTTTAATGTTTCGGCGTGTACAATCCAGCAGCATGGTTTGCAGTACATTGCATCAGTCAGAGAGAATCCAGCAGCACAAAGCGCTACAGAAAAACAAACACCACAAAAACAGACCCTCTGTCTTGCAAAGATTGCATGGTAGTATATGAAGACAATGAACATTAAAGGTCCAGTGTGTAGAATTTAGTGGCATCTAGCGAAACAGACTTGGCAGAAATGGAATATAATATTCATATGTTTTAATTAGTATATGATCACCTGAAAATAAGCATCGTTGTGTTTTTGTTACCTTAGAATGAGCCCTTTATATTTACATAGGGAGCGGGTCCCCTTCTCTGGAGGCCGCCATGTTGCACCACCATGTTTCTACAGTAGCCCAGAATGGACAAACCAAACACTGGCTCTAGAGAGGGCCTTTCACGTTTTTCACAAGTTTCGTGGCCACCATAGGTTCTCCTACATGCTTGGAAAGGGAGAAGGAGGGAGGGATTTTCAGTTGGTTGCAATCTGCAACCTCACCACTAGATGCCACTAAATCCTACATACTGGGCCTAAAACCTAATCACATGAACACTAGCCAGAGGAGAAAGCAAGCCTTCATTCAGAGGGTATTTAGCCCCTTCGCTGATTTTCAAGGAGCATTTTTGGTTTGAAAACACACATTTTTTTATACCCTACTTGCTGCAACTAACGCTTATTTTCATCATTGATTAATCTGCTGAGTCTTTTCTCGATTAATCGCGTAATCCATAAAATGTGAAAAAAATTTAGACACAATGGCATTCACAATTTCAAACTGCTTGTTTTGTCTGACTAATAATCCAAAACTTCAAGATTTTTAATTTACTGTCACATATGACAAAGAAAAGCAGCGAATCCTCACATTTGAAGAACTGAAACCAGAGAATATTTGGCTTTTTGAATTATTTGATTTTATTTTGATCCACTAATCGAGTAATCAACTAACTGTTGCAGCTGTACCCAGCCAGGAGAGCATAAGACATTAAAATAATGAGCACCTTCACCTCTGAAGGGACCCACAACCTGGAACAAAGTGTGTGTCTTGGACCCACACTTACACAAACATGCTCACTCAGGACATTCCTCTAATTGCGCACCCCCATTTTTAATGCTTGCCCCTTCTCATATTTTCTTTTGCGAGCCTGCATCCAATCACCTAGCAGGTTGAGACAACTGATGCTCCCATGGATGTTCAACTCAATACAAGTATTTAAACAATTATGAGGAGTAATTATATAATCCACAACTGCTTTCCCTTTTGAAGATATTGAGGTAAAGTTATTACTCCCAGATATCCGTCCAATCAAAAATTCTACCAACATTTCACCCTGTTTATTTACAACATTATCCAAGCTGACTCTGGGTGGACCAGCTGCCCTATTCAACTGTTCATCTCCACAAACATAAACAGCATCAACTTCTATCACAATTATAATCTGAACCAATAGGTGATTATTTAACCCATAGGAGTCAGCCCATACTGATCCTATGGGAATACTCTGACACCAAATGCTTAAACTATAAACCAATTATGCCATCTATTGATTTATCAATTAGGCCCAACCTGTAATCGCTGTAACTATCTGGTCATAATTCGCATTATTCATTAATTACTGCATCGTTTGTGTTTATGTGTATGTCTTGGTTAGTTTGGTTAGTTGTGTGTTTTATTGTTTGCTTTGTGGTTTAGTAGAATAGTTGTATCGTAGTTGTAGTTTGTGGAAATAAATTTATGTGCATATAAAGTTTTGTTTTTCTTGCTCACATATCAGTCCCTAAATCATATAGATCTGCCTTCTAGCTATTCACGGTTATTTTTATCCCAGAAAGTTAACTACTGTCAAAACTACTGTCAAACTCTCCTTGACAGGCCATCAAGGAGAACTTCACTTTTTATTATAACGACCTTACAAAACTATCAGTGGACGACTGGTTAAACTGGGTTAAGTGTAATAATTCTTTGCTATTTCCCTTAATAAACACATGAGCTTCATTTTTTGTTGACACGGTCTTGACATTTTTCTTTACCATTTGTTGTGTTGTTATCTTCTAATGCTTCGTGCTGCATTCAGTTATTTTCTGACAATATTTTCTCCACGTTTTCTCCAGAATGTGGAGTGTCTGCTAGTCACATGCTCTCACACATTTCCACCGGTGACTCAGTTGTTGCATTCACATGTGACATCTCAGAGAAAAACATGTGATCGTGCAGCAGTCGATACATTTTTAAGGGCATTTTTGCCACGAGGCCACATCATCATTTCTGACTCTGACAATAACAGCAGTCGTGTGTGTGTGTGTGTCTGTATATTACACTGCTCAAAAGAACATTCAATTATTAAAAATAGTTTTTTGATAATAAATAATAGATGTAAAAGTATAACAAGTTGACCATCTACCTCTTTTCTTGGCAAACAGATTTCTTGCTGAAGTGTCCTTGAGCAAGACATCGAATCCCTTCAAGCCACAAGTGTGCTGTAATGTGTTTGGTAGATTACTTTTAATCCTGAAATTGAACATTCTGAGTTCATTTTAACAACAAAATCTCCTTTTCAAGTGTTGATTCAGTTTGTTTATGCACAAGGAGCAAACAGCTGATCTTGCCGTACAGTGAAGTCAACATTTCCTCCAAAGTTTGGCACCTACAATACATCACACTGCATTCAGAAAAGTTGGACACAGTATCTATTTTGAGGGATAAAATAAAATCATATGTTCCCAATTCTCTAAAACCTCTGATTCTGCAAGATGATCAATTAAAAGAACTGCTCTGGAGGCCCACAGTGCAGTGGGTGGTGTGTGTGTACAGCGGATTGTCTTGACAGAATTAGGAACTGTGTGGAGCAACTCCTACAGCGCTGCTCCGGTTGGTTCTGTTGATATAAGCCTCTCTGCCTCCCACGGTGTGCTCTCTCATTTTTAACTCCCCCCTCATCTGTCCTTTTTGCTTTCACACACACAAACACACACGCTGAACCCCTACTCACACACATCATATTCAAGTTGTTATGCAAGATCAAACGTTACTGCTCCTTGTATCAACAGCCGAAGATACTGGCCTGGCTTTATGTGAATCAGCTGAGCATCAGCCTGCGTATTGGTTTTTTGTGTCAGTTCACTAAATGTTTGCTGTTTGGCTGTTTTGAATAATTGATTTGGGTAAATGATTTATTTGCCATCTGTTGGAAGAGAGTGAGTGAGAGATGTTAATTTAATACAGTGCGGAGATGAGCTGTTGGCACACCAACTCCTTCATAGGTCACAAAGGTTCACATGCAGCATGTAAAACCGAATGAAAATCACCATGTTGCTTAATATTATAACCAAAGAGCTTCCGTGCAATATGTTTTTATTAATAAATTCTAAAGTGGACAAAGACTGCTGAAGGTTTTGACAAATCTAAAAACACATTTCTGAATGCTAAGTCATATTAAATCAACAAGCAGGTTAAACATAAAGGAAAGTACAATGATAAAGGGTCAAAAATTGCCGACTGATTACAACAATGTGATATTCACTGTAATGGCTGTGTATATTGTCAAATTTAGCCTTTTTTAACGAGCTCTTTAGAGAAACATTTTTAAATCCAAGCAGGACTGCAGAGCCTTCACAGGTTTGCTCTGTGAGATTGCCAACTCGTCAGGAAAACCGCCAGAGAAAATGTTGTTTATTATCGTATGGAAAGCATATGTTTTTTTTGTTTTTTTTTGAAGATACTGAAATAAAGATGACTGCATTTTGGCTTGGAGCTGTTTTGTGTCTTGCGGGCAATCAAAGCCAAATGCAACACACTGCTTGTTGGCAGTGATACACCTCAAGGAGCTGCTTCAGTATTCCCTCCACACTGACACTGACAATAACACAGTGTCCTCAGAAAACCCTGTGCTGCGTTTTATTGTCAGTCACTTACAATTCTTAGCTTTTTACACATTTCAAAAAAGTATATCAGCACTTTGTGCAAAAGGTCTAACCAGTGATCAGACTGATTTCTGGTTACATTACTCTGCTGATGCCAATTTATGGCTGACTGATGGGATCATTTGATGATGTAATTTCCACCCCAGCCAGACTCCAAGGTAGAAACACTGTATATCAGTATAATTCACCACCGGTGATGGTTCCTGCATAGGTTCAGTGCTACTTTCACCCAATATAGAGTGTAAATCTGAGGCCGAGTGAGATCACTACATTAAGGAATCTAGTCTAAATGAAAATCTAGTAGTGATTTTTTTTCCTGATAATTCAACACACTGGACCATGATGCCCTGCACACTGGAACTATTTCAAACTATCTGCAGTCTCTTGAACTTCTCTCTTTGGTACGCTTAACATCCCTCCCCTCTGGATACTCATCCATTCAATCTGGTTGCTTGTCAGAGGCACTCGCTCCAATATTTTTTTAACATCCTTGGCCTGTAACTAGGTAAAGAGAGGAGACAGGCGTTTTGCAAAAGTCCAAAAACACTCTCTCCAAATTAGCTCTGCTTGAGACTCCCATATGGACTGAGTAATTAAATAACTCTCCATTTGCAGGGAAACTGTGGCTGTAACAGAGCAGTCACTTTCCTCTTGCTGACAACACTGATGGTGGATTCTGACACCTCTGAGAAGACATCTTATGCTGGTTAAAACAAAGACTCACAGCCATATAATCCCTACATCTCTCCCTGTGTTTCTAATTCAGCAATAGTAATAAGTTATTGTAACAGCAGTACAAGTTTCAACCTATACATCAGCATTATTCATTGAGGGACCAATGTTTTACATGAAGGTCTATATGTTTTCAGTGTTTTATGATTATATATTTATTAAAACTGTGTTTGAATTCACAGGGTATGTGTTTCATTTAACCCTTATATACTGTTTATGTTCTGACCCTTCATAATAATTAGTGTCATAACAAATTTCTGAACCATAAATACATTGTTTTATTCATTCATTATCCATCAAGCTTTCAGAGAGCAGAGAGAGTGTATTCTTCAGGTTTTACAACATTTTTTTATGGAGAAAAACCATTAACACTCGCACTTATGGTCCTGTGTCACCTAAAACAGGAGAACATAACAGTCATGATTTTTATGAATGTTATTGAACATGAAGAATGCAACAACATTTCTGAATGGTGGTTTTTTGAAGTTTTGAATACGGGATGAGCTGCACAAAAATAAAAAAGTTTATTCTGGGTCATTTTAGGCAAAGTCATCAAATTTCAGGCTAAAAGAAAAGTGTTTAGGGTGTTTTTACTGCTCTCAAATGTAAAAATGGATCAAATTTGACCTGAACAGTATGTGAGGGTTAAATAAAGTGGATTTTATTATTTCCTGTGTTGTTTATCTGGTAAGTTTATTACATCGGGCTCTTTACAGAATGAGGCACAGTGTTCTCAGTTTGCATGTCTCTCTACAATTATTATTATGATTATGAGATGTTGCAAAGTCATATTTATTGGGATTTATACTGTGTGAGTCTTGTATTTACATGATCTACAGCAGTTTTATAACAATCCTTTTAAAGGTTTTATGTAAACTGAAGGGAAACTTTCATTTTTGTTGGAGGGCCAGATTTAGCTCAGGGGCCGCTTTTTGCCTACCACTGTTTTATGGTTTAACATCTCTGGAAATCACACTGACATACATCAGTTAAAATGAGCTGTATCTCATCCAGTGCAGCTTGTGTATGTCAGCCCCTTTCAGCTCAGTGCGTACAGTGCAGCTTGCCCAGAGACGACACCTGCTGAGCCTCCATCTCTGTCTGCCTTTGAAACATGTAATTTCACTCTGAACTCCTCGTGAGGAGGATTCAACAACAATTTAAGTTGTGGGAATACTGTGTCCCCTCTTGTATTTTGTTAAGCAAGTCTTTTACCAGAGGAACACATGTCAGACTGAAAACGGACATACTGTAAATGAAACTGGCCGCTTTTTATCAATCAAAGACAATTAGAAACAGTCTCTCGAAAGGGCCGTCTGCCTGAAATTCAATTTGTAAAATGACATTGCCAGTTGACAGTTGAGAAATGTTCCTGTGGATTTCAGCTCGACCCTCTTGCAGGATTTGGGGAACTTTTAATGGTAGCTGAACTGAATTTAATTCAACTTGAATCCCAGCTGACATCACGACCACTTTCATCTCAGTGTAGCACCTCATCTTTTCTGATCAGATACCAGACCAGACTGCATAAGGCCCTCGACACAGTCTTTGTTTCATGGCCCACTAAGTCTCTTTATAAAGGCAAGATGGATGGAGAGAGAGAGAGAGAGAGAGAGAGAGAGGGGGCATACAGGGACAGAGAGTGAGCTTGTTAGACTGTCTATTTCCTCAACACCATCATCATTATTCACTGACTTAATTCAGGATCACAGCTAAAACACCACCTTCACTCGGAGGATGTCGTTTGAATGTCACTGACTATACATTCTGCCTCTCACGCGCCTTGTCTTCATCTTATTCACCCACAGATTCACGTTTCACTTAGTTTGACTTGCAAAACAAAGGCTTGTTAAAAAGTAAGTGTTGCCAGCGCTCTGCCCGTTCTTTTTTTTTCTTTGGCACATACGGAGACACATAAAGAGCAGGTGTATATAGGCACATTCCCCCATCAGACTCCGAAATCTGTGGACACAATGTCATGAACGCGGCAAATGACAAATCTATCCTGATCTATAGTCTAATTGTGGAGACATTGACCAGGGAAGCAGCAGGACTGCAGGCAGTGACAGCCTGACCTGGGGCGGGGTCCTTAGTCACCACGGTAACAGCTCATGGGGACATATCCACCCCTGCTGTGTCTGAACTCATCAATCGATCAGACAACAGATGGAAAATAAGATTGGAGAGGACAGGTCTGTGTGTGTGTGTATGTGTGTGTGTGTGTGTATGTGTGTGTGTGTGTGTGTGTGTGTGTGTGTGTGTGTGTGTGTGTGTGTGTGTGTGTGTGACAGTATGAAATAGTCAGTTTTAACAGGTATATGACTGCCAAACAGACAGAAGGTGTTGCTTGGCTAAAAGACATGCAGTAGTGGCACATTTGGTTCATACACATGAATGCACACACACGCACACGCACACACACACACACAGCTGACATGTTGTGGTTTCAGCTTTCAGTAAGTCAGGTACAGTACGGCTGAAACAGGCACTGTGACCACATGTTCACAACCTGGCAACTTCTCTCTCACAAAGCTCAACTTTAGCAACGCCGGAAGAACTTAGCCGGAGGAAACAAAAACAAAAGCAAAGGAAAGAGGAAAAATAACAGATAAGACAGGAGACGGGATGGATAGAAAGAGAGAAATTGAGAGAAAATCTAAATTAAAATGTAAATACATAGACAAAGAAACTGAATATTCTTGTATCTGTCTTGCTGGCTCATATTAAGCGCGGTGTGATGGATGTGAAGCACTAACTTTGGTTCTCCCTCTTAGCTTGCAGTGATAATAGAGTACAAATAAGCGACAAGCAACAAATCAGTTCTTCACACAGCAAAGGGAACACTGTCTCTCTCTGTTGATTAACACTTGGGGCCTGAAACGTTTGACACAATCAGACATGACAAGATGTGCACCAAAATTCAAATTAAAATATCCACAGCTTGAAAAAAAAAAAAAAAACATAATTGCTGCTCATGATTGATATCAAGAGATGAGCACATTACTGTTTGAAAAGTGCAGTGGATGAAAATCATTTGTGAACTAAATAAACTTTTGCAGTTTAATTGAGTGGATTATTATGTGACTTGCTCTTCAATAAAAGATTGGCATTTGGGGCGTCCTCGTAGTGTGGTGGTTTATTTTAATGAGTTTTTTTTTTATTCCTTTATTAGATAGCGACAGTAGAGAGATGAGACTTGGGCACACCATAATCTAGCGGTTTAAGACACTGACTGCTTGTAATCACAATGTCCCTATTTTTGAGTCCAGCTGGGGACCTTTGCTGCATGTCATCTCCCATCTCTCTCACTTTCTCCCCTCATTTCCTGTCTGCTCCTGCATACCAACTAATAAAATGCTTATAAAAATTAGCCTTTTTTTTTTCAGTGGATTGTGAAATTTCAGTGGATTTTTGGAATGAAAATACTTTCTCAAGGTCTGCAAGTTTAACATGTGAAAGTGAACACTTACATTTCCATTTTCAGGGCAATTTTGCAATAAAAGAGCAGCCAAATGAGAAGATAACTAGGTCTGAAATGTTTACCTGTTTTGAAGCATTTTAAAATCTTGCATGTAACTAATATACAATCTCATATGTATTTAAACTATGTATCAACCTGGAAAAATAATGTCTTTAACCTTAGCTGATGCCCTGACAGAAGAATCTCCCAAATTTCTAACGTCTTGGAGAAACAGTATCTGATGTATTTGTTAGATTAAATTCTTCCCATTTCTAACTTTTCTAAAGGAGACCTAAAATACCGTCTCTCCTCTCCTCTCCTCTCCTCTCCTCCCCATAAAGCCATTAAGAAAACTTCCAGCTTCCTCATCTTTCTTTCTCATCAGCTCCCTCTGAGTCTAACTCCATTCCTCCCATCCCCCCCCTGAGTGTCTTGCACATAGTGGTGACACAAACCCTTGGTGGGCGTCGCACTCTGCCAACTGTTGCCAGTCTAATGGAAGGCTTGCCAGCGAACGAGACTGCCAAGGTGCCAATTAGCACGTACGATTACGCATGGAGGCAACCTCCTCATTTTCTCCAGCTCTTTCTCTTCTCTTCTCTCTTCGCTCTCTCTTTGTCCGCGCTCTTCTCTATTTTTTACTTTCTTTCTTTCCGCATGTTTTTCTTGATTATTACCTCCTCTCCCTTCTCCTCTGACTCTCCCTCGCAGCTTGCCGTTTTAGCAGGGGTAACCGGCTGGGGGAGCATGTGTGATCAGACTGAAGCCTGAAACTCTCAGCCCTTCCATTCGAATTAGAATCACAACAGTTCTCATCTACCACGATAACAGCCTTTAAGGAAACAGCAAGTGCCATCTGGTTTTTCATACCTCCCTCCCACTCACTCTCTCTCTCTGTAACACGGGCCATCTTGAAACTCTGCTGAGGTAATCATGGCCTCCAGTGTTGACACTGTTAGCAAATGCTTCCATAATTACACGTTCACACATAATGTTGAGTGAGTCAGGGGAATCCACTGAGGAAGGGTTCGCAAGCTTTGTAGTCTGAGCTCACAGCCATGTTTGTTGCCTCCATCGGCAACATTTTCTGCCGTACCATTAAATTAGGCAGGTGTGTGCCCCCCCCCCCCCGCATGACTCAGTGTAATATAAACCTTCAATCAAAGTTAGCTCAGTTAAATCATGTGAGTTGAATCAACACCTCTCTAACACGATGTCAACAAAAATTATACGCTTCACAAAAGATTGGATTTACTGCAGGGCTATTGTACTGGAATCAATTAAGGTGTAATAAACTGGTAATTCAGTGCAGTTGGAAGTTTTCTTGGTTATACAAGTTGCACTTGTGTGTGTGTGTGTGTGTAACCAGAAGCCTTTAGTGCCTGTCGCCACTGCGTGAGACCATAAATTACGCTCAAAGTGTTTATTTCCAGTTTTATCACATCAGTTTAAAGTTTACATGGTCTTTGGAGCGCCTCGTCTCCCGGGCCTCATTAAGGATTCAAAACATATTATATAATTTATAAAAATGATATCACAAATTTTAATCGACTGCCTTAAAATTTTTGTGGGTCTCAGACTCTGAATAGACTGATCAAGTAGGTCGTATCAGTGCTTGATGTCTGGACCATATTCTGTATATGCAACATCTGTTGCATGCCTGTTCTGGAAGAAGGATCCCTCCTCTGCTGCTTTTTCCAAGGTTTCTCCTTTTTTCCCTTTAAAGGCTTTTTGGGGGGAGTTTTTCAATTTCCTTTTATCCTAATCAAGGTCTAAGGATAGAGGGTGTCACATGTTGTACAGACTGTGAAGCCTTTTGAGGCAACTGTGTGACTTTAACTTGCTCCATTAGCAATTTTGTCATCCTCTTGTACAGTAGCTGCCACTTTAGTTCGGTTGTTCCTTTCTCATTCTCATACGCTCCTCTTGGTAATGCTACAGTGTTTCTTAGTGTTACAAGAAGCTATTTAAATTTTTGCATGCGCACTGTTGTGAATTACTAACACAGTCTGTGACCCTTCCAGTCTGCAGAGTCCTCCTAATTACTAACTGATTGACAGCACCGGTGACTCATCTAATATTATCAGCATATCTTATAATCTTCATTCACTGTCTAGTACGGTTGTAAACCTTGAGTGATGACCTATACTATAGGTGAGTGAGTATGTGTGTGTGTGTGTGCGCTAGATGAATGATGTTTGAGAGAAAGAGGGAGAGAGAGAGAGCGAGAACATTTTCATTAATTTATCTTTGCTGTGGCCAGAATGATAATTTAGAGAGGGATCTATCTACAGCTCACTTCATCATGCTGAATATTAATAAAATTAGACCTGGGAGGCTATTTCATCCAGATCGCGCATGTATCCCTATAAGTCACTATTGGTGGCTCAAATTCAACCCGCAGGACATGAAGGATTTATAAATTTGCTGTTTACTCTTTTGAAAAATGCCTTCATCTTACTGCCAAATAATGATTTAGGAAATTACAGAGACATTTTTGAGAAAGGTTTGTGTTTGTATCTGCCATTTGACACAACAAACACATGTTTTTGGAGAGTATGCAGATAGCATGATAGTCGGATCGCTTCAGCCTGAGCACACGCTGACCTCTGCACCAGAAGAAACCAACACATCAATAAGTACTGGCTGATCTATAAACAGCCTGCAGTGAAAGGTAAAGTCTGATTACAGCATCTGTCACCCCTGGGAGAGCCGTGGCAGTCTTTGGCCTCTTCCTCTCTGTCCCCATTCAGGCAGGTGAGATTAGAACAATCCATTAACATGTGTCTGTCTCACCGTGTTTTAATTAAGCTTCTAATTTTGGCCGTATAGTAACTCGACGGGTCGAGTATCCTCAAGCATTTTCACACGATCAACAGGCTAGAGAGGCAAGGGGCTCTGACCATCTTCTTTCTCTACCAACTTTCATAACATCCCTCTCTCCTCCGACCTCGCATCCCTCCTCTCTCCAACAGCGAGCGGAGTATCGTTAAGAACCAAGCCGAGCTCGGCTCATCAATAATGGAGCAGCCAGAATCATGTAGAATTCTCTAAGAACCCTGTCTGCCACCCTTTGTACTTCTGCGCTGTGAATTGATTAATATTTCATTTGTGTGTGTGTGTGTGTGTGTGTGTGTGTGTGTGTGAGAGAGAGAGAGAGAGAGAGAGAGAGAGAGAGGGGTGTCGAGGTTAATCTGCTGTCTCATCAAGCTCCTCCTTTGAAACCATAAACATTTCCTCTCTCTGCTCTGACGGTGAGGCTCCTGCCTCTCCTGAGAAGGAAATCGGTGGTAAAATGCCCTTTAATATAACACCTTTCCCTCACAGAACAGACTAACTGAATCTTTGCTGCTCATTATACAGTAAACTATTGAGTATTTAGGATGTAGGGAGCAGTGAATGGGTGAAGGAGGGAGTTCATTTGGACACATACAGAGTTTTATTGCACTAGTTTGACAATATTCAGCGGCTTTGATTTATTAATTAAAGATCCCCTCCAGACATGTTTTAAGATAAAATACTCTACTTTGAATAATAATTTGTGTCTAATATGTTTTTCCCACAAAATAATATCTCATTAAAATTCTTAATACGACATCTACTCCTTCTCCCTCATTAAAAATTCACAATCTATGAATATGCAATTTTTTTTTTCATTTAAAAAGTTTAATTGTTGAACATAAGATGTCTCCTAACTCACTGAAAAATCCAATTCTCAGTATATGTGTACTGGAAGTTTCAAGTTTTCACATCAAACTTGTGTATGTTGAATACACGATTGGCTTCAAAGTAGTTGCGATGTCACAAATCATGAATCAGATTTTAAATGAGCAGAGAGAAACACTTTCGTCCTTCGGCAGATGAATCTGAAAACAGCTTTTTAGTCTCAAACTCACATTCTGCACATTCATCATTCTGCACAGTGAAGCTCAAACATCCGACTGTAGGAACAAGATGCAAAACACATCTTTGAGCGGAGGGGGACTTTAACAAATAAAAAAAGAGGCAGAGCACAATGGTGAGGTGTCTCTTTGCTGTATGTGCACACAATCAGTGTATTCAAGACCAGACGAGGTATCCTAACATGGCTGACTGTTTATTCTGCTGAAAGCTGCTCATCAAGCACACATACAGTACATTAAATGAACAAGTACGACAGATATTCTCTTCATAGTTTTACCACAGTTTCTTTTACAGCTCTTTCTGAGCTGATGGGTGACTTCAGCCACTATTCCCACATAGCCAAGAGCTGTACCTGTGTGCTCTGATGCTGAAGGCCAGGATGAAAAGTCACCGAAACTCTGTCCATTAAATAACCGCCTTGTGTGACTTTTGTTTACAGGCTTATAATTTGGCAATGCAAATTAATAAATAAAGGTAAAAATGTCCAGTGTGTGAGCTTTAACACTCAGGCAAAGACCAAGAAACAACACAGAACCAAACTGTTTGTCAAACTTGAGCAACTAAACCTGTTTGAAATAACTGGGAGCTGCAGCACTGGGTATTTTAAAATGTACTGAATCTCACAGAATAACCATCCCTTTCAATTGAAAACTAATCCTTTTTCAAGGCTCTGTATCTAAATACTATACACACACACACGCACACACACACACACACGCTGTCAGACTCACCCGCTGAGGACTACAATGAAGTCCATGACGTTCCATCCGTTTCTGAGGTAGGAGCCTTTATGAAATACAAAGCCCAGGGCGATGATCTTTATCCCCGCCTCAAAACAGAACATCCCTATGAAGTAGGGCTCTGTCTTCTCTGTTAGTGCAAAGCAACAGAGCAATCAGATAATCAGACGAGTCAGATCTGTAGGCTCCATCAGACACAGTTTAGACTTTTTCAGCGGCTTGACAGAAGATTGAGAAGTGTAGTAGAATGTGCAGATGTTTCCATGTGTGAGTATCTCACCAGCCTCTTAGACATGGGCGTTTTGTCCTCTCCAGGCAGGTGCTGCTCCAGAGCCAAGACGATACAGTTGGCGATGATTGTGGCGAGGATCATGTACTCAAACGGAGTGGAAGGCTGACGTTAAGGAACTTTTGACTGACCAAATGTTGACTGTCTGTTAATATGTCGATTTTAAGAGATGCATGTTGGTGACACGAGCAAATAGAAACAGAGAAACCTCTAAAAAGGTTTATAGGTCACAGTAAAACACAAATGCAATGCCGTCTATTCATCAGAGCATAACAGTAGTTCAGGAAATGTGCAAAGTGTAATAGATGACACTAAAAATCATACCATATATCTGTACAGAGCATACATTCTATCCTCTAATTAACATTCAGATACAGGACTGGAAAAATTTTTTTTTAGTTAATTACAGTAAATCACGCCTGCACTGCAATTACAATGTCATGTAAGTAGAGGTTAACATTGATTGCTCTGTATGAAACAAAATTAACCTGGCATTCTATAAGCCCTGGAGCTGCGGACACAACCAGACACATGCTGAACCTTATCTGAGGTCAGCTGCAACAGACAGGGACACACACACCTCTGCATGCGCGCGCACACACACACACACACACAAACACGCGAGGCAAGAGAAGGCTGGGATGAGTGGGTGGGCCTGAGACGTGATCCAATAAACAGGGTCGCTCTTACTACAAGCCTCACAGCCTGTGCTATGGGACCCGCACTGGTTGTCGGTTCAAACTCCTGCCGCTCTGGGGTTGAGCTAAAGCCAGCAATGTGCTCTTTATCTAATGCTCTGCGTGGGCAGTCCCCTTTCTCCTGGCTCTGTGCAGAAGAGGTAGGAAGGAAGGGAGCTTAAAACTGCAGAGAGGAGACAGGGAGAGAGCGGAAGAAAGGAGGGAGATAGAGCAGAGAGAGAGATAACGGGAAAGAATGAACCATGCAGGAGAAAGTGATTCGGTGGAAGAAGGGTGATCAGTGGAGGAGAAGATGATGGTTATATAGAGAGTTAGAAGAAACAGGTAGGTGAGGAGGAGGCAATGAGACCAAATAAGATTGACACAGGACAGATCGATGTTGCGCTGGCAGCTAGCTGCACCCAGCAGGGTTACTCAGGGACATGTGAGCAATGAGAAGCTAAATAAACAGAGCAAATACAATCTTACTCCCACCAGCCCGCAGGGATTCTAACTTAAACCTAGGCTGCGCCACAGATTGACTCAGTGGTTGCAAGTTCTCTCTCTCTCACTCGCTCTCTCTCTCTCTTGCTCAGAGAGATTTTGGAAAAACAAAACCATAGTAGCCATCAGCAACCCGGGAGAAGACGAGCAGGAAAACACATTTCTAAATGTGTTTTAATGACATAATATCTGTCTCGGCATGAGGGGTTGTTCTCAAGTTTGTTTTTGTATTTTTAAGAGCCGAAGAGCATCTGATTCACTCCCCTAAAATAAGTATTGTTACTTTAGCCTCACTGAGAGCTCTCAGCAGCAGCCAGCCGCCACACCCTACATTCCCTCAAACACACACACACACACACACACAACAAACAGGAGGAGGAGAGAGAGGAGATGGAGGGACAGACAGAGAGAGGGAAAGAGAGAGAGAGAGAGGTACAAAGTGTTGGAGGGGGGTGTGGGGGGGTGGGGGGTGAAGATGGAAAGAAAGAGGAGAGAGGTATCCACGGCAACGGGTTTCTCCTCCAGCCAAAAGTCAATGCTACGAGACAGTTACTGGGCAGCTGAACTATCTCTGTGGTTACATGTGCACACAAACACACACACACACACACACACACACACACACTGGGGTTACAGCTTGATACTGTACACCCGGCTTTTAACCACTACATGACAGGTCTTGAAGAGTGATAACAGGTTAGTATCAGTGAAATAAATTACTTTATCAAATTGTTACAGGCATCACTGAGAAAATGAGCAACAGTTTATTGTAAATTTTGCACTACATTTTGAAAGTCTACTCATTTCTAAATAGGGAAAAAGTGATACATTCATTCGGTAACACATTCAAAAGTAGTACATATGATGTTCCTATCTCGAAGATTTTAAGCGCTCCCTCTAAAATTGCATGATTTTCTAGAAATCCCATGCCCAGGTCGACATAAGTTACAAACTCAAAAAGTGTCTTTAATGAAACCCTTCTCCCCTCTTCAGCGCTCTTCTGGATGTCAGCTGGTGTGTGACGTGGATCGTGGATCGTCTACCAGCTTTAGCAGCGAGGCATCTCGTGAGCAATCCTGTGAGTCCACAGTGACGCTGGCACTCTGCCTTGATTCCTCAAACATGCGTGTAAAAATAGACATGGAGACAGAGTGTGATGCCCTGTGCATCTGTGAATACGCTTGAGCCCAGATTGGATCCAAGTCGCTCCTGTGATTATTATTACATAGAGGTGAAAATCATAAATGAATCACGGGGCATCTGAGCCTGGCTTATTGGAAATCTGTGAAGCTGAGAGCAGCGTTATATATACAAACATAGAGTAAAGCCAAGGGTGCAATCTCCATTTGGAGTAAAATTAACTCTATTTAACATTAGAGAATGCAAACACTGACACACTGCAACTTAAATATCTATTAAAAATGTAGACTGTTAAATTGTGCTGTTATTTAACAGCTTCATGGATTAAACAGACTGCTGCATCAAATATATGTGACATACTCCATCTGCAATTCCTCATCACCTCCACACATCAGTGGCCTGCTTCTGAGGATCAATTCTGAGGATAGATGTGACCATACTTCAGTTAGCCCTCTTTATACACAGCAGCCCTGCAAGTAAACCGTGTCAACTCAGAGTCGAAGCCACTCTTATCTTCACTTCTAGGTCAGGAAATATAGAGGTGGATAGATATACAGCTCTAATGCTAATGGCCTTGAGTTAACCAGAGCAGGAAGGTGAAACATACCTCATGCCTGATGTTTCACAGATTGGTTAGATGAACGTGTGGATGGCGGTTTACACTAGCTACATTCATTCTCAAATATCCACTGAAGAAGTAAAAAAGCAGGCAACAATCGGAAAAAAACTGTTTTTGTAATTGGAAATAAATGAGAGTAAGACCGTAAGTACATTGGGGACACTAGGGTCATTTCCTTGGTAATTTTTCCATTTTCATTTTTCATGCAAGGATGCAATTTAGTTAGAGGGGAATAAATGGGCTTTCTCAAGTTTAAGCCTACTCTAGAGGCGCATGCACAGGCGTTTACAACATAAAATGCTCCCTTAATTAAATAACCAAATGGAAAGCCCACCTCACCCTCACCAGTCCTTCACCTCTGTGTTTTTCAAATCCTCTGAGAGAGACCTATCTGTCTAAAACACAGCTTAAAAAAAACAACACTGACATAAAACCTAAACTGACTACAAGGCTAATCGCCTAATGCCTAAAAACTAACATTCTGATTACTAGCAGGCATATCATACTCACTTATGGTTATTTCTGTGTGCACTGATGAAACAAACTTTATTAAATCCAACAATAAATTATTTAGAGGTATACCTTCTCAATGGGACACTTCCCGCTGCGGGGGATCCCGGTGGGGATCAGACAGGAAGAGCAGCTGCCAGTCCCCACCAGGCCTACTACACTAAACTCATGCCGTGTGCTTCATTAGCTCTGCCTCTTCCCTACCAGGTCTCCATCAGCCTCCATCGACTGCAACCTCAGGCAGGTCACCTGATAGTCAGACTCTCACACACATGTACACACACACACACACACACACACACACTATATCACCCTTTTTTTCCTGTGAGCTCGCACACAGGAACAAGAGAGAGCATGCACTCAAACAAATATCAAAATACATCGCAATACGCTCTCGTAAGCCCACACACAGCACTTCTGGCTACCATGTTACCCGCCCTGCCGCGGGAAGCCTCTAGATAAATCCTGAATTGATCATCTTGCTGTTAATTGAGCACTCAGAGAAAAAAAAAGAGCCTCTTACGGCGAGGTGACAGCGGCAAGTTGTGCTCCAAACACAAGGCTGACCTTTACGAGATGTCCTGCAGAGATGGTGTGTGTGCATGTGTGTGTGTTCATGCACTTCCATCTTTGTGGGGACCAATGTGAGTTTTAGACCATGCGAGCAGGGATGTTTAGCAGGAGGTGACTATGTTTTGGGTGGTCGTTGCTTCTTCGAATGTATATGGTTTAAGACTTTTAAGCTTAAGAATACAATTAGCATTGCTGAAACATCTCTGGCAACCTCAAGGTGACAACAAGACTCCAGGGCTCCCGATCAAGAAATAGTCCAGGATAACACCACAACTTGTCATTTTTACACTTTGGTTATTGTACGGATTAAACCAACAAGATATAACATCAATTAGTGAGCTTTAGAGGTGCTGGTAGGCGGATTTTATTACCTTCGGACAGAGCCAGGCTAGCCATTTCCCCCTGCTTCCTGTATTTGTGCTAACAGTCCCCTGGCTCTAACATCATATTTAATAGATATGAGAGTGGTATCGATCTTCTCATCTAACTCTCTGCACAAAAAAAAATGAATGAGTGTATTTCCAACCTTTTCCAGTTTGCTGGTAATACTTCCATACTTTTAATTTATGTATAACCTTACATTCAGGGTACACTGTGATATTACTGTGATATTTCTTCAACCTCTGGGCATCAGTTAATTACATCAATGAGGGTATAAAGGGGGCCTCACAAGTGTGGAAGTAAAAATGTGTGAGTGCCGGTTTGTTTATATGCTTATATATGTCTTTGCATGTACAGCATGTGGTCTTATTTGTGCTTACTTGTGTATTTCTGTGTAAATCTTTACACCCTGCGCATGATTCACATATAGCGGATTGAGCCACTCATCACAGGCAGCACACAGGATATTGACCAGAGCACAGCACCACTCAGTTTTGCATCACGCCCTTCAAAACCATATTAGCAAACAATATAATACAGTATGACTCAGTGAGTAATGACTTGTTGTAATAGCATATGACACAGCGATCAGACATCATTACATATAATTCCTGTTAATGTCTGTTAATCAGATACAGTAGAGCTCATTAGATGTAATGGGACACTCCCTCCACAACAGCACATTAACCTGGAGGTTAGCCAGTCTGGCTGCTTGGTAGTCTGGCTGCAAAATGTTGTGTGTGCTTGTAGTGACCAAAAGGATCAACGTTTTGCTTGAACGCTACATTCTTGCTGCTAGAGTCTAAGATATGCCTGTAGGCGCAGTTGTAGTATCATTATTGGTGATGACGCAGCCACTGGAGGGGCTGACATATCCGTAATACGATAACCAACACGCAGCACGTCAACCCTTTTTTCTACAGCTGCTGATTGAAATTCATCCCGTTTCTATTTTTAATCACCTCAATGAACGGGCAAGCCCAGAGGAAACAACAATAGACGGCCGATCAACAATAGAAGCATTCTATTTGCTGGTTTTTTTTTTAAAATCAGCAGTAGGCCAGTCAGTCAGTCAGGAAGCTGCTGAATGGAGCAGAACAATAGCGGCGAAGAGGGCCACACCTGGCCCGGACACCTGGTGAGCTGCACAGCGGCAGCACAAACACGCCAGTAATGGACATTTGCGTGTGGTCGTCCTCCTCAGCAACAGGCAGAGGAAATAATAAACTCTCTCCCTTTGCAATAATAACAGAGGGAGTCATTAGGTTTGAGAAAGCAGTCTAATAATTATTGGTGTAACAGCACAAGTGAAAATTAATAATAGTGTTATGCAAGATTCAAATAATGCCACTCTCTAATTTAGTGTCAGTGTTAAAGCAGATATATTCTGTTTGGGAGTTTATATGAGTGGGGTCAGGTTGTTGCAGTGGTTGAATTTGATATATGGTGTACACAGCTCATCAGGAGGGACAGTGAGTGTGGTTGCAACAGCAGGTCTTCATAGCCTTTTGTTGACAGAAAGATTTACATCCATGAACGGAGAAACTCCTGTGTGTTCCTGTAATCCACTTTCCACTGACGCCTGCCTCCCCCCCCCTTCTAGTTTTTGTTTGGATTAAGCTATCATCCTAACATGTGTCAAACTTAAAATAATGTTATAATTTCATCCATTCTTGGGGGCTATTGTTTTAGAAAATAGAACAAATGATCACGCCCTACTCTACTTTCTCAATTTCTAATTTCCTGTTCTGTACAGTAATGTAGTGTATTGGATTCTGTTCAATTAATCAACCGGTTAATGAACCAGAAAAAGTAATTCATCACTAAAACAATTTCCAGACTGAACTCAGAACTCAGTGTGTGTGTGTGTGTGTGTGTGCTGTCCATGGTGCTGAATTTTCTCTTACAGTCTATTGCACAGACAAAAATGAGGGCCCAAACACTAAAAGTTAAACTTGCCTCTTTAAGGACTTTAGTTTTCTCTAAAATTGTTTGCACTTGTGGAAACGTGGGAGTTATACTCAAGTTAGGGGGCATAAAAAGGATTATTAAAAAAAATAATCGATTTTTTTGTTTTATGGTTGTTTGTTGACCAACAGGAACACACTTCACCCACCTTTTGCAATCTACTCCTACACGACTCCTTGCACGTCTTGTGTGAGTGTTTGTATACTGTATATCACACCTTGCTCGCTTCACTGGCACCGTGAAGCATGAAAAGGATATGGCCACTCAATGATTTTCTTGGCGTACTTCCTGACCACGTTTGTCCTCGCCGAAGATGAAGAGGGACCTGTTGACGGTGAAGCAGTTCTCCCTGACCGGGATGGGGTTGTACAAGGCCATGGTGCGGGCACGCTGCGCTTTGGTCTGCTTGAAGGCTGGGGAGATGCCACCTGTGGACACGGCCGCGCCATCGCGGTTCCTGTTGCGCTCGGACCCTCCATCTCCTGAGCTCAACAAGCCCGGAACGTCGTCTCCAAAACGGGCCATTCTGTCAAAAGCAAACCACACGGGAAGGGAAGACAGGGTGAGACAGGAGAGTAGAAGGAGGTTATAGTCTCCTCGAAAGCAGGGCGCGGGTGCTGCGCTCGGTGTGTGCGGCAGCAGAGTGGCGAGATCCTGATCAGCTTTTAGTCCATCATCATCATCATCATCAGTTTTAGTCGCAAAAACAGCGCTTTCACTTTAAAAGTGTTCGGTTCAAAAACATTTACAGATTTTTGTCCAGTGTGTCGCGTTTTAAGTCCAGTGAGGAGCCCAGTCAAAGCAGCAACCCCCCCTTTTCCAAGTGCGCTCTGCGTAAAAAAGGACATATATCCAAAAAGTAACTCATATTTGCCTCATTTCACAATCCGTAGTCTTAAATGAAGCTGTAAAAAACAGATTTCGACGTTGCATTTTGCAGCGTTTTATCCATCCAAACACTAAAAGCTTAGAGAAAAGCTGCAACAGGTCACGTCTTTAGCCATCCTCATCAGTCCCTTGAGCGAAAAGAAGAAGAGCAGGTTGATCCATTGGATTTTTAAATAAACCAGCAACAGTCCACTGACTAATTCAGAGCACATCACTCCTGTCTCCTCTCTTCTCTTCTCTGCTGACCACCTACCACAAGAGCATTATCCTACTGCATGCGTAAGAGCACGACCGGGGAAAAAAAAAAAAACTTTGGCATTTTTCACATTTTCCCCGAAACAATGCGCAACGCGAACGCAACAAGCTGTCAACTAGAGGACGTCTCACACACAACAAAAAAAAATGACCTCCTGAATCCGTCTTGTCTGCAGTGGGATAGTGAAGGAAGCGTCTCCTTTGTCCCCACACTATATGAGCAGGAGAGGAGACAGCAGTGTCTCCTAATGCGACAGGATCAACACACCTCTCCTAACCTCTGTCTAACCTCTCCCTACCCGCGCAGTTTACTATGCGCGAAACAAAACGTGCGTTAACAGCAAATAAAAGACCAAGAAAAACTGTCATGCATTGAATTGATAAAGTTAAAATGCATTGAAAACACACAATAGATACTGTTGCCTGCATACTGACGTGATTATGTAACCAATTATATTTAACACTGGCCTGCAAACCTCCAAATAATGCACTCACTTTATGGTTTTCTTGTAAAAACAACTTAAAATCGCCTGTAGGACCACTCCAGCTTTTTATGTCACTGGTCAACTACCATGTGAAGAGGGGCCACGCTGTTATATTCCTTTTGACTTGTGCTGTTCACCCTGCACGGTCACGCCTCAGGGCGAGCAAACTGAATGCTGGTCACGCAGACCAGAGTATCAACACTTGTTGTGAAATCCCCCAGCGCCAGCAAGACACTCAGGAGGGACAGCAGCACGTATCTTTGCCTAATTACAGGGTTCAAAACCCACTATTGCAAGGCTTGATAGTGAGGGGGAGTCGTGCTGCTGTGTGCTGGTTGGAAGTGCTCATATACTCTCATGGGGATCATGGGATTTTCACAATGAAGAGGGGGAAAAAAAGGAGGGAAGGGGACCCATTAGGAGGTTGGAGTTGCACATGTAAGATATGAGAAACACGACTACAGAGCAAGCAGTGAATTAGCTTTTAAAGGATAAGTGTTTTGACGTTTTTTCTAATTGTCAGCAAGATCCACAAAAATAGCCAAACCAACACTGAATAGACCCACTTGTCACA
>CM076455.1:0-100130 GCA_038419695.1 Scomberomorus guttatus
CCTCCCTTTCTCATTTTCACTATTTTTCTAGTAACACCCCCCCTTAATCATTTTCACTATTTTCACGTAACACCCCCCCTTTACTCATTTTCACCATTTTTCATTTTCACTATTTTTCGTGTAACACCCCCCACTTGCACATTTTCACTATTTTGTGTTTTCACCATTTTTTTGTGTAACACCTCCCTTCCTCATTTTCACTATGTTTCGTGTAACACCCCCCTTACTCACTTTCACTATTTTTAGAATAACACTCCCTTTAATCATTTTCACTATTTTTACGTAACACCCCCATCTTACTCATTTTCACTATTTTTCATTTTCACCATTTTTTGAGTAACACCCCCCTTCCTCATTTTCACTATTTTTCTAGTAAGACCCCCCTTAATCATTTTCACTATTTTCCCGTAACCCCCCCCTTACTCATTTTCACTATTTTTCATTTTCACTATTTTTCGTGTAACACCCCCCCTCTTACTCATTTTCACTATTTTGTGTTTTCACAATTTTTTGAGTAACACCTCCCTTTCTCATTTTCACTATTTTTCTAGTAGCACCCCCCTTACTCATTTTCACTATTTTCACGTAACACCCCCCCCTTACTCATTTTCACTACTTTTTTTGTGTAACACCACCCCAATAAAAAGTGCATGTAATAAGATAACTTTTACCATAGTAATAGGATTGTAATTTTAGATTTGGAGGATCACCTCTTTCACTCATTTTTTGTGTAACGCTGGAGTCGAACCCATGACCCTGAAGTTAAGAGTCTCTTGCCCTACCTACTGAGCTATCCGGACTTTTGGTTAGGCTCAGTACAACTGTGTTATATGTATAGTTATCTGATTACTTTAACCACAGTAATAATTCGATTAACCCCCCCCTTAATCAAAATACATGTCATCAGATAACTTTTACCATAGCAATAGGGGTTGTGATTCAGATTTGGAAGATCACCTCTTTCACTCATTTTTTTGTGTATCGCTGGAGTCGAACCCATGACCCTTAGGTTGAGAGTCTCTTGCCCTACCTACTGAGCTATCCGGACTTTTGGTTAGCCTCACTACAACTGTGTTATTTGTATAGGTATATGATTACTTTAACCACAGTAATAGTTAAAGTAACCACCCCCTTAACCAAAATGCATGTAATCAGATACCCTTTACCATAGTAATAGGATTGTAATTTCAGATTTGGAGGATCACCTCTTTCACTCATTTTTTGTGTAACGCTGGAGTCGAACCCATGACCCTGAGGTTAAGAGTCTCTTGCCCTACCTACTGAGCTATCCGGACTTTTGGTAAGACTGTGTACAACTGTGTTATATGTATAGGTATATGATTACTTTAACCACAGTAATAGTTAAAGTAACCACCCCCTTAACCAAAATGCATGTAATCAGATAACCATTACCATAGTAATAGGTTTGTAATTTCAGATTTGGAGGATCTCTTCTTTTACTCATTTTCTTGTGTAACGCTGGAGTCGAACCCATGACCCTTAGGTAAAGAGTCTCATGCCCTACCTACTGAGCTATCCCGACTTTTGGTTAGACTTAGTATAACTTTGTTATATGTACAGGTATCTGATTACTTTAACCACAGTAATAGTTAAAGTAACCACCCCCTTAATCAAAATACCTGTAATGAGATAACCTTTACCATAGTAATAGGATTGTAATTTCAGATTTGGAGGATCACCTCTTTCACTCATTTTTTGTGTAACGCTGGAGTCGAACCCATGACCCTGAGGTTAAGAGTCTCTTGCCCTACCTACTGAGCTATCCGGACTTTTTGGTTAACACACTACAACTGTGTTATTTGTATAGGTATCTGATTACTTTAACCACAGTAATAGTTAAAGTAACCACCCCCCTTAATCAAAATACCTGTAATGAGATAACCTTTACCATAGTAATAGGATTGTAATTTCAGATTTGGAGGATCACCTCTTTCACTCATTTTTTGTGTAACGCTGGAGTCGAACCCATGACCCTGAGGTTAAGAGTCTCTTGCCCTACCTACTGAGCTATCCGGACTTTTTGGTTAACACACTACAACTGTGTTATTTGTATAGGTATCTGATTACTTTAACCACAGTAATAGTTAAAGTAACCACCCCCCTTAACCAAAATGCATGTAATCAGATAACCTTTACCATAGTAATAGGATTGTAATTTCGGATTTGGAGGATGACCTCTTTCACTCATTTTTTGTGTAACGCTGGAGTCGAACCCATGACCCTGAGGTTAAGAGTCTCTTGCCCTATCTACTGAGCTATCCGGACTTTTGGTAAGACTGTGTACAACTGTGTTATATGTATAGGTATCTGATTACTTTAAGCACAGTAATAATTAAAATAACCACCCCCTTAATCAAAATACATGTAATCAGATAAACTTTACCATAGTAATAGGAGTTTGATTCAGATTTTGAGCATCTCCTCTTTTCCTCATTTTCTTGTGTAACGCTGGAGTCGAACCCATGACCCTTAGGTAAAGAGTCTCATGCCCTACCTACTGAGCTATCCGGACTTTTGGGTAGACTTAGTATAACTTTGTTATATGTACAGGTATCTGATTACTTTAACCACAGTAATAGTTAAAGTAACCACCCCCTTAATCAAGATACCTGTAATGAGATAACCTTTACCATAGTAATAGGATTGTAATTTCAGATTTGGAGGACCACCTCTTTCACTCATTTTTTGTGTAAAGCTGGAGTCGAACCCATGACCCTGAGGTTAAGAGTCTCTTGCCCTACCTACTGAGCTATCCGGACTTTTGGCAAGACTGTGTACAACTGTGTTATATGTATAGGTATCTGATTACTTTAAACCACAATAATCATTTGAGTAACACCCCCCTCTTACTCATTTTCACCATTTTTTGAGTAACACCCCCCTTCCTCATTTTCACTATTTTTCTAGTAACACCCCCTTAATCATTTTCACTATTTTCACGTAACACCCCCCTTTACTCATTTTCACCATTTTTCATTTTCACTATTTTTCGTGTAACACCCCCCACTTGCACATTTTCACTATTTTGTGTTTTCACCATTTTTTTGAGTAACACCTCCCTTCCTCATTTTCACTATGTTTCGTGTAACACCCCCCTTACTCACTTTCACTATTTTTAGAATAAAACTCCCTTTAATCATTTTCACTATTTTTACGTAACACCCCCATCTTACTCATTTGCACTATTTTTCATTTTCACCATTTTTTGAGTAACACCCCCATCCTCATTTTCACTATTTTTCTAGTAACACCCCCCTTAATCATTTTCACTATTTTCCCGTAACACCCCCTTACTCATTTCACTTTTCATTTTCACTATTTTTCATTTTCACTATTTTTCGTGTAACACCCCCCTCTTACTCATTTTCACTATTTTGTGTTTTCACCATTTTTTGAGTAACACCTCCCTTTCTCATTTTCACTATTTTTCTAGTAGCACCCCCCCTTACTCATTTTCACTATTTTCACGTAACACCCCCCCCCTTACTCATTTTCACTACTTTTTTTGTGTAACACCACCCCAATAAAAAGTGCATGTAATAAGATAACTTTTACCATAGTAATAGGATTGTAATTTTAGATTTGGAGGATCACCTCTTTCACTCATTTTTTGTGTAACGCTGGAGTCGAACCCATGACCCTGAAGTTAAGAGTCTCTTGCCCTACCTACTGAGCTATCCGGACTTTTGGTTAGACTCAGTACAACTGTGTTATATGTATAGTTATCTGATTACTTTAACCACAGTAATAATTCGATTAACCCCCCCCTTAATCAAAATACATGTCATCAGATAACTTTTACCATAGCAATAGGGTTGTGATTCAGATTTGGAAGATCACCTCTTTCACTCATTTTTTTGTGTATCGCTGGAGTCGAACCCATGACCCTTAGGTTGAGAGTCTCTTGCCCTACCTACTGAGCTATCCGGACTTTTGGTTAGCCTCACTACAACTGTGTTATTTGTATAGGTATATGATTACTTTAACCACAGTAATAGTTAAAGTAACCACCCCCTTAACCAAAATGCATGTAATCAGATAACCATTACCATAGTAATAGGATTGTAATTTCAGATTTGGAGGATCTCCTCTTTTACTCATTTTCTTGTGTAACGCTGGAGTCGAACCCATGACCCTTAGGTAAAGAGTCTCATGCCCTACCTACTGAGCTATCCGGACTTTTGGTTAGACTTAGTATAACTTTGTTATATGTACAGGTATCTGATTACTTTAACCACAGTAATAGTTAAAGTAACCACCCCCCTTAACCAAAATGCATGTAATCAGATAACCTTTACCATAGTAATAGGATTGTAATTTCAGATTTGGAGGATCACCTCTTTCACTCATTTTTTGTGTAACGCTGGAGTCGAACCCATGACCCTGAGGTTAAGAGTCTCTTGCCCTACCTACTGAGCTATCCGGACTTTTGGTAAGATTGTGTACAACTGTGTTATATGTATAGGTATCTGATTACTTTAACCACAGTAATAGTTAAAGTAACCACCCCCCTTAATCAAAATACCTGTAATGAGATAACCTTTACCATAGTAATAGGATTGTAATTTCAGATTTGGAGGATCACCTCTTTCACTCATTTTTTGTGTAACGCTGGAGTCGAACCCATGACCCTGAGGTTAAGAGTCTCTTGCCCTACCTACTGAGCTATCCGGACTTTTTGGTTAACACACTACAACTGTGTTATTTGTATAGGTATCTGATTACTTTAACCACAGTAATAGTTAAAGTAACCACCCCCTTAACCAAAATGCATGTAATCAGATAACCTTTACCATAGTAATAGGATTGCAATTTCAGATTTGGAGGATCACCTCTTTCACTCATTTGTTGTGTAACGCTGGAGTCGAACCCATGACCCTTAGGTTAAGAGTCTCTTGCCCTACCTACTGAGCTATCCGGACTTTTGGTTAGCCTCACTACAACTGTGTTATTTTTTATAGGTATCTGATTACTTTAACCACAGTAATAGTTAAAGTAACCACCCCCTTAACCAAAATGCATGTAATCAGATAACCTTTACCATAGTAATAGGATTGTAATTTCGGATTTGGAGGATGACCTCGTTCACTTCATTTTTTGTGTAACGCTGGAGTCGAACCCATGACCCTGAGGTTAAGAGTCTCTTGCCCTACCTACTGAGCTATCCGGACTTTTGGTAAGATTGTGTACAACTGTGTTATATGTATAGGTATCTGATTACTTTAACCACAGTAATAATTAAAATAACCACCCCCTTAATCAAAATACATGTAATCAGATAAACTTTACCATAGTAATAGGAGTGTGATTCAGATTTTGAGCATCTCCTCTTTTCCTCATTTTCTTGTGTAACGCTGGGAGTCGAACCCATGACCCTTAGGTAAAGAGTCTCATGCCCTACCTACTGAGCTATCCGGACTTTTGGGTAGACTTAGTATAACTTTGTTATATGTACAGGTATCTGATTACTTTAACCACAGTAATAGTTAAAGTAACCACCCCCCTTAATCAAGATACCTGTAATGAGATAACCTTTACCATAGTAATAGGATTGTAATTTCAGATTTGGAGGACCACCTCTTTCACTCATTTTTTGTGTAACGCTGGAGTCGAACCCATGACCCTGAGGTTAAGAGTCTCTTGCCCTACCTACTGAGCTATCCGGACTTTTGGCAAGACTGTGTACAACTGTGTTATATGTATAGGTATCTGATTACTTTAACCACAATAATCATTTGAGTAACACCCCCCCTCTTACTCATTTTCACCATTTTTTGAGTAAACACCCCCCTTCCTCATTTTCACTATTTTTCTAGTAACACCCCCTTAATCATTTTCACTATTTTCACGTAACACCCCCCTTTACTCATTTTCACCATTTTTCATTTTCACTATTTTTCGTGTAACACCCCCCACTTGCACATTTTCACTATTTTGTGTTTTCACCATTTTTTTGAGTAACACCTCCCTTCCTCATTTTCACTATGTTTCGTGTAACACCCCCCTTACTCACTTTCACTATTTTTAGAATAAAACTCCCTTTAATCATTTTCACTATTTTTACGTAACACCCCCATACTTACTCATTTGCACTATTTTTCATTTTCACCATTTTTTGAGTAACACCCCCATCCTCATTTTCACTATTTTTCTAGTAAGACCCCCCTTAATCATTTTCACTATTTTCCCCGTAACACCCCCCTTACTCATTTTCACTATTTTTCATTTTCACTATTTTTCGTGTAACACCCCCCTCTTACTCATTTTCACTATTTTGTGTTTTCACCATTTTTTGAGTAACACCTCCCTTTCTCATTTTCACTATTTTTCTAGTAAGCACCCCCCCTTACTCATTTTCACTATTTTCACGTAACACCCCCCCCTTACTCATTTTCACTACTTTTTTTTGTGTAACACCACCCCAATAAAAAGTGCATGTAATAAGAATAACTTTTACCATAGTAATAGGATTGTAATTTTAGATTTGGAGGATCACCTCTTTCACTCATTTTTTGTGTAACGCTGGAGTCGAACCCATGACCCTGAAGTTAAGAGTCTCTTGCCCTACCTACTGAGCTATCCGGACTTTTGGTTAGACTCGGTACAACTGTGTTATATGTATAGTTATCTGATTACTTTAACCACAGTAATAATTCGATTAACCCCCCCCCTTAATCAAAATACATGTCATCAGATAACTTTTACCATAGCAATAGGGTTGTGATTCAGATTTGGAAGATCACCTCTTTCACTCATTTTTTTGTGTATCGCTGGAGTCGAACCCATGACCCTTAGGTTGAGAGTCTCTTGCCCTACCTACTGAGCTATCCGGACTTTTGGTTAGCCTCACTACAACTGTGTTATTTGTATAGGTATATGATTACTTTAACCACAGTAATAGTTAAAGTAACCACCCCCTTAACCAAAATGCATGTAATCAGATAACCATTACCATAGTAATAGGATTGTAATTTCAGATTTGGAGGATCTCCTCTTTTACTCATTTTCTTGTGTAACGCTGGAGTCGAACCCATGACCCTTAGGTAAAGAGTCTCATGCCCTACCTACTGAGCTATCCGGACTTTTGGTTAGACTTAGTATAACTTTGTTATATGTACAGGTATCTGATTACTTTAACCACAGTAATAGTTAAAGTAACCACCCCCTTAACCAAAATGCATGTAATCAGATAACCTTTACCATAGTAATAGGATTGTAATTTCAGATTTGGAGGATCACCTCTTTCACTCATTTTTTGTGTAACGCTGGAGTCGAACCCATGACCCTGAGGTTAAGAGTCTCTTGCCCTACCTACTGAGCTATCCGGACTTTTGGTAAGATTGTGTACAACTGTGTTATATGTATAGGTATCTGATTACTTTAACCACAGTAATAATTAAAATAACCACCCCCTTAATCAAAATACATGTAATCAGATAAACTTTACCATAGTAATAGGAGTGTGATTCAGATTTTGAGCATCTCCTCTTTTCCTCATTTTCTTGTGTAACGCTGGAGTCGAACCCATGACCCTTAGGTAAAGAGTCTCATGCCCTACCTACTGAGCTATCCGGACTTTTGGTTAGACTTAGTATAACTTTGTTATATGTACAGGTATCTGATTACTTTAACCACAGTAATAGTTAAAGTAACCACCCCCTTAATCAAAATACCTGTAATGAGATAACCTTTACCATAGTAATAGGATTGTAATTTCAGATTTGGAGGATCACCTCTTTCACTCATTTTTTGTGTAACGCTGGAGTCGAACCCATGACCCTGAGGTTAAGAGTCTCTTGCCCTACCTACTGAGCTATCCGGACTTTTTGGTTAACACACTACAACTGTGTTATTTGTATAGGTATCTGATTACTTTAACCACAGTAATAGTTAAAGTAACCACCCCCTTAACCAAAATGCATGTAATCAGATAACCTTTACCATAGTAATAGGATTGCAATTTCAGATTTGGAGGATCACCTCTTTCACTCATTTTTTGTGTAACGCTGGAGTCGAACCCATGACCCTGAGGTTAAGATTCTCTTGCCCTACCTACTGAGCTATCCGGACTTTTTGGTTAACACACTACAACTGTGTTATTTGTATAGGTATCTGATTACTTTAACCACAGTAATAGTTAAAGTAACCACCCCCTTAACCAAAATGCATGTAATCAGATAACCTTTACCATAGTAATAGGATTGCAATTTCAGATTTGGAGGATCACCTCTTTCACTCATTTTTTGTGTAACGCTGGAGTCGAACCCATGACCCTGAGGTTAAGAGTCTCTTGCCCTACCTACTGAGCTATCCGGACTTTTGGTTAGACCCCGTACAACTGTGTTATATGTATAGTTATCTGATTACTTTAACCACAGTAATAATTCGATTAACCCCCCCCCTTAATCAAAATACATGTCATCAGATAACTTTTACCATAGCAATAGGGTTGTGATTCAGATTTGGAAGATCACCTCTTTCACTCATTTTTTTGTGTATTGCTGGAGTCGAACCCATGACCCTTAGGTTAAGAGTCTCTTGCCCTACCTACTGAGCTATCCGGACTTTTGGTTAGCCTCACTACAACTGTGTTATTTTTTATAGGTATCTGATTACTTTAACCACAGTAATAGTTAAAGTAACCACCCCCTTAACCAAAATGCATGTAATCAGATAACCTTTACCATAGTAATAGGATTGTAATTTCGGATTTGGAGGACGACCTCGTTCACTCATTTTTTGTGTAACGCTGGAGTCGAACCCATGACCCTGAGGTTAAGAGTCTCTTGCCCTACCTACTGAGCTATCCGGACTTTTGGTAAGATTGTGTACAACTGTGTTATATGTATAGGTATCTGATTACTTTAACCAAAGTAATAATTAAAATAACCACCCCCCTTAATCAAAATACATGTAATCAGATAAACTTTACCATAGTAATAGGAGTGTGATTCAGATTTTGAGCATCTCCTCTTTTCCTCATTTTCTTGTGTAACGCTGGAGTCGAACCCATGACCCTTAGGTAAAGAGTCTCATGCCCTACCTACTGAGCTATCCGGACTTTTGGGTAGACTTGGTATAACTTTGTTATATGTACAGGTATCTGATTACTTTAACCACAGTAATAGTTAAAGTAACCACCCCCTTAATCAAGATACCTGTAATGAGATAACCTTTACCATAGTAATAGGATTGTAATTTCAGATTTGGAGGACCACCTCTTTCACTCATTTTTTGTGTAACGCTGGAGTCGAACCCATGACCCTGAGGTTAAGAGTCTCTTGCCCTACCTACTGAGCTATCCGGACTTTTGGCAAGACTGTGTACAACTGTGTTATATGTATAGGTATCTGATTACTTTAACCACAATAATCATTTGAGTAACACCCCCCTCTTACTCATTTTCACCATTTTTTGAGTAACACCCCCTTCCTCATTTTCACTATTTTTCTAGTAACACCCCCTTAATCATTTTCACTATTTTCACGTAACACCCCCCTTTACTCATTTTCACCATTTTTCATTTTCACTATTTTTCGTGTAACACCCCCCACTTGCACATTTTCACTATTTTGTGTTTTCACCATTTTTTTGAGTAACACCTCCCTTCCTCATTTTCACTATGTTTCGTGTAACACCCCCCTTACTCACTTTCACTATTTTTAGAATAAAACTCCCTTTAATCATTTTCACTATTTTTACGTAACACCCCCATCTTACTCATTTGCACTATTTTTCATTTTCACCATTTTTTGAGTAACACCCCCATCCTCATTTTCACTATTTTTCTAGTAAGACCCCCTTAATCATTTTCACTATTTTCCCGTAACACCCCCTTACTCATTTTCACTATTTTTCATTTTCACTATTTTTCGTGTAACACCCCCCTCTTACTCATTTTCACTATTTTGTGTTTTCACCATTTTTTGAGTAACACCTCCCTTTCTCATTTTCACTATTTTTCTAGTAACACCCCCTTAATCATTTTCACTATTTTCACGTAACACCCCCCTTTACTCATTTTCACCATTTTTCATTTTCACTATTTTTCGTGTAACACCCCCCACTTGCACATTTTCACTATTTTGTGTTTTCACCATTTTTTTGAGTAACACCTCCCTTCCTCATTTTCACTATGTTTCGTGTAACACCCCCCCTTACTCACTTTCACTATTTTTAGAATAAAACTCCCTTTAATCATTTTCACTATTTTTACGTAACACCCCCATCTTACTCATTTGCACTATTTTTCATTTTCACCATTTTTTGAGTAACACCCCCATCCTCATTTTCACTATTTTTCTAGTAAGACCCCCTTAATCATTTTCACTATTTTCCCGTAACACCCCCTTACTCATTTTCACTATTTTTCATTTTCACTATTTTTCGTGTAACACCCCCCTCTTACTCATTTTCACTATTTTGTGTTTTCACCATTTTTTGAGTAACACCTCCCTTTCTCATTTTCACTATTTTTCTAGTAGCACCCCCCTTACTCATTTTCACTATTTTCACGTAACACCCCCCCCTTACTCATTTTCACTACTTTTTTTGTGTAACACCACCCCAATAAAAAGTGCATGTAATAAGATAACTTTTACCATAGTAATAGGATTGTAATTTTAGATTTGGAGGATCACCTCTTTCACTCATTTTTTGTGTAACGCTGGAGTCGAACCCATGACCCTGAAGTTAAGAGTCTCTTGCCCTACCTACTGAGCTATCCGGACTTTTGGTTAGACTCAGTACAACTGTGTTATATGTATAGTTATCTGATTACTTTAACCACAGTAATAATTCGATTAACCCCCCCCTTAATCAAAATACATGTCATCAGATAACTTTTACCATAGCAATAGGGTTGTGATTCAGATTTGGAAGATCACCTCTTTCACTCATTTTTTTGTGTATCGCTGGAGTCGAACCCATGACCCTTAGGTTGAGAGTCTCTTGCCCTACCTACTGAGCTATCCGGACTTTTGGTAAGATTGTGTACAACTGTGTTATATGTATAGGTATCTGATTACTTTAACCAAAGTAATAATTAAAATAACCACCCCCTTAATCAAAATACATGTAATCAGATAAACTTTACCATAGTAATAGGAGTGTGATTCAGATTTTGAGCATCTCCTCTTTTCCTCATTTTCTTGTGTAACGCTGGAGTCGAACCCATGACCCTTAGGTAAAGAGTCTCATGCCCTACCTACTGAGCTATCCGGACTTTTGGGTAGACTTGGTATAACTTTGTTATATGTACAGGTATCTGATTACTTTAACCACAGTAATAGTTAAAGTAACCACCCCCTTAATCAAGATACCTGTAATGAGATAACCTTTACCATAGTAATAGGATTGTAATTTCAGATTTGGAGGACCACCTCTTTCACTCATTTTTTGTGTAACGCTGGAGTCGAACCCATGACCCTGAGGTTAAGAGTCTCTTGCCCTACCTACTGAGCTATCCGGACTTTTGGCAAGACTGTGTACAACTGTGTTATATGTATAGGTATCTGATTACTTTAACCACAATAATCATTTGAGTAACACCCCCCTCTTACTCATTTTCACCATTTTTTGAGTAACACCCCCTTCCTCATTTTCACTATTTTTCTAGTAACACCCCCTTAATCATTTTCACTATTTTCACGTAACACCCCCCTTTACTCATTTTCACCATTTTTCATTTTCACTATTTTTCGTGTAACACCCCCCACTTGCACATTTTCACTATTTTGTGTTTTCACCATTTTTTTGAGTAACACCTCCCTTCCTCATTTTCACTATGTTTCGTGTAACACCCCCCTTACTCACTTTCACTATTTTTAGAATAAAACTCCCTTTAATCATTTTCACTATTTTTACGTAACACCCCCATCTTACTCATTTGCACTATTTTTCATTTTCACCATTTTTTGAGTAACACCCCCATCCTCATTTTCACTATTTTTCTAGTAAGACCCCCTTAATCATTTTCACTATTTTCCCGTAACACCCCCTTACTCATTTTCACTATTTTTCATTTTCACTATTTTTCGTGTAACACCCCCCCTCTTACTCATTTTCACTATTTTGTGTTTTCACCATTTTTTGAGTAACACCTCCCTTTCTCATTTTCACTATTTTTCTAGTAACACCCCCTTAATCATTTTCACTATTTTCACGTAACACCCCCCTTTACTCATTTTCACCATTTTTCATTTTCACTATTTTTCGTGTAACACCCCCCACTTGCACATTTTCACTATTTTGTGTTTTCACCATTTTTTTGAGTAACACCTCCCTTCCTCATTTTCACTATGTTTCGTGTAACACCCCCCTTACTCACTTTCACTATTTTTAGAATAAAACTCCCTTTAATCATTTTCACTATTTTTACGTAACACCCCCATCTTACTCATTTGCACTATTTTTCATTTTCACCATTTTTTTGAGTAACACCCCCATCCTCATTTTCACTATTTTTCTAGTAAGACCCCCTTAATCATTTTCACTATTTTCCCGTAACACCCCCTTACTCATTTTCACTATTTTTCATTTTCACTATTTTTCGTGTAACACCCCCCTCTTACTCATTTTCACTATTTTGTGTTTTCACCATTTTTTGAGTAACACCTCCCTTTCTCATTTTCACTATTTTTCTAGTAGCACCCCCCTTACTCATTTTCACTATTTTCACGTAACACCCCCCCCCTTACTCATTTTCACTACTTTTTTTGTGTAACACCACCCCAATAAAAAGTGCATGTAATAAGATAACTTTTACCATAGTAATAGGATTGTAATTTTAGATTTGGAGGATCACCTCTTTCACTCATTTTTTGTGTAACGCTGGAGTCGAACCCATGACCCTGAAGTTAAGAGTCTCTTGCCCTACCTACTGAGCTATCCGGACTTTTGGTTAGACTCAGTACAACTGTGTTATATGTATAGTTATCTGATTACTTTAACCACAGTAATAATTCGATTAACCCCCCCCTTAATCAAAATACATGTCATCAGATAACTTTTACCATAGCAATAGGGTTGTGATTCAGATTTGGAAGATCACCTCTTTCACTCATTTTTTTGTGTATCGCTGGAGTCGAACCCATGACCCTTAGGTTGAGAGTCTCTTGCCCTACCTACTGAGCTATCCGGACTTTTGGTTAGCCTCACTACAACTGTGTTATTTGTATAGGTATATGATTACTTTAACCACAGTAATAGTTAAAGTAACCACCCCCTTAACCAAAATGCATGTAATCAGATAACCATTACCATAGTAATAGGATTGTAATTTCAGATTTGGAGGATCTCCTCTTTTACTCATTTTCTTATGTAACGCTGGAGTCGAACCCATGACCCTTAGGTAAAGAGTCTCATGCCCTACCTACTGAGCTATCCGGACTTTTGGTTAGACTTAGTATAACTTTGTTATATGTACAGGTATCTGATTACTTTAACCACAGTAATAGTTAAAGTAACCACCCCCTTAACCAAAATGCATGTAATCAGATAACCTTTACCATAGTAATAGGATTGTAATTTCAGATTTGGAGGATCACCTCTTTCACTCATTTTTTGTGTAACGCTGGAGTCGAACCCATGACCCTGAGGTTAAGAGTCTCTTGCCCTACCTACTGAGCTATCCGGACTTTTGGTAAGCCTGTGTACAACTGTGTTATATGTATAGGTATATGATTACTTTAACCACAGTAATAGTTAAAGTAACCACCCCCTTAACCAAAATGCATGTAATCAGATAACCATTACCATAGTAATAGGTTTGTAATTTCAGATTTGGAGGATCTCCTCTTTTACTCATTTTCTTGTGTAACGCTGGAGTCGAACCCATGACCCTTAGGTAAAGAGTCTCATGCCCTACCTACTGAGCTATCCGGACTTTTGGTTAGACTTAGTATAACTTTGTTATATGTACAGGTATCTGATTACTTTAACCACAGTAATAGTTAAAGTAACCACCCCCTTAATCAAAATACCTGTAATGAGATAACCTTTACCATAGTAATAGGATTGTAATTTCAGATTTGGAGGATCACCTCTTTCACTCATTTTTTGTGTAACGCTGGAGTCGAACCCATGACCCTGAGGTTAAGAGTCTCTTGCCCTACCTACTGAGCTATCCGGACTTTTTGGTTAACACACTACAACTGTGTTATTTGTATAGGTATCTGATTACTTTAACCACAGTAATAGTTAAAGTAACCACCCCCCTTAACCAAAATGCATGTAATCAGATAACCTTTACCATAGTAATAGGATTGCAATTTCAGATTTGGAGGATCACCTCTTTCACTCATTTTTTGTGTAACGCTGGAGTCGAACCCATGACCCTGAGGTTAAGAGTCTCTTGCCCTACCTACTGAGCTATCCGGACTTTTGGTTAGACTCCGTACAACTGTGTTATATGTATAGTTATCTGATTACTTTAACCACAGTAATAATTCGATTAACCCCCCCCCTTAATCAAAATACATGTCATCAGATAACTTTTACCATAGCAATAGGGTTGTGATTCAGATTTGGAAGATCACCTCTTTCACTCATTTTTTTGTGTATCGCTGGAGTCGAACCCATGACCCTTAGGTTGAGAGTCTCTTGCCCTACCTACTGAGCTATCCGGACTTTTGGTTAGCCTCACTACAACTGTGTTATTTGTATAGGTATATGATTACTTTAACCACAGTAATAGTTAAAGTAACCACCCCCTTAACCAAAATGCATGTAATCAGATAACCATTACCATAGTAATAGGTTTGTAATTTCAGATTTGGAGGATCTCCTCTTTTACTCATTTTCTTGTGTAACGCTGGAGTCGAACCCATGACCCTTAGGTAAAGAGTCTCATGCCCTACCTACTGAGCTATCCGGACTTTTGGTTAGACTTAGTATAACTTTGTTATATGTACAGGTATCTGATTACTTTAACCACAGTAATAGTTAAAGTAACCACCCCCTTAATCAAAATACCTGTAATGAGATAACCTTTACCATAGTAATAGGATTGTAATTTCAGATTTGGAGGATCACCTCTTTCACTCATTTTTTGTGTAACGCTGGAGTCGAACCCATGACCCTGAGGTTAAGAGTCTCTTGCCCTACCTACTGAGCTATCCGGACTTTTTGGTTAACACACTACAACTGTGTTATTTGTATAGGTATCTGATTACTTTCACCACAGTAATAGTTAAAGTAACCACCCCCTTAACCAAAATGCATGTAATCAGATAACCTTTACCATAGTAATAGGATTGCAATTTCAGATTTGGAGGATCACCTCTTTCACTCATTTTTTGTGTAACGCTGGAGTCGAACCCATGACCCTGAGGTTAAGAGTCTCTTGCCCTACCTACTGAGCTATCCGGACTTTTGGTTAGACTCCGTACAACTGTGTTATATGTATAGTTATCTGATTACTTTAACCACAGTAATAATTCGATTAACCCCCCCCCTTAATCAAAATACAGGTCATCAGATAACTTTTACCATAGCAATAGGGTTGTGATGCAGATTTGGAAGATCACCTCTTTCACTCATTTTTTTGTGTATCGCTGGAGTGGAACCCATGACCCTTAGGTTGAGAGTCTCTTGCCCTACCTACTGAGCTATCCGGACTTTTGGTTAGCCTCACTACAACTGTGTTATTTGTATAGGTATATGATTACTTTAACCACAGTAATAGTTAAAGTAACCACCCCCTTAACCAAAATGCATGTAATCAGATAACCATTACCATAGTAATAGGATTGTAATTTCAGATTTGGAGGATCTCCTCTTTTACTCATTTTCTTGTGTAACGCTGGAGTCGAACCCATGACCCTTAGGTAAAGAGTCTCATGCCCTACCTACTGAGCTATCCGGACTTTTGGTTAGACTTAGTATAACTTTGTTATATGTACAGGTATCTGATTACTTTAACCACAGTAATAGTTAAAGTAACCACCCCCTTAATCAAAATACCTGTAATGAGATAACCTTTACCATAGTAATAGGATTGTAATTTCAGATTTGGAGGATCACCTCTTTCACTCATTTTTTGTGTAACGCTGGAGTCGAACCCATGACCCTGAGGTTAAGATTCTCTTGCCCTACCTACTGAGCTATCCGGACTTTTTGGTTAACACACTACAACTGTGTTATTTGTATAGGTATCTGATTACTTTAACCACAGTAATAGTTAAAGTAACCACCCCCTTAACCAAAATGCATGTAATCAGATAACCTTTACCATAGTAATAGGATTGCAATTTCAGATTTGGAGGATCACCTCTTTCACTCATTTTTTGTGTAACGCTGGAGTCGAACCCATGACCCTGAGGTTAAGAGTCTCTTGCCCTACCTACTGAGCTATCCGGACTTTTGGTTAGACCCCGTACAACTGTGTTATATGTATAGTTATCTGATTACTTTAACCACAGTAATAATTCGATTAACCCCCCCCCCTTAATCAATATACATGTCATCAGATAACTTTTACCATAGCAATAGGGTTGTGATTCAGATTTGGAAGATCACCTCTTTCACTCATTTTTTTGTGTATTGCTGGAGTCGAACCCATGACCCTTAGGTTAAGAGTCTCTTGCCCTACCTACTGAGCTATCCGGACTTTTGGTTAGCCTCACTACAACTGTGTTATTTTTTATAGGTATCTGATTACTTTAACCACAGTAATAGTTAAAGTAACCACCCCCCTTAACCAAAATGCATGTAATCAGATAACCTTTACCATAGTAATAGGATTGTAATTTCGGATTTGGAGGACGACCTCGTTCACATCTCATTTTTTGTGTAACGCTGGAGTCGAACCCATGACCCTGAGGTTAAGAGTCTCTTGCCCTACCTACTGAGCTATCCGGACTTTTGGTAAGATTGTGTACAACTGTGTTATATGTATAGGTATCTGATTACTTTAACCACAGTAATAATTAAAATAACCACCCCCTTAATCAAAATACATGTAATCAGATAAACTTTACCATAGTAATAGGAGTGTGATTCAGATTTTGAGCATCTCCTCTTTTCCTCATTTTCTTGTGTAACGCTGGAGTCGAACCCATGACCCTTAGGTAAAGAGTCTCATGCCCTACCTACTGAGCTATCCGGACTTTTGGGTAGACTTGGTATAACTTTGTTATATGTACAGGTATCTGATTACTTTAACCACAGTAATAGTTAAAGTAACCACCCCCTTAATCAAGATACCTGTAATGAGATAACCTTTACCATAGTAATAGGATTGTAATTTCAGATTTGGAGGACCACCTCTTTCACTCATTTTTTGTGTAACGCTGGAGTCGAACCCATGACCCTGAGGTTAAGAGTCTCTTGCCCTACCTACTGAGCTATCCGGACTTTTGGCAAGACTGTGTACAACTGTGTTATATGTATAGGTATCTGATTACTTTAACCACAATAATCATTTGAGTAACACCCCCCTCTTACTCATTTTCACCATTTTTTGAGTAACACCCCCTTCCTCATTTTCACTATTTTTCTAGTAACACCCCCTTAATCATTTTCACTATTTTCACGTAACACCCCCCCTTTACTCATTTTCACCATTTTTCATTTTCACTATTTTTCGTGTAACACCCCCCACTTGCACATTTTCACTATTTTGTGTTTTCACCATTTTTTTGAGTAACACCTCCCTTCCTCATTTTCACTATGTTTCGTGTAACACCCCCCTTACTCACTTTCACTATTTTTAGAATAAAACTCCCTTTAATCATTTTCACTATTTTTACGTAACACCCCCATCTTACTCATTTGCACTATTTTTCATTTTCACCATTTTTTGAGTAACACCCCCATCCTCATTTTCACTATTTTTCTAGTAAGACCCCCTTAATCATTTTCACTATTTTCCCGTAACACCCCCTTACTCATTTTCACTATTTTTCATTTTCACTATTTTTCGTGTAACACCCCCCTCTTACTCATTTTCACTATTTTGTGTTTTCACCATTTTTTGAGTAACACCTCCCTTTCTCATTTTCACTATTTTTCTAGTAGCACCCCCCTTACTCATTTTCACTATTTTCACGTAACACCCCCCCTTACTCATTTTCACTACTTTTTTTGTGTAACACCACCCCAATAAAAAGTGCATGTAATAAGATAACTTTTACCATAGTAATAGGATTGTAATTTTAGATTTGGAGGATCACCTCTTTCACTCATTTTTTGTGTAACGCTGGAGTCGAACCCATGACCCTGAAGTTAAGAGTCTCTTGCCCTACCTACTGAGCTATCCAGACTTTTGGTTAGACTCAGTACAACTGTGTTATATGTATAGTTATCTGATTACTTTAACCACAGTAATAATTCGATTAACCCCCCCCTTAATCAAAATACATGTCATCAGATAACTTTTACCATAGCAATAGGGTTGTGATTCAGATTTGGAAGATCACCTCTTTCACTCATTTTTTTGTGTATCGCTGGAGTCGAACCCATGACCCTTAGGTTGAGAGTCTCTTGCCCTACCTACTGAGCTATCCGGACTTTTGGTTAGCCTCACTACAACTGTGTTATTTGTATAGGTATATGATTACTTTAACCACAGTAATAGTTAAAGTAACCACCCCCTTAACCAAAATGCATGTAATCAGATAACCATTACCATAGTAATAGGATTGTAATTTCAGATTTGGAGGATCTCCTCTTTTACTCATTTTCTTGTGTAACGCTGGAGTCGAACCCATGCCCCTTAGGTAAAGAGTCTCATGCCCTACCTACTGAGCTATCCGGACTTTTGGTTAGACTTAGTATAACTTTGTTATATGTACAGGTATCTGATTACTTTAACCACAGTAATAGTTAAAGTAACCACCCCCTTAACCAAAATGCATGTAATCAGATAACCTTTACCATAGTAATAGGATTGTAATTTCAGATTTGGAGGATCACCTCTTTCACTCATTTTTTGTGTAACGCTGGAGTTGAACCCATGACCCTGAGGTTAAGAGTCTCTTGCCCTACCTACTGAGCTATCCGGACTTTTGGTAAGCCTGTGTACAACTGTGTTATATGTATAGGTATATGATTACTTTAACCACAGTAATAGTTAAAGTAACCACCCCCTTAACCAAAATGCATGTAATCAGATAACCATTACCATAGTAATAGGTTTGTAATTTCAGATTTGGAGGATCTCCTCTTTTACTCATTTTGTTGTGTAACGCTGGAGTCGAACCCATGACCCTTAGGTAAAGAGTCTCATGCCCTACCTACTGAGCTATCCGGACTTTTGGTTAGACGTAGTATAACTTTGTTATATGTACAGGTATCTGATTACTTTAACCACAGTAATAGTTAAAGTAACCACCCCCTTAATCAAAATACCTGTAATGAGATAACCTTTACCATAGTAATAGGATTGTAATTTCAGATTTGGAGGATCACCTCTTTCACTCATTTTTTGTGTAACGCTGGAGTCGAACCCATGACCCTTAGGTTAAGAGTCTCTTGCCCTACCTACTGAGCTATCCAGACTTTTGGTTAGACTCCGTACAACTGTGTTATATGTATAGTTATCTGATTACTTTAACCACAGTAATAATTCGATTAACCCCCCCCCTTAATCAAAATACATGTCATCAGATAACTTTTACCATAGCAATAGGGTTGTGATTCAGATTTGGAAGATCACCTCTTTCACTCATTTTTTTGTGTATTGCTGGAGTCGAACCCATGACCCTTAGGTTAAGAGTCTCTTGCCCTACCTACTGAGCTATCCGGACTTTTGGTTAGCCTCACTACAACTGTGTTATTTTTTATAGGTATCTGATTACTTTAACCACAGTAATAGTTAAAGTAACCACCCCCTTAACCAAAATGCATGTAATCAGATAACCTTTACCATAGTAATAGGATTGTAATTTCGGATTTGGAGGATGACCTCTTTCACTCATTTTTTGTGTAACGCTGGAGTCGAACCCATGACCCTGAGGTTAAGAGTCTCTTGCCCTACCTACTGAGCTATCCGGACTTTTGGTAAGACTGTGTACAACTGTGTTATATGTATAGGTATCTGATTACTTTAACCACAGTAATAATTAAAATAACCACCCCCTTAATCAAAATACATGTAATCAGATAAACTTTACCATAGTAATAGGAGTGTGATTCAGATTTTGAGCATCTCCTCTTTTCCTCATTTTCTTGTGTAACGCTGGAGTCGAACCCATGACCCTTAGGTAAAGAGTCTCATGCCCTACCTACTGAGCTATCCGGACTTTTGGGTAGACTTAGTATAACTTTGTTATATGTACAGGTATCTGATTACTTTAACCACAGTAATAGTTAAAGTAACCACCCCCTTAATCAAGATACCTGTAATGAGATAACCTTTACCATAGTAATAGGATTGTAATTTCAGATTTGGAGGACCACCTCTTTCACTCATTTTTTGTGTAACGCTGGAGTCGAACCCATGACCCTGAGGTTAAGAGTCTCTTGCCCTACCTACTGAGCTATCCGGACTTTTGGCAAGACTGTGTACAACTGTGTTATATGTATAGGTATCTGATTACTTTAACCACAATAATCATTTGAGTAACACCCCCCTCTTACTCATTTTCACCATTTTTTGAGTAACACCCCCTTCCTCATTTTCACTATTTTTCTAGTAACACCCCCTTAATCATTTTCACTATTTTCACGTAACACCCCCCTTTACTCATTTTCACCATTTTTCATTTTCACTATTTTTCGTGTAACACCCCCCACTTGCACATTTTCACTATTTTGTGTTTTCACCATTTTTTTGAGTAACACCTCCCTTCCTCATTTTCACTATGTTTCGTGTAACACCCCCCTTACTCACTTTCACTATTTTTAGAATAAAACTCCCTTTAATCATTTTCACTATTTTTACGTAACACCCCCATCTTACTCATTTGCACTATTTTTCATTTTCACCATTTTTTGAGTAACACCCCCCATCCTCATTTTCACTATTTTTCTAGTAAGACCCCCTTAATCATTTTCACTATTTTCCCGTAACACCCCCTTACTCATTTTCACTATTTTTCATTTTCACTATTTTTCGTGTAACACCCCCCTCTTACTCATTTTCACTATTTTGTGTTTTCACCATTTTTTGAGTAACACCTCCCTTTCTCATTTTCACTATTTTTCTAGTAACACCCCCTTAATCATTTTCACTATTTTCACGTAACACCCCCCTTTACTCATTTTCACCATTTTTCATTTTCACTATTTTTCGTGTAACACCCCCCACTTGCACATTTTCACTATTTTGTGTTTTCACCATTTTTTTGAGTAACACCTCCCTTCCTCATTTTCACTATGTTTCGTGTAACACCCCCCTTACTCACTTTCACTATTTTTAGAATAAAACTCCCTTTAATCATTTTCACTATTTTTACGTAACACCCCCATCTTACTCATTTGCACTATTTTTCATTTTCACCATTTTTTGAGTAACACCCCCATCCTCATTTTCACTATTTTTCTAGTAAGACCCCCTTAATCATTTTCACTATTTTCCCGTAACACCCCCTTACTCATTTTCACTATTTTTCATTTTCACTATTTTTCGTGTAACACCCCCCTCTTACTCATTTTCACTATTTTGTGTTTTCACCATTTTTTGAGTAACACCTCCCTTTCTCATTTTCACTATTTTTCTAGTAGCACCCCCCTTACTCATTTTCACTATTTTCACGTAACACCCCCCCCTTACTCATTTTCACTACTTTTTTTGTGTAACACCACCCCAATAAAAAGTGCATGTAATAAGATAACTTTTACCATAGTAATAGGATTGTAATTTTAGATTTGGAGGATCACCTCTTTCACTCATTTTTTGTGTAACGCTGGAGTCGAACCCATGACCCTGAAGTTAAGAGTCTCTTGCCCTACCTACTGAGCTATCCGGACTTTTGGTTAGACTCAGTACAACTGTGTTATATGTATAGTTATCTGATTACTTTAACCACAGTAATAATTCGATTAACCCCCCCCTTAATCAAAATACATGTCATCAGATAACTTTTACCATAGCAATAGGGTTGTGATTCAGATTTGGAAGATCACCTCTTTCACTCATTTTTTTGTGTATCGCTGGAGTCGAACCCATGACCCTTAGGTTGAGAGTCTCTTGCCCTACCTACTGAGCTATCCGGACTTTTGGTTAGCCTCACTACAACTGTGTTATTTGTATAGGTATATGATTACTTTAACCACAGTAATAGTTAAAGTAACCACCCCCTTAACCAAAATGCATGTAATCAGATAACCATTACCATAGTAATAGGATTGTAATTTCAGATTTGGAGGATCTCCTCTTTTACTCATTTTCTTGTGTAACGCTGGAGTCGAACCCATGACCCTTAGGTAAAGAGTCTCATGCCCTACCTACTGAGCTATCCGGACTTTTGGTTAGACTTAGTATAACTTTGTTATATGTACAGGTATCTGATTACTTTAACCACAGTAATAGTTAAAGTAACCACCCCCTTAACCAAAATGCATGTAATCAGATAACCTTTACCATAGTAATAGGATTGTAATTTCAGATTTGGAGGATCACCTCTTTCACTCATTTTTTGTGTAACGCTGGAGTTGAACCCATGACCCTGAGGTTAAGAGTCTCTTGCCCTACCTACTGAGCTATCCGGACTTTTGGTAAGCCTGTGTACAACTGTGTTATATGTATAGGTATATGATTACTTTAACCACAGTAATAGTTAAAGTAACCACCCCCTTAACCAAAATGCATGTAATCAGATAACCATTACCATAGTAATAGGTTTGTAATTTCAGATTTGGAGGATCTCCTCTTTTACTCATTTTGTTGTGTAACGCTGGAGTCGAACCCATGACCCTTAGGTAAAGAGTCTCATGCCCTACCTACTGAGCTATCCGGACTTTTGGTTAGACGTAGTATAACTTTGTTATATGTACAGGTATCTGATTACTTTAACCACAGTAATAGTTAAAGTAACCACCCCCTTAATCAAAATACCTGTAATGAGATAACCTTTACCATAGTAATAGGATTGTAATTTCAGATTTGGAGGATCACCTCTTTCACTCATTTTTTGTGTAACGCTGGAGTCGAACCCATGACCCTTAGGTTAAGAGTCTCTTGCCCTACCTACTGAGCTATCCAGACTTTTGGTTAGACTCCGTACAACTGTGTTATATGTATAGTTATCTGATTACTTTAACCACAGTAATAATTCGATTAACCCCCCCCCTTAATCAAAATACATGTCATCAGATAACTTTTACCATAGCAATAGGGTTGTGATTCAGATTTGGAAGATCACCTCTTTCACTCATTTTTTTGTGTATTGCTGGAGTCGAACCCATGACCCTTAGGTTAAGAGTCTCTTGCCCTACCTACTGAGCTATCCGGACTTTTGGTAAGACTGTGTACAACTGTGTTATATGTATAGGTATCTGATTACTTTAACCACAGTAATAATTAAAATAACCACCCCCTTAATCAAAATACATGTAATCAGATAAACTTTACCATAGTAATAGGAGTGTGATTCAGATTTTGAGCATCTCCTCTTTTCCTCATTTTCTTGTGTAACGCTGGAGTCGAACCCATGACCCTTAGGTAAAGAGTCTCATGCCCTACCTACTGAGCTATCCGGACTTTTGGGTAGACTTAGTATAACTTTGTTATATGTACAGGTATCTGATTACTTTAACCACAGTAATAGTTAAAGTAACCACCCCCTTAATCAAGATACCTGTAATGAGATAACCTTTACCATAGTAATAGGATTGTAATTTCAGATTTGGAGGACCACCTCTTTCACTCATTTTTTGTGTAACGCTGGAGTCGAACCCATGACCCTGAGGTTAAGAGTCTCTTGCCCTACCTACTGAGCTATCCGGACTTTTGGCAAGACTGTGTACAACTGTGTTATATGTATAGGTATCTGATTACTTTAACCACAATAATCATTTGAGTAACACCCCCCTCTTACTCATTTTCACCATTTTTTGAGTAACACCCCCTTCCTCATTTTCACTATTTTTCTAGTAACACCCCCTTAATCATTTTCACTATTTTCACGTAACACCCCCCTTTACTCATTTTCACCATTTTTCATTTTCACTATTTTTCGTGTAACACCCCCCACTTGCACATTTTCACTATTTTGTGTTTTCACCATTTTTTTGAGTAACACCTCCCTTCCTCATTTTCACTATGTTTCGTGTAACACCCCCCTTACTCACTTTCACTATTTTTAGAATAAAACTCCCTTTAATCATTTTCACTATTTTTACGTAACACCCCCATCTTACTCATTTGCACTATTTTTCATTTTCACCATTTTTTGAGTAACACCCCCATCCTCATTTTCACTATTTTTCTAGTAAGACCCCCTTAATCATTTTCACTATTTTCCCGTAACACCCCCTTACTCATTTTCACTATTTTTCATTTTCACTATTTTTCGTGTAACACCCCCCTCTTACTCATTTTCACTATTTTGTGTTTTCACCATTTTTTGAGTAACACCTCCCTTTCTCATTTTCACTATTTTTCTAGTAACACCCCCTTAATCATTTTCACTATTTTCACGTAACACCCCCCTTTACTCATTTTCACCATTTTTCATTTTCACTATTTTTCGTGTAACACCCCCCACTTGCACATTTTCACTATTTTGTGTTTTCACCATTTTTTTGAGTAACACCTCCCTTCCTCATTTTCACTATGTTTCGTGTAACACCCCCCTTACTCACTTTCACTATTTTTAGAATAAAACTCCCTTTAATCATTTTCACTATTTTTACGTAACACCCCCATCTTACTCATTTGCACTATTTTTCATTTTCACCATTTTTTGAGTAACACCCCCATCCTCATTTTCACTATTTTTCTAGTAAGACCCCCTTAATCATTTTCACTATTTTCCCGTAACACCCCCTTACTCATTTTCACTATTTTTCATTTTCACTATTTTTCGTGTAACACCCCCCTCTTACTCATTTTCACTATTTTGTGTTTTCACCATTTTTTGAGTAACACCTCCCTTTCTCATTTTCACTATTTTTCTAGTAGCACCCCCCTTACTCATTTTCACTATTTTCACGTAACACCCCCCCCTTACTCATTTTCACTACTTTTTTTGTGTAACACCACCCCAATAAAAAGTGCATGTAATAAGATAACTTTTACCATAGTAATAGGATTGTAATTTTAGATTTGGAGGATCACCTCTTTCACTCATTTTTTGTGTAACGCTGGAGTCGAACCCATGACCCTGAAGTTAAGAGTCTCTTGCCCTACCTACTGAGCTATCCGGACTTTTGGTTAGACTCAGTACAACTGTGTTATATGTATAGTTATCTGATTACTTTAACCACAGTAATAATTCGATTAACCCCCCCCTTAATCAAAATACATGTCATCAGATAACTTTTACCATAGCAATAGGGTTGTGATTCAGATTTGGAAGATCACCTCTTTCACTCATTTTTTTGTGTATCGCTGGAGTCGAACCCATGACCCTTAGGTTGAGAGTCTCTTGCCCTACCTACTGAGCTATCCGGACTTTTGGTTAGCCTCACTACAACTGTGTTATTTGTATAGGTATATGATTACTTTAACCACAGTAATAGTTAAAGTAACCACCCCCTTAACCAAAATGCATGTAATCAGATAACCATTACCATAGTAATAGGATTGTAATTTCAGATTTGGAGGATCTCCTCTTTTACTCATTTTCTTGTGTAACGCTGGAGTCGAACCCATGACCCTTAGGTAAAGAGTCTCATGCCCTACCTACTGAGCTATCCGGACTTTTGGTTAGACTTAGTATAACTTTGTTATATGTACAGGTATCTGATTACTTTAACCACAGTAATAGTTAAAGTAACCACCCCCTTAACCAAAATGCATGTAATCAGATAACCTTTACCATAGTAATAGGATTGTAATTTCAGATTTGGAGGATCACCTCTTTCACTCATTTTTTGTGTAACGCTGGAGTTGAACCCATGACCCTGAGGTTAAGAGTCTCTTGCCCTACCTACTGAGCTATCCGGACTTTTGGTAAGCCTGTGTACAACTGTGTTATATGTATAGGTATATGATTACTTTAACCACAGTAATAGTTAAAGTAACCACCCCCTTAACCAAAATGCATGTAATCAGATAACCATTACCATAGTAATAGGTTTGTAATTTCAGATTTGGAGGATCTCCTCTTTTACTCATTTTGTTGTGTAACGCTGGAGTCGAACCCAAGACCCTTAGGTAAAGAGTCTCATGCCCTACCTACTGAGCTATCCGGACTTTTGGTTAGACGTAGTATAACTTTGTTATATGTACAGGTATCTGATTACTTTAACCACAGTAATAGTTAAAGTAACCACCCCCTTAATCAAAATACCTGTAATGAGATAACCTTTACCATAGTAATAGGATTGTAATTTCAGATTTGGAGGATCACCTCTTTCACTCATTTTTTGTGTAACGCTGGAGTCGAACCCATGACCCTTAGGTTAAGAGTCTCTTGCCCTACCTACTGAGCTATCCAGACTTTTGGTTAGACTCCGTACAACTGTGTTATATGTATAGTTATCTGATTACTTTAACCACAGTAATAATTCGATTAACCCCCCCCCCTTAATCAAAATACATGTCATCAGATAACTTTTACCATAGCAATAGGGTTGTGATTCAGATTTGGAAGATCACCTCTTTCACTCATTTTTTTGTGTATTGCTGGAGTCGAACCCATGACCCTTAGGTTAAGAGTCTCTTGCCCTACCTACTGAGCTATCCGGACTTTTGGTTAGCCTCACTACAACTGTGTTATTTTTTATAGGTATCTGATTACTTTAACCACAGTAATAGTTAAAGTAACCACCCCCTTAACCAAAATGCATGTAATCAGATAACCTTTACCATAGTAATAGGATTGTAATTTCGGATTTGGAGGATGACCTCTTTCACTCATTTTTTGTGTAACGCTGGAGTCGAACCCATGACCCTGAGGTTAAGAGTCTCTTGCCCTACCTACTGAGCTATCCGGACTTTTGGTAAGACTGTGTACAACTGTGTTATATGTATAGGTATCTGATTACTTTAACCACAGTAATAATTAAAATAACCACCCCCTTAATCAAAATACATGTAATCAGATAAACTTTACCATAGTAATAGGAGTGTGATTCAGATTTTGAGCATCTCCTCTTTTCCTCATTTTCTTGTGTAACGCTGGAGTCGAACCCATGACCCTTAGGTAAAGAGTCTCATGCCCTACCTACTGAGCTATCCGGACTTTTGGGTAGACTTAGTATAACTTTGTTATATGTACAGGTATCTGATTACTTTAACCACAGTAATAGTTAAAGTAACCACCCCCTTAATCAAGATACCTGTAATGAGATAACCTTTACCATAGTAATAGGATTGTAATTTCAGATTTGGAGGACCACCTCTTTCACTCATTTTTTGTGTAACGCTGGAGTCGAACCCATGACCCTGAGGTTAAGAGTCTCTTGCCCTACCTACTGAGCTATCCGGACTTTTGGCAAGACTGTGTACAACTGTGTTATATGTATAGGTATCTGATTACTTTAACCACAATAATCATTTGAGTAACACCCCCCTCTTACTCATTTTCACCATTTTTTGAGTAACACCCCCTTCCTCATTTTCACTATTTTTCTAGTAACACCCCCTTAATCATTTTCACTATTTTCACGTAACACCCCCCTTTACTCATTTTCACCATTTTTCATTTTCACTATTTTTCGTGTAACACCCCCCACTTGCACATTTTCACTATTTTGTGTTTTCACCATTTTTTTGAGTAACACCTCCCTTCCTCATTTTCACTATGTTTCGTGTAACACCCCCCTTACTCACTTTCACTATTTTTAGAATAAAACTCCCTTTAATCATTTTCACTATTTTTACGTAACACCCCCATCTTACTCATTTGCACTATTTTTCATTTTCACCATTTTTTGAGTAACACCCCCATCCTCATTTTCACTATTTTTCTAGTAAGACCCCCTTAATCATTTTCACTATTTTCCCGTAACACCCCCTTACTCATTTTCACTATTTTTCATTTTCACTATTTTTCGTGTAACACCCCCCTCTTACTCATTTTCACTATTTTGTGTTTTCACCATTTTTTGAGTAACACCTCCCTTTCTCATTTTCACTATTTTTCTAGTAACACCCCCTTAATCATTTTCACTATTTTCACGTAACACCCCCCTTTACTCATTTTCACCATTTTTCATTTTCACTATTTTTCGTGTAACACCCCCCACTTGCACATTTTCACTATTTTGTGTTTTCACCATTTTTTTGAGTAACACCTCCCTTCCTCATTTTCACTATGTTTCGTGTAACACCCCCCTTACTCACTTTCACTATTTTTAGAATAAAACTCCCTTTAATCATTTTCACTATTTTTACGTAACACCCCCATCTTACTCATTTGCACTATTTTTCATTTTCACCATTTTTTGAGTAACACCCCCATCCTCATTTTCACTATTTTTCTAGTAAGACCCCCTTAATCATTTTCACTATTTTCCCGTAACACCCCCTTACTCATTTTCACTATTTTTCATTTTCACTATTTTTCGTGTAACACCCCCCTCTTACTCATTTTCACTATTTTGTGTTTTCACCATTTTTTGAGTAACACCTCCCTTTCTCATTTTCACTATTTTTCTAGTAGCACCCCCCTTACTCATTTTCACTATTTTCACGTAACACCCCCCCCTTACTCATTTTCACTACTTTTTTTGTGTAACACCACCCCAATAAAAAGTGCATGTAATAAGATAACTTTTACCATAGTAATAGGATTGTAATTTTAGATTTGGAGGATCACCTCTTTCACTCATTTTTTGTGTAACGCTGGAGTCGAACCCATGACCCTGAAGTTAAGAGTCTCTTGCCCTACCTACTGAGCTATCCGGACTTTTGGTTAGACTCAGTACAACTGTGTTATATGTATAGTTATCTGATTACTTTAACCACAGTAATAATTCGATTAACCCCCCCCTTAATCAAAATACATGTCATCAGATAACTTTTACCATAGCAATAGGGTTGTGATTCAGATTTGGAAGATCACCTCTTTCACTCATTTTTTTGTGTATCGCTGGAGTCGAACCCATGACCCTTAGGTTGAGAGTCTCTTGCCCTACCTACTGAGCTATCCGGACTTTTGGTTAGCCTCACTACAACTGTGTTATTTGTATAGGTATATGATTACTTTAACCACAGTAATAGTTAAAGTAACCACCCCCTTAACCAAAATGCATGTAATCAGATAACCATTACCATAGTAATAGGATTGTAATTTCAGATTTGGAGGATCTCCTCTTTTACTCATTTTCTTGTGTAACGCTGGAGTCGAACCCATGACCCTTAGGTAAAGAGTCTCATGCCCTACCTACTGAGCTATCCGGACTTTTGGTTAGACTTAGTATAACTTTGTTATATGTACAGGTATCTGATTACTTTAACCACAGTAATAGTTAAAGTAACCACCCCCTTAACCAAAATGCATGTAATCAGATAACCTTTACCATAGTAATAGGATTGTAATTTCAGATTTGGAGGATCACCTCTTTCACTCATTTTTTGTGTAACGCTGGAGTCGAACCCATGACCCTGAGGTTAAGAGTCTCTTGCCCTACCTACTGAGCTATCCGGACTTTTTGGTTAACACACTACAACTGTGTTATTTGTATAGGTATCTGATTACTTTAACCACAGTAATAGTTAAAGTAACCACCCCCTTAACCAAAATGCATGTAATCAGATAACCTTTACCATAGTAATAGGATTGCAATTTCAGATTTGGAGGATCACCTCTTTCACTCATTTTTTGTGTAACGCTGGAGTCGAACCCATGACCCTTAGGTAAAGAGTCTCATGCCCTACCTACTGAGCTATCCGGACTTTTGGTTAGACTTAGTATAACTTTGTTATATGTACAGGTATCTGATTACTTTAACCACAGTAATAGTTAAAGTAACCACCCCCTTAACCAAAATGCATGTAATCAGATAACCTTTACCATAGTAATAGGATTGTAATTTCAGATTTGGAGGATCACCTCTTTCACTCATTTTTTGTGTAACGCTGGAGTCGAACCCATGACCCTGAGGTTAAGAGTCTCTTGCCCTACCTACTGAGCTATCCGGACTTTTGGTAAGCCTGTGTACAACTGTGTTATATGTATAGGTATATGATTACTTTAACCACAGTAATAGTTAAAGTAACCACCCCCTTAACCAAAATGCATGTAATCAGATAACCATTACCATAGTAATAGGTTTGTAATTTCAGATTTGGAGGATCTCCTCTTTTACTCATTTTCTTGTGTAACGCTGGAGTCGAACCCATGACCCTTAGGTAAAGAGTCTCATGCCCTACCTACTGAGCTATCCGGACTTTTGGTTAGACTTAGTATAACTTTGTTATATGTACAGGTATCTGATTACTTTAACCACAGTAATAGTTAAAGTAACCACCCCCTTAATCAAAATACCTGTAATGAGATAACCTTTACCATAGTAATAGGATTGTAATTTCAGATTTGGAGGATCACCTCTTTCACTCATTTTTTGTGTAACGCTGGAGTCGAACCCATGACCCTGAGGTTAAGAGTCTCTTGCCCTACCTACTGAGCTATCCGGACTTTTTGGTTAACACACTACAACTGTGTTATTTGTATAGGTATCTGATTACTTTAACCACAGTAATAGTTAAAGTAACCACCCCCTTAACCAAAATGCATGTAATCAGATAACCTTTACCATAGTAATAGGATTGCAATTTCAGATTTGGAGGATCACCTCTTTCACTCATTTTTTGTGTAACGCTGGAGTCGAACCCATGACCCTGAGGTTAAGAGTCTCTTGCCCTACCTACTGAGCTATCCGGACTTTTGGTTAGACTCCGTACAACTGTGTTATATGTATAGTTATCTGATTACTTTAACCACAGTAATAATTCGATTAACCCCCCCCCTTAATCAAAATACATGTCATCAGATAACTTTTACCATAGCAATAGGGTTGTGATTCAGATTTGGAAGATCACCTCTTTCACTCATTTTTTTGTGTATTGCTGGAGTCGAACCCATGACCCTTAGGTTAAGAGTCTCTTGCCCTACCTACTGAGCTATCCGGACTTTTGGTTAGCCTCACTACAACTGTGTTATTTTTTATAGGTATCTGATTACTTTAACCACAGTAATAGTTAAAGTAACCACCCCCTTAACCAAAATGCATGTAATCAGATAACCTTTACCATAGTAATAGGATTGTAATTTCGGATTTGGAGGATGACCTCTTTCACTCATTTTTTGTGTAACGCTGGAGTCGAACCCATGACCCTGAGGTTAAGAGTCTCTTGCCCTACCTACTGAGCTATCCGGACTTTTGGTAAGACTGTGTACAACTGTGTTATATGTATAGGTATCTGATTACTTTAACCACAGTAATAATTAAAATAACCACCCCCTTAATCAAAATACATGTAATCAGATAAACTTTACCATAGTAATAGGAGTGTGATTCAGATTTTGAGCATCTCCTCTTTTCCTCATTTTCTTGTGTAACGCTGGAGTCGAACCCATGACCCTTAGGTAAAGAGTCTCATGCCCTACCTACTGAGCTATCCGGACTTTTGGGTTGACTTAGTATAACTTTGTTATATGTACAGGTATCTGATTACTTTAACCACAGTAATAGTTAAAGTAACCACCCCCTTAATCAAGATACCTGTAATGAGATAACCTTTACCATAGTAATAGGATTGTAATTTCAGATTTGGAGGACCACCTCTTTCACTCATTTTTTGTGTAACGCTGGAGTCGAACCCATGACCCTGAGGTTAAGAGTCTCTTGCCCTACCTACTGAGCTATCCGGACTTTTGGCAAGACTGTGTACAACTGTGTTATATGTATAGGTATCTGATTACTTTAACCACAATAATCATTTGAGTAACACCCCCCTCTTACTCATTTTCACCATTTTTTGAGTAACACCCCCTTCCTCATTTTCACTATTTTTCTAGTAACACCCCCTTAATCATTTTCACTATTTTCACGTAACACCCCCCTTTACTCATTTTCACCATTTTTCATTTTCACTATTTTTCGTGTAACACCCCCCACTTGCACATTTTCACTATTTTGTGTTTTCACCATTTTTTGAGTAACACCTCCCTTCCTCATTTTCACTATGTTTCGTGTAACACCCCCCTTACTCACTTTCACTATTTTTAGAATAAAACTCCCTTTAATCATTTTCACTATTTTTACGTAACACCCCCATCTTACTCATTTGCACTATTTTTCATTTTCACCATTTTTTGAGTAACACCCCCATCCTCATTTTCACTATTTGTCTAGTAAGACCCCCTTAATCATTTTCACTATTTTCCCGTAACACCCCCTTACTCATTTTCACTATTTTTCATTTTCACTATTTTTCGTGTAACACCCCCCACTTGCACATTTTCACTATTTTGTGTTTTCACCATTTTTTTGAGTAACACCTCCCTTCCTCATTTTCACTATGTTTCGTGTAACACCCCCCTTACTCACTTTCACTATTTTTAGAATAACACTCCCTTTAATCATTTTCACTATTTTTACGTAACACCCCCATCTTACTCATTTTCACTATTTTTCATTTTCACCATTTTTTGAGTAACACCCCCTTCCTCATTTTCAGTATTTTTCTAGTACGACCCCCTTAATCATTTTCACTATTTTCCCGTAACCCCCCCTTACTCATTTTCACTATTTTTCATTTTCACTATTTTTCGTGTAACACCCCCCTCTTACTCATTTTCACTATTTTGTGTTTTCACCATTTTTTGAGTAACACCTCCCTTTCTCATTTTCACTATTTTTCTAGTAGCACCCCCCTTACTCATTTTCACTATTTTCACGTAACACCCCCCCCTTACTCATTTTCACTACTTTTTTTGTGTAACACCACCCCAATAAAAAGTGCATGTAATAAGATAACTTTTACCATAGTAATAGGATTGTAATTTTAGATTTGGAGGATCACCTCTTTCACTCATTTTTTGTGTAACGCTGGAGTCGAACCCATGACCCTGAAGTTAAGAGTCTCTTGCCCTACCTACTGAGCTATCCGGACTTTTGGTTAGACTCAGTACAACTGTGTTATATGTATAGTTATCTGATTACTTTAACCACAGTAATAATTCGATTAACCCCCCCCTTAATCAAAATACATGTCATCAGATAACTTTTACCATAGCAATAGGGTTGTGATTCAGATTTGGAAGATCACCTCTTTCACTCATTTTTTTGTGTATCGCTGGAGTCGAACCCATGACCCTTAGGTTGAGAGTCTCTTGCCCTACCTACTGAGCTATCCGGACTTTTGGTTAGCCTCACTACAACTGTGTTATTTGTATAGGTATATGATTACTTTAACCACAGTAATAGTTAAAGTAACCACCCCCTTAACCAAAATGCATGTAATCAGATAACCATTACCATAGTAATAGGATTGTAATTTCAGATTTGGAGGATCTCCTCTTTTACTCATTTTCTTGTGTAACGCTGGAGTCGAACCCATGACCCTTAGGTAAAGAGTCTCATGCCCTACCTACTGAGCTATCCGGACTTTTGGTTAGACTTAGTATAACTTTGTTATATGTACAGGTATCTGATTACTTTAACCACAGTAATAGTTAAAGTAACCACCCCCTTAACCAAAATGCATGTAATCAGATAACCTTTACCATAGTAATAGGATTGTAATTTCAGATTTGGAGGATCACCTCTTTCACTCATTTTTTGTGTAACGCTGGAGTCGAACCCATGACCCTGAGGTTAAGAGTCTCTTGCCCTACCTACTGAGCTATCCGGACTTTTGGTAAGCCTGTGTACAACTGTGTTATATGTATAGGTATATGATTACTTTAACCACAGTAATAGTTAAAGTAACCACCCCCTTAACCAAAATGCATGTAATCAGATAACCATTACCATAGTAATAGGTTTGTAATTTCAGATTTGGAGGATCTCCTCTTTTACTCATTTTCTTGTGTAACGCTGGAGTCGAACCCATGACCCTTAGGTAAAGAGTCTCATGCCCTACCTACTGAGCTATCCGGACTTTTGGTTAGACTTAGTATAACTTTGTTATATGTACAGGTATCTGATTACTTTAACCACAGTAATAGTTAAAGTAACCACCCCCTTAACCAAAATGCATGTAATCAGATAACCTTTACCATAGTAACAGGATTGTAATTTCAGATTTGGAGGATCACCTCTTTCACTCATTTTTTGTGTAACGCTGGAGTCGAACCCATGACCCTGAGGTTAAGAGTCTCTTGCCCTACCTACTGAGCTATCCGGACTTTTGGTAAGCCTGTGTACAACTGTGTTATATGTATAGGTATATGATTACTTTAACCACAGTAATAGTTAAAGTAACCACCCCCTTAACCAAAATGCATGTAATCAGATAACCATTACCATAGTAATAGGTTTGTAATTTCAGATTTGGAGGATCTCCTCTTTTACTCATTTTCTTGTGTAACGCTGGAGTCGAACCCATGACCCTTAGGTAAAGAGTCTCATGCCCTACCTACTGAGCTATCCGGACTTTTGGTTAGACTTAGTATAACTTTGTTATATGTACAGGTATCTGATTACTTTAACCACAGTAATAGTTAAAGTAACCACCCCCTTAATCAAAATACCTGTAATGAGATAACCTTTACCATAGTAATAGGATTGTAATTTCAGATTTGGAGGATCACCTCTTTCACTCATTTTTTGTGTAACGCTGGAGTCGAACCCATGACCCTGAGGTTAAGAGTCTCTTGCCCTACCTACTGAGCTATCCGGACTTTTTGGTTAACACACTACAACTGTGTTATTTGTATAGGTATCTGATTACTTTAACCACAGTAATAGTTAAAGTAACCACCCCCTTAACCAAAATGCATGTAATCAGATAACCTTTACCATAGTAATAGGATTGCAATTTCAGATTTGGAGGATCACCTCTTTCACTCATTTTTTGTGTAACGCTGGAGTCGAACCCATGACCCTGCGGTTAAGAGTCTCTTGCCCTACCTACTGAGCTATCCGGACTTTTGGTTAGACTCCGTACAACTGTGTTATATGTATAGTTATCTGATTACTTTAACCACAGTAATAATTCGATTAACCCCCCCCCTTAATCAAAATACATGTCATCAGATAACTTTTACCATAGCAATAGGGTTGTGATTCAGATTTGGAAGATCACCTCTTTCACTCATTTTTTTGTGTATTGCTGGAGTCGAACCCATGACCCTTAGGTTAAGAGTCTCTTGCCCTACCTACTGAGCTATCCGGACTTTTGGTTAGCCTCACTACAACTGTGTTATTTTTTATAGGTATCTGATTACTTTAACCACAGTAATAGTTAAAGTAACCACCCCCTTAACCAAAATGCATGTAATCAGATAACCTTTACCATAGTAATAGGATTGTAATTTCGGATTTGGAGGATGACCTCTTTCACTCATTTTTTGTGTAACGCTGGAGTCGAACCCATGACCCTGAGGTTAAGAGTCTCTTGCCCTACCTACTGAGCTATCCGGACTTTTGGTAAGACTGTGTACAACTGTGTTATATGTATAGGTATCTGATTACTTTAACCACAGTAATAATTAAAATAACCACCCCCTTAATCAAAATACATGTAATCAGATAAACTTTACCATAGTAATAGGAGTGTGATTCAGATTTTGAGCATCTCCTCTTTTCCTCATTTTCTTGTGTAACGCTGGAGTCGAACCCATGACCCTTAGGTAAAGAGTCTCATGCCCTACCTACTGAGCTATCCGGACTTTTGGGTAGACTTAGTATAACTTTGTTATATGTACAGGTATCTGATTACTTTAACCACAGTAATAGTTAAAGTAACCACCCCCTTAATCAAGATACCTGTAATGAGATAACCTTTACCATAGTAATAGGATTGTAATTTCAGATTTGGAGGACCACCTCTTTCACTCATTTTTTGTGTAACGCTGGAGTCGAACCCATGACCCTGAGGTTAAGAGTCTCTTGCCCTACCTACTGAGCTATCCGGACTTTTGGCAAGACTGTGTACAACTGTGTTATATGTATAGGTATCTGATTACTTTAACCACAATAATCATTTGAGTAACACCCCCCTCTTACTCATTTTCACCATTTTTTGAGTAACACCCCCTTCCTCATTTTCACTATTTTTCTAGTAACACCCCCTTAATCATTTTCACTATTTTCACGTAACACCCCCCTTTACTCATTTTCACCATTTTTCATTTTCACTATTTTTCGTGTAACACCCCCCACTTGCACATTTTCACTATTTTGTGTTTTCACCATTTTTTGAGTAACACCTCCCTTCCTCATTTTCACTATGTTTCGTGTAACACCCCCCTTACTCACTTTCACTATTTTTAGAATAAAACTCCCTTTAATCATTTTCACTATTTTTACGTAACACCCCCATCTTACTCATTTGCACTATTTTTCGTTTTCACCATTTTTTGAGTAACACCCCCATCCTCATTTTCACTATTTGTCTAGTAAGACCCCCTTAATCATTTTCACTATTTTCCCGTAACACCCCCTTACTCATTTTCACTATTTTTCATTTTCACTATTTTTCGTGTAACACCCCCCTCTTACTCATTTTCACTATTTTGTGTTTTCACCATTTTTTGAGTAACACCTCCCTTTCTCATTTTCACTATTTTTCTAGTAACACCCCCTTAATCATTTTCACTATTTTCACGTAACACCCCCCTTTACTCATTTTCACCATTTTTCATTTTCACTATTTTTCGTGTAACACCCCCCACTTGCACATTTTCACTATTTTGTGTTTTCACCATTTTTTTGAGTAACACCTCCCTTCCTCATTTTCACTATGTTTCGTGTAACACCCCCCTTACTCACTTTCACTATTTTTAGAATAACACTCCCTTTAATCATTTTCACTATTTTTACGTAACACCCCCATCTTACTCATTTTCACTATTTTTCATTTTCACCATTTTTTGAGTAACACCCCCTTCCTCATTTTCAGTATTTTTCTAGTACGACCCCCTTAATCATTTTCACTATTTTCCCGTAACCCCCCCTTACTCATTTTCACTATTTTTCATTTTCACTATTTTTCGTGTAACACCCCCCTCTTACTCATTTTCACTATTTTGTGTTTTCACCATTTTTTGAGTAACACCTCCCTTTCTCATTTTCACTATTTTTCTAGTAGCACCCCCCTTACTCATTTTCACTATTTTCACGTAACACCCCCCCCTTACTCATTTTCACTACTTTTTTTGTGTAACACCACCCCAATAAAAAGTGCATGTAATAAGATAACTTTTACCATAGTAATAGGATTGTAATTTTAGATTTGGAGGATCACCTCTTTCACTCATTTTTTGTGTAACGCTGGAGTCGAACCCATGACCCTGAAGTTAAGAGTCTCTTGCCCTACCTACTGAGCTATCCGGACTTTTGGTTAGACTCAGTACAACTGTGTTATATGTATAGTTATCTGATTACTTTAACCACAGTAATAATTCGATTAACCCCCCCCTTAATCAAAATACATGTCATCAGATAACTTTTACCATAGCAATAGGGTTGTGATTCAGATTTGGAAGATCACCTCTTTCACTCATTTTTTTGTGTATCGCTGGAGTCGAACCCATGACCCTTAGGTTGAGAGTCTCTTGCCCTACCTACTGAGCTATCCGGACTTTTGGTTAGCCTCACTACAACTGTGTTATTTGTATAGGTATATGATTACTTTAACCACAGTAATAGTTAAAGTAACCACCCCCTTAACCAAAATGCATGTAATCAGATAACCATTACCATAGTAATAGGATTGTAATTTCAGATTTGGAGGATCTCCTCTTTTACTCATTTTCTTGTGTAACGCTGGAGTCGAACCCATGACCCTTAGGTAAAGAGTCTCATGCCCTACCTACTGAGCTATCCGGACTTTTGGTTAGACTTAGTATAACTTTGTTATATGTACAGGTATCTGATTACTTTAACCACAGTAATAGTTAAAGTAACCACCCCCTTAACCAAAATGCATGTAATCAGATAACCTTTACCATAGTAATAGGATTGTAATTTCAGATTTGGAGGATCACCTCTTTCACTCATTTTTTGTGTAACGCTGGAGTCGAACCCATGACCCTGAGGTTAAGAGTCTCTTGCCCTACCTACTGAGCTATCCGGACTTTTGGTAAGCCTGTGTACAACTGTGTTATATGTATAGGTATATGATTACTTTAACCACAGTAATAGTTAAAGTAACCACCCCCTTAACCAAAATGCATGTAATCAGATAACCATTACCATAGTAATAGGTTTGTAATTTCAGATTTGGAGGATCTCCTCTTTTACTCATTTTCTTGTGTAACGCTGGAGTCGAACCCATGACCCTTAGGTAAAGAGTCTCATGCCCTACCTACTGAGCTATCCGGACTTTTGGTTAGACTTAGTATAACTTTGTTATATGTATAGTTATCTGATTACTTTAACCACAGTAATAGTTAAAGTAACCACCCCCTTAATCAAGATACCTGTAATGAGATAACCTTTACCATAGTAATAGGATTGTAATTTCAGATTTGGAGGACCACCTCTTTCACTCATTTTTTGTGTAACGCTGGAGTCGAACCCATGACCCTGAGGTTAAGAGTCTCTTGCCCTACCTACTGAGCTATCCGGACTTTTGGCAAGACTGTGTACAACTGTGTTATATGTATAGGTATCTGATTACTTTAACCACAATAATCATTTGAGTAACACCCCCCTCTTACTCATTTTCACCATTTTTTGAGTAACACCCCCTTCCTCATTTTCACTATTTTTCTAGTAACACCCCCTTAATCATTTTCACTATTTTCACGTAACACCCCCCTTTACTCATTTTCACCATTTTTCATTTTCACTATTTTTCGTGTAACACCCCCCACTTGCACATTTTCACTATTTTGTGTTTTCACCATTTTTTGAGTAACACCTCCCTTCCTCATTTTCACTATGTTTCGTGTAACACCCCCCTTACTCACTTTCACTATTTTTAGAATAAAACTCCCTTTAATCATTTTCACTATTTTTACGTAACACCCCCATCTTACTCATTTGCACTATTTTTCATTTTCACCATTTTTTGAGTAACACCCCCATCCTCATTTTCACTATTTTTCTAGTAAGACCCCCTTAATCATTTTCACTATTTTCCCGTAACACCCCCTTACTCATTTTCACTATTTTTCATTTTCACTATTTTTCGTGTAACACCCCCCTCTTACTCATTTTCACTATTTTGTGTTTTCACCATTTTTTGAGTAACACCTCCCTTTCTCATTTTCACTATTTTTCTAGTAACACCCCCTTAATCATTTTCACTATTTTCACGTAACACCCCCCTTTACTCATTTTCACCATTTTTCATTTTCACTATTTTTCGTGTAACACCCCCCACTTGCACATTTTCACTATTTTGTGTTTTCACCATTTTTTTGAGTAACACCTCCCTTCCTCATTTTCACTATGTTTCGTGTAACACCCCCCTTACTCACTTTCACTATTTTTAGAATAACACTCCCTTTAATCATTTTCACTATTTTTACGTAACACCCCCATCTTACTCATTTTCACTATTTTTCATTTTCACCATTTTTTGAGTAACACCCCCTTCCTCATTTTCAGTATTTTTCTAGTACGACCCCCTTAATCATTTTCACTATTTTCCCGTAACCCCCCCTTACTCATTTTCACTATTTTTCATTTTCACTATTTTTCGTGTAACACCCCCCTCTTACTCATTTTCACTATTTTGTGTTTTCACCATTTTTTGAGTAACACCTCCCTTTCTCATTTTCACTATTTTTCTAGTAGCACCCCCCTTACTCATTTTCACTATTTTCACGTAACACCCCCCCCTTACTCATTTTCACTACTTTTTTTGTGTAACACCACCCCAATAAAAAGTGCATGTAATAAGATAACTTTTACCATAGTAATAGGATTGTAATTTTAGATTTGGAGGATCACCTCTTTCACTCATTTTTTGTGTAACGCTGGAGTCGAACCCATGACCCTGAAGTTAAGAGTCTCTTGCCCTACCTACTGAGCTATCCAGACTTTTGGTTAGACTCAGTACAACTGTGTTATATGTATAGTTATCTGATTACTTTAACCACAGTAATAATTCGATTAACCCCCCCCTTAATCAAAATACATGTCATCAGATAACTTTTACCATAGCAATAGGGTTGTGATTCAGATTTGGAAGATCACCTCTTTCACTCATTTTTTTGTGTATCGCTGGAGTCGAACCCATGACCCTTAGGTTGAGAGTCTCTTGCCCTACCTACTGAGCTATCCGGACTTTTGGTTAGCCTCACTACAACTGTGTTATTTGTATAGGTATATGATTACTTTAACCACAGTAATAGTTAAAGTAACCACCCCCTTAACCAAAATGCATGTAATCAGATAACCATTACCATAGTAATAGGATTGTAATTTCAGATTTGGAGGATCTCCTCTTTTACTCATTTTCTTGTGTAACGCTGGAGTCGAACCCATGACCCTTAGGTAAAGAGTCTCATGCCCTACCTACTGAGCTATCCGGACTTTTGGTTAGACTTAGTATAACTTTGTTATATGTACAGGTATCTGATTACTTTAACCACAGTAATAGTTAAAGTAACCACCCCCTTAACCAAAATGCATGTAATCAGATAACCTTTACCATAGTAATAGGATTGTAATTTCAGATTTGGAGGATCACCTCTTTCACTCATTTTTTGTGTAACGCTGGAGTCGAACCCATGACCCTGAGGTTAAGAGTCTCTTGCCCTACCTACTGAGCTATCCGGACTTTTGGTAAGCCTGTGTACAACTGTGTTATATGTATAGGTATATGATTACTTTAACCACAGTAATAGTTAAAGTAACCACCCCCTTAACCAAAATGCATGTAATCAGATAACCATTACCATAGTAATAGGTTTGTAATTTCAGATTTGGAGGATCTCCTCTTTTACTCATTTTCTTGTGTAACGCTGGAGTCGAACCCATGACCCTTAGGTAAAGAGTCTCATGCCCTACCTACTGAGCTATCCGGACTTTTGGTTAGACTTAGTATAACTTTGTTATATGTACAGGTATCTGATTACTTTAACCACAGTAATAGTTAAAGTAACCACCCCCTTAACCAAAATGCATGTAATCAGATAACCTTTACCATAGTAATAGGATTGTAATTTCAGATTTGGAGGATCACCTCTTTCACTCATTTTTTGTGTAACGCTGGAGTCGAACCCATGACCCTGAGGTTAAGAGTCTCTTGCCCTACCTACTGAGCTATCCGGACTTTTGGTAAGCCTGTGTACAACTGTGTTATATGTATAGGTATATGATTACTTTAACCACAGTAATAGTTAAAGTAACCACCCCCTTAACCAAAATGCATGTAATCAGATAACCATTACCATAGTAATAGGTTTGTAATTTCAGATTTGGAGGATCTCCTCTTTTACTCATTTTCTTGTGTAACGCTGGAGTCGAACCCATGACCCTTAGGTAAAGAGTCTCATGCCCTACCTACTGAGCTATCCGGACTTTTGGTTAGACTTAGTATAACTTTGTTATATGTACAGGTATCTGATTACTTTAACCACAGTAATAGTTAAAGTAACCACCCCCTTAATCAAAATACCTGTAATGAGATAACCTTTACCATAGTAATAGGATTGTAATTTCAGATTTGGAGGATCACCTCTTTCACTCATTTTTTGTGTAACGCTGGAGTCGAACCCATGACCCTGAGGTTAAGAGTCTCTTGCCCTACCTACTGAGCTATCCGGACTTTTTGGTTAACACACTACAACTGTGTTATTTGTATAGGTATCTGATTACTTTAACCACAGTAATAGTTAAAGTAACCACCCCCTTAACCAAAATGCATGTAATCAGATAACCTTTACCATAGTAATAGGATTGCAATTTCAGATTTGGAGGATCACCTCTTTCACTCATTTTTTGTGTAACGCTGGAGTCGAACCCATGACCCTGCGGTTAAGAGTCTCTTGCCCTACCTACTGAGCTATCCGGACTTTTGGTTAGACTCCGTACAACTGTGTTATATGTATAGTTATCTGATTACTTTAACCACAGTAATAATTCGATTAACCCCCCCCCTTAATCAAAATACATGTCATCAGATAACTTTTACCATAGCAATAGGGTTGTGATTCAGATTTGGAAGATCACCTCTTTCACTCATTTTTTTGTGTATTGCTGGAGTCGAACCCATGACCCTTAGGTTAAGAGTCTCTTGCCCTACCTACTGAGCTATCCGGACTTTTGGTTAGCCTCACTACAACTGTGTTATTTTTTATAGGTATCTGATTACTTTAACCACAGTAATAGTTAAAGTAACCACCCCCTTAACCAAAATGCATGTAATCAGATAACCTTTACCATAGTAATAGGATTGTAATTTCGGATTTGGAGGATGACCTCTTTCACTCATTTTTTGTGTAACGCTGGAGTCGAACCCATGACCCTGAGGTTAAGAGTCTCTTGCCCTACCTACTGAGCTATCCGGACTTTTGGTAAGACTGTGTACAACTGTGTTATATGTATAGGTATCTGATTACTTTAACCACAGTAATAATTAAAATAACCACCCCCTTAATCAAAATACATGTAATCAGATAAACTTTACCATAGTAATAGGAGTGTGATTCAGATTTTGAGCATCTCCTCTTTTCCTCATTTTCTTGTGTAACGCTGGAGTCGAACCCATGACCCTTAGGTAAAGAGTCTCATGCCCTACCTACTGAGCTATCCGGACTTTTGGGTAGACTTAGTATAACTTTGTTATATGTACAGGTATCTGATTACTTTAACCACTAATAGTTAAAGTAACCACCCCCTTAATCAAGATACCTGTAATGAGATAACCTTTACCATAGTAATAGGATTGTAATTTCAGATTTGGAGGACCACCTCTTTCACTCATTTTTTGTGTAACGCTGGAGTCGAACCCATGACCCTGAGGTTAAGAGTCTCTTGCCCTACCTACTGAGCTATCCGGACTTTTGGCAAGACTGTGTACAACTGTGTTATATGTATAGGTATCTGATTACTTTAACCACAATAATCATTTGAGTAACACCCCCCTCTTACTCATTTTCACCATTTTTTGAGTAACACCCCCTTCCTCATTTTCACTATTTTTCTAGTAACACCCCCTTAATCATTTTCACTATTTTCACGTAACACCCCCCTTTACTCATTTTCACCATTTTTCATTTTCACTATTTTTCGTGTAACACCCCCCACTTGCACATTTTCACTATTTTGTGTTTTCACCATTTTTTGAGTAACACCTCCCTTCCTCATTTTCACTATGTTTCGTGTAACACCCCCCTTACTCACTTTCACTATTTTTAGAATAAAACTCCCTTTAATCATTTTCACTATTTTTACGTAACACCCCCATCTTACTCATTTGCACTATTTTTCATTTTCACCATTTTTTGAGTAACACCCCCATCCTCATTTTCACTATTTGTCTAGTAAGACCCCCTTAATCATTTTCACTATTTTCCCGTAACACCCCCTTACTCATTTTCACTATTTTTCATTTTCACTATTTTTCGTGTAACACCCCCCTCTTACTCATTTTCACTATTTTGTGTTTTCACCATTTTTTGAGTAACACCTCCCTTTCTCATTTTCACTATTTTTCTAGTAACACCCCCTTAATCATTTTCACTATTTTCACGTAACACCCCCCTTTACTCATTTTCACCATTTTTCATTTTCACTATTTTTCGTGTAACACCCCCCTACTTGCACATTTTCACTATTTTGTGTTTTCACCATTTTTTTGAGTAACACCTCCCTTCCTCATTTTCACTATGTTTCGTGTAACACCCCCCTTACTCACTTTCACTATTTTTAGAATAACACTCCCTTTAATCATTTTCACTATTTTTACGTAACACCCCCATCTTACTCATTTTCACTATTTTTCATTTTCACCATTTTTTGAGTAACACCCCCTTCCTCATTTTCAGTATTTTTCTAGTACGACCCCCTTAATCATTTTCACTATTTTCCCGTAACCCCCCCTTACTCATTTTCACTATTTTTCATTTTCACTATTTTTCGTGTAACACCCCCCTCTTACTCATTTTCACTATTTTGTGTTTTCACCATTTTTTGAGTAACACCTCCCTTTCTCATTTTCACTATTTTTCTAGTAGCACCCCCCTTACTCATTTTCACTATTTTCACGTAACACCCCCCCCTTACTCATTTTCACTACTTTTTTTGTGTAACACCACCCCAATAAAAAGTGCATGTAATAAGATAACTTTTACCATAGTAATAGGATTGTAATTTTAGATTTGGAGGATCACCTCTTTCACTCATTTTTTGTGTAACGCTGGAGTCGAACCCATGACCCTGAAGTTAAGAGTCTCTTGCCCTACCTACTGAGCTATCCGGACTTTTGGTTAGACTCAGTACAACTGTGTTATATGTATAGTTATCTGATTACTTTAACCACAGTAATAATTCGATTAACCCCCCCCTTAATCAAAATACATGTCATCAGATAACTTTTACCATAGCAATAGGGTTGTGATTCAGATTTGGAAGATCACCTCTTTCACTCATTTTTTTGTGTATCGCTGGAGTCGAACCCATGACCCTTAGGTTGAGAGTCTCTTGCCCTACCTACTGAGCTATCCGGACTTTTGGTTAGCCTCACTACAACTGTGTTATTTGTATAGGTATATGATTACTTTAACCACAGTAATAGTTAAAGTAACCACCCCCTTAACCAAAATGCATGTAATCAGATAACCATTACCATAGTAATAGGATTGTAATTTCAGATTTGGAGGATCTCCTCTTTTACTCATTTTCTTGTGTAACGCTGGAGTCGAACCCATGACCCTTAGGTAAAGAGTCTCATGCCCTACCTACTGAGCTATCCGGACTTTTGGTTAGACTTAGTATAACTTTGTTATATGTACAGGTATCTGATTACTTTAACCACAGTAATAGTTAAAGTAACCACCCCCTTAACCAAAATGCATGTAATCAGATAACCTTTACCATAGTAATAGGATTGTAATTTCAGATTTGGAGGATCACCTCTTTCACTCATTTTTTGTGTAACGCTGGAGTCGAACCCATGACCCTGAGGTTAAGAGTCTCTTGCCCTACCTACTGAGCTATCCGGACTTTTGGTAAGCCTGTGTACAACTGTGTTATATGTATAGGTATATGATTACTTTAACCACAGTAATAGTTAAAGTAACCACCCCCTTAACCAAAATGCATGTAATCAGATAACCATTACCATAGTAATAGGTTTGTAATTTCAGATTTGGAGGATCTCCTCTTTTACTCATTTTCTTGTGTAACGCTGGAGTCGAACCCATGACCCTTAGGTAAAGAGTCTCATGCCCTACCTACTGAGCTATCCGGACTTTTGGTTAGACTTAGTATAACTTTGTTATATGTATAGTTATCTGATTACTTTAACCACAGTAATAGTTAAAGTAACCACCCCCTTAATCAAGATACCTGTAATGAGATAACCTTTACCATAGTAATAGGATTGTAATTTCAGATTTGGAGGACCACCTCTTTCACTCATTTTTTGTGTAACGCTGGAGTCGAACCCATGACCCTTAGGTTAAGAGTCTCTTGCCCTACCTACTGAGCTATCCGGACTTTTGGTTAGCCTCACTACAACTGTGTTATTTTTTATAGGTATCTGATTACTTTAACCACAGTAATAGTTAAAGTAACCACCCCCTTAACCAAAATGCATGTAATCAGATAACCTTTACCATAGTAATAGGATTGTAATTTCGGATTTGGAGGATGACCTCTTTCACTCATTTTTTGTGTAACGCTGGAGTCGAACCCATGACCCTGAGGTTAAGAGTCTCTTGCCCTACCTACTGAGCTATCCGGACTTTTGGTAAGACTGTGTACAACTGTGTTATATGTATAGGTATCTGATTACTTTAACCACAGTAATAATTAAAATAACCACCCCCTTAATCAAAATACATGTAATCAGATAAACTTTACCATAGTAATAGGAGTGTGATTCAGATTTTGAGCATCTCCTCTTTTCCTCATTTTCTTGTGTAACGCTGGAGTCGAACCCATGACCCTTAGGTAAAGAGTCTCATGCCCTACCTACTGAGCTATCCGGACTTTTGGGTAGACTTAGTATAACTTTGTTATATGTACAGGTATCTGATTACTTTAACCACAGTAATAGTTAAAGTAACCACCCCCTTAATCAAGATACCTGTAATGAGATAACCTTTACCATAGTAATAGGATTGTAATTTCAGATTTGGAGGACCACCTCTTTCACTCATTTTTTGTGTAACGCTGGAGTCGAACCCATGACCCTGAGGTTAAGAGTCTCTTGCCCTACCTACTGAGCTATCCGGACTTTTGGCAAGACTGTGTACAACTGTGTTATATGTATAGGTATCTGATTACTTTAACCACAATAATCATTTGAGTAACACCCCCCTCTTACTCATTTTCACCATTTTTTGAGTAACACCCCCTTCCTCATTTTCACTATTTTTCTAGTAACACCCCCTTAATCATTTTCACTATTTTCACGTAACACCCCCCTTTACTCATTTTCACCATTTTTCATTTTCACTATTTTTCGTGTAACACCCCCCACTTGCACATTTTCACTATTTTGTGTTTTCACCATTTTTTGAGTAACACCTCCCTTCCTCATTTTCACTATGTTTCGTGTAACACCCCCCTTACTCACTTTCACTATTTTTAGAATAAAACTCCCTTTAATCATTTTCACTATTTTTACGTAACACCCCCATCTTACTCATTTGCACTATTTTTCGTTTTCACCATTTTTTGAGTAACACCCCCATCCTCATTTTCACTATTTGTCTAGTAAGACCCCCTTAATCATTTTCACTATTTTCCCGTAACACCCCCTTACTCATTTTCACTATTTTTCATTTTCACTATTTTTCGTGTAACACCCCCCTCTTACTCATTTTCACTATTTTGTGTTTTCACCATTTTTTGAGTAACACCTCCCTTTCTCATTTTCACTATTTTTCTAGTAACACCCCCTTAATCATTTTCACTATTTTCACGTAACACCCCCCTTTACTCATTTTCACCATTTTTCATTTTCACTATTTTTCGTGTAACACCCCCCACTTGCACATTTTCACTATTTTGTGTTTTCACCATTTTTTTGAGTAACACCTCCCTTCCTCATTTTCACTATGTTTCGTGTAACACCCCCCTTACTCACTTTCACTATTTTTAGAATAACACTCCCTTTAATCATTTTCACTATTTTTACGTAACACCCCCATCTTACTCATTTTCACTATTTTTCATTTTCACCATTTTTTGAGTAACACCCCCTTCCTCATTTTCAGTATTTTTCTAGTACGACCCCCTTAATCATTTTCACTATTTTCCCGTAACCCCCCCTTACTCATTTTCACTATTTTTCATTTTCACTATTTTTCGTGTAACACCCCCCTCTTACTCATTTTCACTATTTTGTGTTTTCACCATTTTTTGAGTAACACCTCCCTTTCTCATTTTCACTATTTTTCTAGTAGCACCCCCCTTACTCATTTTCACTATTTTCACGTAACACCCCCCCCTTACTCATTTTCACTACTTTTTTTGTGTAACACCACCCCAATAAAAAGTGCATGTAATAAGATAACTTTTACCATAGTAATAGGATTGTAATTTTAGATTTGGAGGATCACCTCTTTCACTCATTTTTTGTGTAACGCTGGAGTCGAACCCATGACCCTGAAGTTAAGAGTCTCTTGCCCTACCTACTGAGCTATCCGGACTTTTGGTTAGACTCAGTACAACTGTGTTATATGTATAGTTATCTGATTACTTTAACCACAGTAATAATTCGATTAACCCCCCCCTTAATCAAAATACATGTCATCAGATAACTTTTACCATAGCAATAGGGTTGTGATTCAGATTTGGAAGATCACCTCTTTCACTCATTTTTTTGTGTATCGCTGGAGTCGAACCCATGACCCTTAGGTTGAGAGTCTCTTGCCCTACCTACTGAGCTATCCGGACTTTTGGTTAGCCTCACTACAACTGTGTTATTTGTATAGGTATATGATTACTTTAACCACAGTAATAGTTAAAGTAACCACCCCCTTAACCAAAATGCATGTAATCAGATAACCATTACCATAGTAATAGGATTGTAATTTCAGATTTGGAGGATCTCCTCTTTTACTCATTTTCTTGTGTAACGCTGGAGTCGAACCCATGACCCTTAGGTAAAGAGTCTCATGCCCTACCTACTGAGCTATCCGGACTTTTGGTTAGACTTAGTATAACTTTGTTATATGTACAGGTATCTGATTACTTTAACCACAGTAATAGTTAAAGTAACCACCCCCTTAACCAAAATGCATGTAATCAGATAACCTTTACCATAGTAATAGGATTGTAATTTCAGATTTGGAGGATCACCTCTTTCACTCATTTTTTGTGTAACGCTGGAGTCGAACCCATGACCCTGAGGTTAAGAGTCTCTTGCCCTACCTACTGAGCTATCCGGACTTTTGGTAAGCCTGTGTACAACTGTGTTATATGTATAGGTATATGATTACTTTAACCACAGTAATAGTTAAAGTAACCACCCCCTTAACCAAAATGCATGTAATCAGATAACCATTACCATAGTAATAGGTTTGTAATTTCAGATTTGGAGGATCTCCTCTTTTACTCATTTTCTTGTGTAACGCTGGAGTCGAACCCATGACCCTTAGGTAAAGAGTCTCATGCCCTACCTACTGAGCTATCCGGACTTTTGGTTAGACTTAGTATAACTTTGTTATATGTATAGTTATCTGATTACTTTAACCACAGTAATAGTTAAAGTAACCACCCCCTTAATCAAGATACCTGTAATGAGATAACCTTTACCATAGTAATAGGATTGTAATTTCAGATTTGGAGGACCACCTCTTTCACTCATTTTTTGTGTAACGCTGGAGTCGAACCCATGACCCTGAGGTTAAGAGTCTCTTGCCCTACCTACTGAGCTATCCGGACTTTTGGCAAGACTGTGTACAACTGTGTTATATGTATAGGTATCTGATTACTTTAACCACAATAATCATTTGAGTAACACCCCCCTCTTACTCATTTTCACCATTTTTTGAGTAACACCCCCTTCCTCATTTTCACTATTTTTCTAGTAACACCCCCTTAATCATTTTCACTATTTTCACGTAACACCCCCCTTTACTCATTTTCACCATTTTTCATTTTCACTATTTTTCGTGTAACACCCCCCACTTGCACATTTTCACTATTTTGTGTTTTCACCATTTTTTGAGTAACACCTCCCTTCCTCATTTTCACTATGTTTCGTGTAACACCCCCCTTACTCACTTTCACTATTTTTAGAATAAAACTCCCTTTAATCATTTTCACTATTTTTACGTAACACCCCCATCTTACTCATTTGCACTATTTTTCATTTTCACCATTTTTTGAGTAACACCCCCATCCTCATTTTCACTATTTTTCTAGTAAGACCCCCTTAATCATTTTCACTATTTTCCCGTAACACCCCCTTACTCATTTTCACTATTTTTCATTTTCACTATTTTTCGTGTAACACCCCCCTCTTACTCATTTTCACTATTTTGTGTTTTCACCATTTTTTGAGTAACACCTCCCTTTCTCATTTTCACTATTTTTCTAGTAACACCCCCTTAATCATTTTCACTATTTTCACGTAACACCCCCCTTTACTCATTTTCACCATTTTTCATTTTCACTATTTTTCGTGTAACACCCCCCACTTGCACATTTTCACTATTTTGTGTTTTCACCATTTTTTTGAGTAACACCTCCCTTCCTCATTTTCACTATGTTTCGTGTAACACCCCCCTTACTCACTTTCACTATTTTTAGAATAACACTCCCTTTAATCATTTTCACTATTTTTACGTAACACCCCCATCTTACTCATTTTCACTATTTTTCATTTTCACCATTTTTTGAGTAACACCCCCTTCCTCATTTTCAGTATTTTTCTAGTACGACCCCCTTAATCATTTTCACTATTTTCCCGTAACCCCCCCTTACTCATTTTCACTATTTTTCATTTTCACTATTTTTCGTGTAACACCCCCCTCTTACTCATTTTCACTATTTTGTGTTTTCACCATTTTTTGAGTAACACCTCCCTTTCTCATTTTCACTATTTTTCTAGTAGCACCCCCCTTACTCATTTTCACTATTTTCACGTAACACCCCCCCCTTACTCATTTTCACTACTTTTTTTGTGTAACACCACCCCAATAAAAAGTGCATGTAATAAGATAACTTTTACCATAGTAATAGGATTGTAATTTTAGATTTGGAGGATCACCTCTTTCACTCATTTTTTGTGTAACGCTGGAGTCGAACCCATGACCCTGAAGTTAAGAGTCTCTTGCCCTACCTACTGAGCTATCCAGACTTTTGGTTAGACTCAGTACAACTGTGTTATATGTATAGTTATCTGATTACTTTAACCACAGTAATAATTCGATTAACCCCCCCCTTAATCAAAATACATGTCATCAGATAACTTTTACCATAGCAATAGGGTTGTGATTCAGATTTGGAAGATCACCTCTTTCACTCATTTTTTTGTGTATCGCTGGAGTCGAACCCATGACCCTTAGGTTGAGAGTCTCTTGCCCTACCTACTGAGCTATCCGGACTTTTGGTTAGCCTCACTACAACTGTGTTATTTGTATAGGTATATGATTACTTTAACCACAGTAATAGTTAAAGTAACCACCCCCTTAACCAAAATGCATGTAATCAGATAACCATTACCATAGTAATAGGATTGTAATTTCAGATTTGGAGGATCTCCTCTTTTACTCATTTTCTTGTGTAACGCTGGAGTCGAACCCATGACCCTTAGGTAAAGAGTCTCATGCCCTACCTACTGAGCTATCCGGACTTTTGGTTAGACTTAGTATAACTTTGTTATATGTACAGGTATCTGATTACTTTAACCACAGTAATAGTTAAAGTAACCACCCCCTTAACCAAAATGCATGTAATCAGATAACCTTTACCATAGTAATAGGATTGTAATTTCAGATTTGGAGGATCACCTCTTTCACTCATTTTTTGTGTAACGCTGGAGTCGAACCCATGACCCTGAGGTTAAGAGTCTCTTGCCCTACCTACTGAGCTATCCGGACTTTTGGTAAGCCTGTGTACAACTGTGTTATATGTATAGGTATATGATTACTTTAACCACAGTAATAGTTAAAGTAACCACCCCCTTAACCAAAATGCATGTAATCAGATAACCATTACCATAGTAATAGGTTTGTAATTTCAGATTTGGAGGATCTCCTCTTTTACTCATTTTCTTGTGTAACGCTGGAGTCGAACCCATGACCCTTAGGTAAAGAGTCTCATGCCCTACCTACTGAGCTATCCGGACTTTTGGTTAGACTTAGTATAACTTTGTTATATGTACAGGTATCTGATTACTTTAACCACAGTAATAGTTAAAGTAACCACCCCCTTAACCAAAATGCATGTAATCAGATAACCTTTACCATAGTAATAGGATTGTAATTTCAGATTTGGAGGATCACCTCTTTCACTCATTTTTTGTGTAACGCTGGAGTCGAACCCATGACCCTGAGGTTAAGAGTCTCTTGCCCTACCTACTGAGCTATCCGGACTTTTGGTAAGCCTGTGTACAACTGTGTTATATGTATAGGTATATGATTACTTTAACCACAGTAATAGTTAAAGTAACCACCCCCTTAACCAAAATGCATGTAATCAGATAACCATTACCATAGTAATAGGTTTGTAATTTCAGATTTGGAGGATCTCCTCTTTTACTCATTTTCTTGTGTAACGCTGGAGTCGAACCCATGACCCTTAGGTAAAGAGTCTCATGCCCTACCTACTGAGCTATCCGGACTTTTGGTTAGACTTAGTATAACTTTGTTATATGTACAGGTATCTGATTACTTTAACCACAGTAATAGTTAAAGTAACCACCCCCTTAATCAAAATACCTGTAATGAGATAACCTTTACCATAGTAATAGGATTGTAATTTCAGATTTGGAGGATCACCTCTTTCACTCATTTTTTGTGTAACGCTGGAGTCGAACCCATGACCCTGAGGTTAAGAGTCTCTTGCCCTACCTACTGAGCTATCCGGACTTTTTGGTTAACACACTACAACTGTGTTATTTGTATAGGTATCTGATTACTTTAACCACAGTAATAGTTAAAGTAACCACCCCCTTAACCAAAATGCATGTAATCAGATAACCTTTACCATAGTAATAGGATTGCAATTTCAGATTTGGAGGATCACCTCTTTCACTCATTTTTTGTGTAACGCTGGAGTCGAACCCATGACCCTGCGGTTAAGAGTCTCTTGCCCTACCTACTGAGCTATCCGGACTTTTGGTTAGACTCCGTACAACTGTGTTATATGTATAGTTATCTGATTACTTTAACCACAGTAATAATTCGATTAACCCCCCCCCTTAATCAAAATACATGTCATCAGATAACTTTTACCATAGCAATAGGGTTGTGATTCAGATTTGGAAGATCACCTCTTTCACTCATTTTTTTGTGTATTGCTGGAGTCGAACCCATGACCCTTAGGTTAAGAGTCTCTTGCCCTACCTACTGAGCTATCCGGACTTTTGGTTAGCCTCACTACAACTGTGTTATTTTTTATAGGTATCTGATTACTTTAACCACAGTAATAGTTAAAGTAACCACCCCCTTAACCAAAATGCATGTAATCAGATAACCTTTACCATAGTAATAGGATTGTAATTTCGGATTTGGAGGATGACCTCTTTCACTCATTTTTTGTGTAACGCTGGAGTCGAACCCATGACCCTGAGGTTAAGAGTCTCTTGCCCTACCTACTGAGCTATCCGGACTTTTGGTAAGACTGTGTACAACTGTGTTATATGTATAGGTATCTGATTACTTTAACCACAGTAATAATTAAAATAACCACCCCCTTAATCAAAATACATGTAATCAGATAAACTTTACCATAGTAATAGGAGTGTGATTCAGATTTTGAGCATCTCCTCTTTTCCTCATTTTCTTGTGTAACGCTGGAGTCGAACCCATGACCCTTAGGTAAAGAGTCTCATGCCCTACCTACTGAGCTATCCGGACTTTTGGGTAGACTTAGTATAACTTTGTTATATGTACAGGTATCTGATTACTTTAACCACTAATAGTTAAAGTAACCACCCCCTTAATCAAGATACCTGTAATGAGATAACCTTTACCATAGTAATAGGATTGTAATTTCAGATTTGGAGGACCACCTCTTTCACTCATTTTTTGTGTAACGCTGGAGTCGAACCCATGACCCTGAGGTTAAGAGTCTCTTGCCCTACCTACTGAGCTATCCGGACTTTTGGCAAGACTGTGTACAACTGTGTTATATGTATAGGTATCTGATTACTTTAACCACAATAATCATTTGAGTAACACCCCCCTCTTACTCATTTTCACCATTTTTTGAGTAACACCCCCTTCCTCATTTTCACTATTTTTCTAGTAACACCCCCTTAATCATTTTCACTATTTTCACGTAACACCCCCCTTTACTCATTTTCACCATTTTTCATTTTCACTATTTTTCGTGTAACACCCCCCACTTGCACATTTTCACTATTTTGTGTTTTCACCATTTTTTGAGTAACACCTCCCTTCCTCATTTTCACTATGTTTCGTGTAACACCCCCCTTACTCACTTTCACTATTTTTAGAATAAAACTCCCTTTAATCATTTTCACTATTTTTACGTAACACCCCCATCTTACTCATTTGCACTATTTTTCATTTTCACCATTTTTTGAGTAACACCCCCATCCTCATTTTCACTATTTGTCTAGTAAGACCCCCTTAATCATTTTCACTATTTTCCCGTAACACCCCCTTACTCATTTTCACTATTTTTCATTTTCACTATTTTTCGTGTAACACCCCCCTCTTACTCATTTTCACTATTTTGTGTTTTCACCATTTTTTGAGTAACACCTCCCTTTCTCATTTTCACTATTTTTCTAGTAACACCCCCTTAATCATTTTCACTATTTTCACGTAACACCCCCCTTTACTCATTTTCACCATTTTTCATTTTCACTATTTTTCGTGTAACACCCCCCTACTTGCACATTTTCACTATTTTGTGTTTTCACCATTTTTTTGAGTAACACCTCCCTTCCTCATTTTCACTATGTTTCGTGTAACACCCCCCTTACTCACTTTCACTATTTTTAGAATAACACTCCCTTTAATCATTTTCACTATTTTTACGTAACACCCCCATCTTACTCATTTTCACTATTTTTCATTTTCACCATTTTTTGAGTAACACCCCCTTCCTCATTTTCAGTATTTTTCTAGTACGACCCCCTTAATCATTTTCACTATTTTCCCGTAACCCCCCCTTACTCATTTTCACTATTTTTCATTTTCACTATTTTTCGTGTAACACCCCCCTCTTACTCATTTTCACTATTTTGTGTTTTCACCATTTTTTGAGTAACACCTCCCTTTCTCATTTTCACTATTTTTCTAGTAGCACCCCCCTTACTCATTTTCACTATTTTCACGTAACACCCCCCCCTTACTCATTTTCACTACTTTTTTTGTGTAACACCACCCCAATAAAAAGTGCATGTAATAAGATAACTTTTACCATAGTAATAGGATTGTAATTTTAGATTTGGAGGATCACCTCTTTCACTCATTTTTTGTGTAACGCTGGAGTCGAACCCATGACCCTGAAGTTAAGAGTCTCTTGCCCTACCTACTGAGCTATCCGGACTTTTGGTTAGACTCAGTACAACTGTGTTATATGTATAGTTATCTGATTACTTTAACCACAGTAATAATTCGATTAACCCCCCCCTTAATCAAAATACATGTCATCAGATAACTTTTACCATAGCAATAGGGTTGTGATTCAGATTTGGAAGATCACCTCTTTCACTCATTTTTTTGTGTATCGCTGGAGTCGAACCCATGACCCTTAGGTTGAGAGTCTCTTGCCCTACCTACTGAGCTATCCGGACTTTTGGTTAGCCTCACTACAACTGTGTTATTTGTATAGGTATATGATTACTTTAACCACAGTAATAGTTAAAGTAACCACCCCCTTAACCAAAATGCATGTAATCAGATAACCATTACCATAGTAATAGGATTGTAATTTCAGATTTGGAGGATCTCCTCTTTTACTCATTTTCTTGTGTAACGCTGGAGTCGAACCCATGACCCTTAGGTAAAGAGTCTCATGCCCTACCTACTGAGCTATCCGGACTTTTGGTTAGACTTAGTATAACTTTGTTATATGTACAGGTATCTGATTACTTTAACCACAGTAATAGTTAAAGTAACCACCCCCTTAACCAAAATGCATGTAATCAGATAACCTTTACCATAGTAATAGGATTGTAATTTCAGATTTGGAGGATCACCTCTTTCACTCATTTTTTGTGTAACGCTGGAGTCGAACCCATGACCCTGAGGTTAAGAGTCTCTTGCCCTACCTACTGAGCTATCCGGACTTTTGGTAAGCCTGTGTACAACTGTGTTATATGTATAGGTATATGATTACTTTAACCACAGTAATAGTTAAAGTAACCACCCCCTTAACCAAAATGCATGTAATCAGATAACCATTACCATAGTAATAGGTTTGTAATTTCAGATTTGGAGGATCTCCTCTTTTACTCATTTTCTTGTGTAACGCTGGAGTCGAACCCATGACCCTTAGGTAAAGAGTCTCATGCCCTACCTACTGAGCTATCCGGACTTTTGGTTAGACTTAGTATAACTTTGTTATATGTATAGTTATCTGATTACTTTAACCACAGTAATAGTTAAAGTAACCACCCCCTTAATCAAGATACCTGTAATGAGATAACCTTTACCATAGTAATAGGATTGTAATTTCAGATTTGGAGGACCACCTCTTTCACTCATTTTTTGTGTAACGCTGGAGTCGAACCCATGACCCTGAGGTTAAGAGTCTCTTGCCCTACCTACTGAGCTATCCGGACTTTTGGCAAGACTGTGTACAACTGTGTTATATGTATAGGTATCTGATTACTTTAACCACAATAATCATTTGAGTAACACCCCCCTCTTACTCATTTTCACCATTTTTTGAGTAACACCCCCTTCCTCATTTTCACTATTTTTCTAGTAACACCCCCTTAATCATTTTCACTATTTTCACGTAACACCCCCCTTTACTCATTTTCACCATTTTTCATTTTCACTATTTTTCGTGTAACACCCCCCACTTGCACATTTTCACTATTTTGTGTTTTCACCATTTTTTGAGTAACACCTCCCTTCCTCATTTTCACTATGTTTCGTGTAACACCCCCCTTACTCACTTTCACTATTTTTAGAATAAAACTCCCTTTAATCATTTTCACTATTTTTACGTAACACCCCCATCTTACTCATTTGCACTATTTTTCATTTTCACCATTTTTTGAGTAACACCCCCATCCTCATTTTCACTATTTTTCTAGTAAGACCCCCTTAATCATTTTCACTATTTTCCCGTAACACCCCCTTACTCATTTTCACTATTTTTCATTTTCACTATTTTTCGTGTAACACCCCCCTCTTACTCATTTTCACTATTTTGTGTTTTCACCATTTTTTGAGTAACACCTCCCTTTCTCATTTTCACTATTTTTCTAGTAACACCCCCTTAATCATTTTCACTATTTTCACGTAACACCCCCCTTTACTCATTTTCACCATTTTTCATTTTCACTATTTTTCGTGTAACACCCCCCACTTGCACATTTTCACTATTTTGTGTTTTCACCATTTTTTTGAGTAACACCTCCCTTCCTCATTTTCACTATGTTTCGTGTAACACCCCCCTTACTCACTTTCACTATTTTTAGAATAACACTCCCTTTAATCATTTTCACTATTTTTACGTAACACCCCCATCTTACTCATTTTCACTATTTTTCATTTTCACCATTTTTTGAGTAACACCCCCTTCCTCATTTTCAGTATTTTTCTAGTACGACCCCCTTAATCATTTTCACTATTTTCCCGTAACCCCCCCTTACTCATTTTCACTATTTTTCATTTTCACTATTTTTCGTGTAACACCCCCCTCTTACTCATTTTCACTATTTTGTGTTTTCACCATTTTTTGAGTAACACCTCCCTTTCTCATTTTCACTATTTTTCTAGTAGCACCCCCCTTACTCATTTTCACTATTTTCACGTAACACCCCCCCCTTACTCATTTTCACTACTTTTTTTGTGTAACACCACCCCAATAAAAAGTGCATGTAATAAGATAACTTTTACCATAGTAATAGGATTGTAATTTTAGATTTGGAGGATCACCTCTTTCACTCATTTTTTGTGTAACGCTGGAGTCGAACCCATGACCCTGAAGTTAAGAGTCTCTTGCCCTACCTACTGAGCTATCCGGACTTTTGGTTAGACTCAGTACAACTGTGTTATATGTATAGTTATCTGATTACTTTAACCACAGTAATAATTCGATTAACCCCCCCCTTAATCAAAATACATGTCATCAGATAACTTTTACCATAGCAATAGGGTTGTGATTCAGATTTGGAAGATCACCTCTTTCACTCATTTTTTTGTGTATCGCTGGAGTCGAACCCATGACCCTTAGGTTGAGAGTCTCTTGCCCTACCTACTGAGCTATCCGGACTTTTGGTTAGCCTCACTACAACTGTGTTATTTGTATAGGTATATGATTACTTTAACCACAGTAATAGTTAAAGTAACCACCCCCTTAACCAAAATGCATGTAATCAGATAACCATTACCATAGTAATAGGATTGTAATTTCAGATTTGGAGGATCTCCTCTTTTACTCATTTTCTTGTGTAACGCTGGAGTCGAACCCATGACCCTTAGGTAAAGAGTCTCATGCCCTACCTACTGAGCTATCCGGACTTTTGGTTAGACTTAGTATAACTTTGTTATATGTACAGGTATCTGATTACTTTAACCACAGTAATAGTTAAAGTAACCACCCCCTTAACCAAAATGCATGTAATCAGATAACCTTTACCATAGTAATAGGATTGTAATTTCAGATTTGGAGGATCACCTCTTTCACTCATTTTTTGTGTAACGCTGGAGTCGAACCCATGACCCTGAGGTTAAGAGTCTCTTGCCCTACCTACTGAGCTATCCGGACTTTTGGTAAGCCTGTGTACAACTGTGTTATATGTATAGGTATATGATTACTTTAACCACAGTAATAGTTAAAGTAACCACCCCCTTAACCAAAATGCATGTAATCAGATAACCATTACCATAGTAATAGGTTTGTAATTTCAGATTTGGAGGATCTCCTCTTTTACTCATTTTCTTGTGTAACGCTGGAGTCGAACCCATGACCCTTAGGTAAAGAGTCTCATGCCCTACCTACTGAGCTATCCGGACTTTTGGTTAGACTTAGTATAACTTTGTTATATGTACAGGTATCTGATTACTTTAACCACAGTAATAGTTAAAGTAACCACCCCCTTAATCAAAATACCTGTAATGAGATAACCTTTACCATAGTAATAGGATTGTAATTTCAGATTTGGAGGATCACCTCTTTCACTCATTTTTTGTGTAACGCTGGAGTCGAACCCATGACCCTGAGGTTAAGAGTCTCTTGCCCTACCTACTGAGCTATCCGGACTTTTTGGTTAACACACTACAACTGTGTTATTTGTATAGGTATCTGATTACTTTAACCACAGTAATAGTTAAAGTAACCACCCCCTTAACCAAAATGCATGTAATCAGATAACCTTTACCATAGTAATAGGATTGCAATTTCAGATTTGGAGGATCACCTCTTTCACTCATTTTTTGTGTAACGCTGGAGTCGAACCCATGACCCTGAGGTTAAGAGTCTCTTGCCCTACCTACTGAGCTATCCGGACTTTTGGTTAGACTCCGTACAACTGTGTTATATGTATAGTTATCTGATTACTTTAACCACAGTAATAATTCGATTAACCCCCCCCCTTAATCAAAATACATGTCATCAGATAACTTTTACCATAGCAATAGGGTTGTGATTCAGATTTGGAAGATCACCTCTTTCACTCATTTTTTTGTGTATCGTTGGAGTCGAACCCATGACCCTTAGGTTGAGAGTCTCTTGCCCTACCTACTGAGCTATCCGGACTTTTGGTTAGCCTCACTACAACTGTGTTATTTGTATAGGTATATGATTACTTTAACCACAGTAATAGTTAAAGTAACCACCCCCTTAACCAAAATGCATGTAATCAGATAACCATTACCATAGTAATAGGTTTGTAATTTCAGATTTGGAGGATCTCCTCTTTTACTCATTTTCTTGTGTAACGCTGGAGTCGAACCCATGACCCTTAGGTAAAGAGTCTCATGCCCTACCTACTGAGCTATCCGGACTTTTGGTTAGACTTAGTATAACTTTGTTATATGTACAGGTATCTGATTACTTTAACCACAGTAATAGTTAAAGTAACCACCCCCTTAATCAAAATACCTGTAATGAGATAACCTTTACCATAGTAATAGGATTGTAATTTCAGATTTGGAGGATCACCTCTTTCACTCATTTTTTGTGTAACGCTGGAGTCGAACCCATGACCCTGAGGTTAAGAGTCTCTTGCCCTACCTACTGAGCTATCCGGACTTTTTGGTTAACACACTACAACTGTGTTATTTGTATAGGTATCTGATTACTTTCACCACAGTAATAGTTAAAGTAACCACCCCCTTAACCAAAATGCATGTAATCAGATAACCTTTACCATAGTAATAGGATTGCAATTTCAGATTTGGAGGATCACCTCTTTCACTCATTTTTTGTGTAACGCTGGAGTCGAACCCATGACCCTGAGGTTAAGAGTCTCTTGCCCTACCTACTGAGCTATCCGGACTTTTGGTTAGACTCCGTACAACTGTGTTATATGTATAGTTATCTGATTACTTTAACCACAGTAATAATTCGATTAACCCCCCCCCTTAATCAAAATACATGTCATCAGATAACTTTTACCATAGCAATAGGGTTGTGATGCAGATTTGGAAGATCACCTCTTTCACTCATTTTTTTGTGTATCGCTGGAGTCGAACCCATGACCCTTAGGTTGAGAGTCTCTTGCCCTACCTACTGAGCTATCCGGACTTTTGGTTAGCCTCACTACAACTGTGTTATTTGTATAGGTATATGATTACTTTAACCACAGTAATAGTTAAAGTAACCACCCCCTTAACCAAAATGCATATAATCAGATAACCATTACCATAGTAATAGGATTGTAACTTCAGATTTGGAGGATCTCCTCTTTTACTCATTTTCTTGTGTAACGCTGGAGTCGAACCCATGACCCTTAGGTAAAGAGTCTCATGCCCTACCTACTGAGCTATCCGGACTTTTGGTTAGACTTAGTATAACTTTGTTATATGTACAGGTATCTGATTACTTTAACCACAGTAATAGTTAAAGTAACCACCCCCTTAATCAAAATACCTGTAATGAGATAACCTTTACCATAGTAATAGGATTGTAATTTCAGATTTGGAGGATCACCTCTTTCACTCATTTTTTGTGTAACGCTGGAGTCGAACCCATGACCCTGAGGTTAAGATTCTCTTGCCCTACCTACTGAGCTATCCGGACTTTTTGGTTAACACACTACAACTGTGTTATTTGTAAAGGTATCTGATTACTTTAACCACAGTAATAGTTAAAGTAACCACCCCCTTAACCAAAATGCATGTAATCAGATAACCTTTACCATAGTAATAGGATTGCAATTTCAGATTTGGAGGATCACCTCTTTCACTCATTTTTTGTGTAACGCTGGAGTCGAACCCATGACCCTGAGGTTAAGAGTCTCTTGCCCTACCTACTGAGCTATCCGGACTTTTGGTTAGACTCCGTACAACTGTGTTATATGTATAGTTATCTGATTACTTTAACCACAGTAATAATTCGATTAACCCCCCCCCTTAATCAAAATACATGTCATCAGATAACTTTTACCATAGCAATAGGGTTGTGATTCAGATTTGGAAGATCACCTCTTTCACTCATTTTTTTGTGTATTGCTGGAGTCGAACCCATGACCCTTAGGTTAAGAGTCTCTTGCCCTACCTACTGAGCTATCCGGACTTTTGGTTAGCCTCACTACAACTGTGTTATTTTTTATAGGTATCTGATTACTTTAACCACAGTAATAGTTAAAGTAACCACCCCCTTAACCAAAATGCATGTAATCAGATAACCTTTACCATAGTAATAGGATTGTAATTTCGGATTTGGAGGATGACCTCGTTCTCTCATTTTTTGTGTAACGCTGGAGTCGAACCCATGACCCTGAGGTTAAGAGTCTCTTGCCCTACCTACTGAGCTATCCGGACTTTTGGTAAGATTGTGTACAACTGTGTTATATGTATAGGTATCTGATTACTTTAACCACAGTAATAATTAAAATAACCACCCCCTTAATCAAAATACATGTAATCAGATAAACTTTACCATAGTAATAGGAGTGTGATTCAGATTTTGAGCATCTCCTCTTTTCCTCATTTTCTTGTGTAACGCTGGAGTCGAACCCATGACCCTTAGGTAAAGAGTCTCATGCCCTACCTACTGAGCTATCCGGACTTTTGGGTAGACTTAGTATAACTTTGTTATATGTACAGGTATCTGATTACTTTAACCACAGTAATAGTTAAAGTAACCACCCCCTTAATCAAGATACCTGTAATGAGATAACCTTTACCATAGTAATAGGATTGTAATTTCAGATTTGGAGGACCACCTCTTTCACTCATTTTTTGTGTAACGCTGGAGTCGAACCCATGACCCTGAGGTTAAGAGTCTCTTGCCCTACCTACTGAGCTATCCGGACTTTTGGCAAGACTGTGTACAACTGTGTTATATGTATAGGTATCTGATTACTTTAACCACAATAATCATTTGAGTAACACCCCCCTCTTACTCATTTTCACCATTTTTTGAGTAACACCCCCTTCCTCATTTTCACTATTTTTCTAGTAACACCCCCTTAATCATTTTCACTATTTTCACGTAACACCCCCCTTTACTCATTTTCACCATTTTTCATTTTCACTATTTTTCGTGTAACACCCCCCACTTGCACATTTTCACTATTTTGTGTTTTCACCATTTTTTTGAGTAACACCTCCCTTCCTCATTTTCACTATGTTTCGTGTAACACCCCCCTTACTCACTTTCACTATTTTTAGAATAAAACTCCCTTTAATCATTTTCACTATTTTTACGTAACACCCCCATCTTACTCATTTGCACTATTTTTCATTTTCACCATTTTTTGAGTAACACCCCCATCCTCATTTTCACTATTTTTCTAGTAAGACCCCCTTAATCATTTTCACTATTTTCCCGTAACACCCCCTTACTCATTTTCACTATTTTTCATTTTCACTATTTTTCGTGTAACACCCCCCTCTTACTCATTTTCACTATTTTGTGTTTTCACCATTTTTTGAGTAACACCTCCCTTTCTCATTTTCACTATTTTTCTAGTAGCACCCCCCTTACTCATTTTCACTATTTTCACGTAACACCCCCCCCTTACTCATTTTCACTACTTTTTTTGTGTAACACCACCCCAATAAAAAGTGCATGTAATAAGATAACTTTTACCATAGTAATAGGATTGTAATTTTAGATTTGGAGGATCACCTCTGTCACTCATTTTTTGTGTAACGCTGGAGTCGAACCCATGACCCTGAAGTTAAGAGTCTCTTGCCCTACCTACTGAGCTATCCGGACTTTTGGTTAGACTCAGTACAACTGTGTTATATGTATAGTTATCTGATTACTTTAACCACAGTAATAATTCGATTAACCCCCCCCTTAATCAAAATACATGTCATCAGATAACTTTTACCATAGCAATAGGGTTGTGATTCAGATTTGGAAGATCACCTCTTTCACTCATTTTTTTGTGTATCGCTGGAGTCGAACCCATGACCCTTAGGTTGAGAGTCTCTTGCCCTACCTACTGAGCTATCCGGACTTTTGGTTAGCCTCACTACAACTGTGTTATTTGTATAGGTATATGATTACTTTAACCACAGTAATAGTTAAAGTAACCACCCCCTTAACCAAAATGCATGTAATCAGATAACCATTACCATAGTAATAGGATTGTAATTTCAGATTTGGAGGATCTCCTCTTTTACTCATTTTCTTGTGTAACGCTGGAGTCGAACCCATGACTCTTAGGTAAAGAGTCTCATGCCCTACCTACTGAGCTATCCGGACTTTTGGTTAGACTTAGTATAACTTTGTTATATGTACAGGTATCTGATTACTTTAACCACAGTAATAGTTAAAGTAACCACCCCCTTAACCAAAATGCATGTAATCAGATAACCTTTACCATAGTAATAGGATTGTAATTTCAGATTTGGAGGATCACCTCTTTCACTCATTTTTTGTGTAACGCTGGAGTCGAACCCATGACCCTGAGGTTAAGAGTCTCTTGCCCTACCTACTGAGCTATCCGGACTTTTGGTAAGCCTGTGTACAACTGTGTTATATGTATAGGTATATGATTACTTTAACCACAGTAATAGTTAAAGTAACCACAATGCATGTAATCAGATAACCATTACCATAGTAATAGGTTTGTAATTTCAGATTTGGAGGATCTCCTCTTTTACTCATTTTCTTGTGTAACGCTGGAGTCGAACCCATGACCCTTAGGTAAAGAGTCTCATGCCCTACCTACTGAGCTATCCGGACTTTTGGTTAGACTTAGTATAACTTTGTTATATGTACAGGTATCTGATTACTTTAACCACAGTAATAGTTAAAGTAACCACCCCCTTAATCAAAATACCTGTAATGAGATAACCTTTACCATAGTAATAGGATTGTAATTTCAGATTTGGAGGATCACCTCTTTCACTCATTTTTTGTGTAACGCTGGAGTCGAACCCATGACCCTGAGGTTAAGAGTCTCTTGCCCTACCTACTGAGCTATCCGGACTTTTTGGTTAACACACTACAACTGTGTTATTTGTATAGGTATCTGATTACTTTAACCACAGTAATAGTTAAAGTAACCACCCCCTTAACCAAAATGCATGTAATCAGATAACCTTTACCATAGTAATAGGATTGCAATTTCAGATTTGGAGGATCACCTCTTTCACTCATTTTTTGTGTAACGCTGGAGTCGAACCCATGACCCTGAGGTTAAGAGTCTCTTGCCCTACCTACTGAGCTATCCGGACTTTTGGTTAGACTCCGTACAACTGTGTTATATGTATAGTTATCTGATTACTTTAACCACAGTAATAGTTCGATTACCCCCCCCCCTTAATCAAAATACATGTCATCAGATAACTTTTACCATAGCAATAGGGTTGTGATTCAGATTTGGAAGATCACCTCTTTCACTCATTTTTTTGTGTATTGCTGGAGTCGAACCCATGACCCTTAGGTTAAGAGTCTCTTGCCCTACCTACTGAGCTATCCGGACTTTTGGTTAGCCTCACTACAACTGTGTTATTTTTTATAGGTATCTGATTACTTTAACCACAGTAATAATTAAATTAACCACCCCCTTAACCAAAATGCATGTAATCAGATAACCTTTACCATAGTAATAGGATTGTAATTTCGGATTTGGAGGATGACCTCTTTCACTCATTTTTTGTGTAACGCTGGAGTCGAACCCATGACCCTGAGGTTAAGAGTCTCTTGCCCTACCTACTGAGCTATCCGGACTTTTGGTAAGACTGTGTACAACTGTGTTATATGTATAGGTATCTGATTACTTTAACCACAGTAATAATTAAAATAACCACCCCCTTAATCAAAATACATGTAATCAGATAAACTTTACCATAGTAATAGGAGTGTGATTCAGATTTTGAGCATCTCCTCTTCTCCTCATTTTCTTGTGTAACGCTGGAGTCGAACCCATGACCCTTAGGTAAAGAGTCTCATGCCCTACCTACTGAGCTATCCGGACTTTTGGGTAGACTTAGTATAACTTTGTTATATGTACAGGTATCTGATTACTTTAACCACAGTAATAGTTAAAGTAACCACCCCCTTAATCAAGATACCTGTAATGAGATAACCTTTACCATAGTAATAGGATTGTAATTTCAGATTTGGAGGACCACCTCTTTCACTCATTTTTTGTGTAACGCTGGAGTCGAACCCATGACCCTGAGGTTAAGAGTCTCTTGCCCTACCTACTGAGCTATCCGGACTTTTGGCAAGACTGTGTACAACTGTGTTATATGTATAGGTATCTGATTACTTTAACCACAATAATCATTTGAGTAACACCCCCCTCTTACTCATTTTCACCATTTTTTGAGTAACACCCCCTTCCTCATTTTCACTATTTTTCTAGTAACACCCCCTTAATCATTTTCACTATTTTCACGTAACACCCCCCTTTACTCATTTTCACCATTTTTCATTTTCACTATTTTTCATGTAACACCCCCCACTTGCACATTTTCACTATTTTGTGTTTTCACCATTTTTTGAGTAACACCTCCCTTCCTCATTTTCACTATGTTTCGTGTAACACCCCCCTTACTCACTTTCACTATTTTTAGAATAAAACTCCCTTTAATCATTTTCACTATTTTTACGTAACACCCCCATCTTACTCATTTGCACTATTTTTCATTTTCACCATTTTTTGAGTAACACCCCCATCCTCATTTTCACTATTTTTCTAGTAAGACCCCCTTAATCATTTTCACTATTTTCCCGTAACACCCCCTTACTCATTTTCACTATTTTTCATTTTCACTATTTTTCGTGTAACACCCCCCTCTTACTCATTTTCACTATTTTGTGTTTTCACCATTTTTTGAGTAACACCTCCCTTTCTCATTTTCACTATTTTTCTAGTAACACCCCCTTAATCATTTTCACTATTTTCACGTAACACCCCCCTTTACTCATTTTCACCATTTTTCATTTTCACTATTTTTCGTGTAACACCCCCCACTTGCACATTTTCACTATTTTGTGTTTTCACCATTTTTTTGAGTAACACCTCCCTTCCTCATTTTCACTATGTTTCGTGTAACACCCCCCTTACTCACTTTCACTATTTTTAGAATAACACTCCCTTTAATCATTTTCACTATTTTTACGTAACACCCCCATCTTACTCATTTTCACTATTTTTCATTTTCACCATTTTTTGAGTAACACCCCCTTCCTCATTTTCAGTATTTTTCTAGTACGACCCCCTTAATCATTTTCACTATTTTCCCGTAACCCCCCCTTACTCATTTTCACTATTTTTCATTTTCACTATTTTTCGTGTAACACCCCCCTCTTACTCATTTTCACTATTTTGTGTTTTCACCATTTTTTGAGTAACACCTCCCTTTCTCATTTTCACTATTTTTCTAGTAGCACCCCCCTTACTCATTTTCACTATTTTCACGTAACACCCCCCCCTTACTCATTTTCACTACTTTTTTTGTGTAACACCACCCCAATAAAAAGTGCATGTAATAAGATAACTTTTACCATAGTAATAGGATTGTAATTTTAGATTTGGAGGATCACCTCTTTCACTCATTTTTTGTGTAACGCTGGAGTCGAACCCATGACCCTGAGGTTAAGAGTCTCTTGCCCTACCTACTGAGCTATCCGGACTTTTGGTTAGACTCCGTACAACTGTGTTATATGTATAGTTATCTGATTACTTTAACCACAGTAATAATTCGATTAACCCCCCCCCTTAATCAAAATACATGTCATCAGATAACTTTTACCATAGCAATAGGGTTGTGATGCAGATTTGGAAGATCACCTCTTTCACTCATTTTTTTGTGTATCGCTGGAGTCGAACCCATGACCCTTAGGTTGAGAGTCTCTTGCCCTACCTACTGAGCTATCCGGACTTTTGGTTAGCCTCACTACAACTGTGTTATTTGTATAGGTATATGATTACTTTAACCACAGTAATAGTTAAAGTAACCACCCCCTTAACCAAAATGCATGTAATCAGATAACCATTACCATAGTAATAGGATTGTAATTTCAGATTTGGAGGATCTCCTCTTTTACTCATTTTCTTGTGTAACGCTGGAGTCGAACCCATGACCCTTAGGTAAAGAGTCTCATGCCCTACCTACTGAGCTATCCGGACTTTTGGTTAGACTTAGTATAACTTTGTTATATGTACAGGTATCTGATTACTTTAACCACAGTAATAGTTAAAGTAACCACCCCCTTAATCAAAATACCTGTAATGAGATAACCTTTACCATAGTAATAGGATTGTAATTTCAGATTTGGAGGATCACCTCTTTCACTCATTTTTTGTGTAACGCTGGAGTCGAACCCATGACCCTGAGGTTAAGATTCTCTTGCCCTACCTACTGAGCTATCCGGACTTTTTGGTTAACACACTACAACTGTGTTATTTGTAAAGGTATCTGATTACTTTAACCACAGTAATAGTTAAAGTAACCACCCCCTTAACCAAAATGCATGTAATCAGATAACCTTTACCATAGTAATAGGATTGCAATTTCAGATTTGGAGGATCACCTCTTTCACTCATTTTTTGTGTAACGCTGGAGTCGAACCCATGACCCTGAGGTTAAGAGTCTCTTGCCCTACCTACTGAGCTATCCGGACTTTTGGTTAGACTCCGTACAACTGTGTTATATGTATAGTTATCTGATTACTTTAACCACAGTAATAATTCGATTAACCCCCCCCCTTAATCAAAATACACGTCATCAGATAACTTTTACCATAGCAATAGGGTTGTGATTCAGATTTGGAAGATCACCTCTTTCACTCATTTTTTTGTGTATTGCTGGAGTCGAACCCATGACCCTTAGGTTAAGAGTCTCTTGCCCTACCTACTGAGCTATCCGGACTTTTGGTTAGCCTCACTACAACTGTGTTATTTTTTATAGGTATCTGATTACTTTAACCACAGTAATAGTTAAAGTAACCACCCCCTTAACCAAAATGCATGTAATCAGATAACCTTTACCATAGTAATAGGATTGTAATGTCGGATTTGGAGGATGACCTCGTTCACTCATTTTTTGTGTAACGCTGGAGTCGAACCCATGACCCTGAGGTTAAGAGTCTCTTGCCCTACCTACTGAGCTATCCGGACTTTTGGTAAGATTGTGTACAACTGTGTTATATGTATAGGTATCTGATTACTTTAACCACAGTAATAATTAAAATAACCACCCCCTTAATCAAAATACATGTAATCAGATAAACTTTACCATAGTAATAGGAGTGTGATTCAGATTTTGAGCATCTCCTCTTTTCCTCATTTTCTTGTGTAACGCTGGAGTCGAACCCATGACCCTTAGGTAAAGAGTCTCATGCCCTACCTACTGAGCTATCCGGACTTTTGGGTAGACTTAGTATAACTTTGTTATATGTACAGGTATCTGATTACTTTAACCACAGTAATAGTTAAAGTAACCACCCCCTTAATCAAGATACCTGTAATGAGATAACCTTTACCATAGTAATAGGATTGTAATTTCAGATTTGGAGGACCACCTCTTTCACTCATTTTTTGTGTAACGCTGGAGTCGAACCCATGACCCTGAGGTTAAGAGTCTCTTGCCCTACCTACTGAGCTATCCGGACTTTTGGCAAGACTGTGTACAACTGTGTTATATGTATAGGTATCTGATTACTTTAACCACAATAATCATTTGAGTAACACCCCCCTCTTACTCATTTTCACCATTTTTTGAGTAACACCCCCTTCCTCATTTTCACTATTTTTCTAGTAACACCCCCTTAATCATTTTCACTATTTTCACGTAACACCCCCCTTTACTCATTTTCACCATTTTTCATTTTCACTATTTTTCGTGTAACACCCCCCACTTGCACATTTTCACTATTTTGTGTTTTCACCATTTTTTTGAGTAACACCTCCCTTCCTCATTTTCACTATGTTTCGTGTAACACCCCCCTTACTCACTTTCACTATTTTTAGAATAAAACTCCCTTTAATCATTTTCACTATTTTTACGTAACACCCCCATCTTACTCATTTGCACTATTTTTCATTTTCACCATTTTTTGAGTAACACCCCCATCCTCATTTTCACTATTTTTCTAGTAAGACCCCCTTAATCATTTTCACTATTTTCCCGTAACACCCCCTTACTCATTTTCACTATTTTTCATTTTCACTATTTTTCGTGTAACACCCCCCTCTTACTCATTTTCACTATTTTGTGTTTTCACCATTTTTTGAGTAACACCTCCCTTTCTCATTTTCACTATTTTTCTAGTAGCACCCCCCTTACTCATTTTCACTATTTTCACGTAACACCCCCCCCTTACTCATTTTCACTACTTTTTTTGTGTAACACCACCCCAATAAAAAGTGCATGTAATAAGATAACTTTTACCATAGTAATAGGATTGTAATTTTAGATTTGGAGGATCACCTCTTTCACTCATTTTTTGTGTAACGCTGGAGTCGAACCCATGACCCTGAAGTTAAGAGTCTCTTGCCCTACCTACTGAGCTATCCGGACTTTTGGTTAGACTCAGTACAACTGTGTTATATGTATAGTTATCTGATTACTTTAACCACAGTAATAATTCGATTAACCCCCCCCTTAATCAAAATACATGTCATCAGATAACTTTTACCATAGCAATAGGGTTGTGATTCAGATTTGGAAGATCACCTCTTTCACTCATTTTTTTGTGTATCGCTGGAGTCGAACCCATGACCCTTAGGTTGAGAGTCTCTTGCCCTACCTACTGAGCTATCCGGACTTTTGGTTAGCCTCACTACAACTGTGTTATTTGTATAGGTATATGATTACTTTAACCACAGTAATAGTTAAAGTAACCACCCCCTTAACCAAAATGCATGTAATCAGATAACCATTACCATAGTAATAGGATTGTAATTTCAGATTTGGAGGATCTCCTCTTTTACTCATTTTCTTGTGTAACGCTGGAGTCGAACCCATGACCCTTAGGTAAAGAGTCTCATGCCCTACCTACTGAGCTATCCGGACTTTTGGTTAGACTTAGTATAACTTTGTTATATGTACAGGTATCTGATTACTTTAACCACAGTAATAGTTAAAGTAACCACCCCCTTAACCAAAATGCATGTAATCAGATAACCTTTACCATAGTAATAGGATTGTAATTTCAGATTTGGAGGATCACCTCTTTCACTCATTTTTTGTGTAACGCTGGAGTCGAACCCATGACCCTGAGGTTAAGAGTCTCTTGCCCTACCTACTGAGCTATCCGGACTTTTGGTAAGCCTGTGTACAACTGTGTTATATGTATAGGTATATGATTACTTTAACCACAGTAATAGTTAAAGTAACCACCCCCTTAACCAAAATGCATGTAATCAGATAACCATTACCATAGTAATAGGATTGTAATTTCAGATTTGGAGGATCTCCTCTTTTACTCATTTTCTTGTGTAACGCTGGAGTCGAACCCATGACCCTTAGGTAAAGAGTCTCATGCCCTACCTACTGAGCTATCCGGACTTTTGGTTAGACTTAGTATAACTTTGTTATATGTACAGGTATCTGATTACTTTAACCACAGTAATAGTTAAAGTAACCACCCCCTTAACCAAAATGCATGTAATCAGATAACCTTTACCATAGTAATAGGATTGTAATTTCAGATTTGGAGGATCACCTCTTTCACTCATTTTTTGTGTAACGCTGGAGTCGAACCCATGACCCTGAGGTTAAGAGTCTCTTGCCCTACCTACTGAGCTATCCGGACTTTTGGTAAGCCTGTGTACAACTGTGTTATATGTATAGGTATATGATTACTTTAACCACAGTAATAGTTAAAGTAACCACCCCCTTAACCAAAATGCATGTAATCAGATAACCATTACCATAGTAATAGGTTTGTAATTTCAGATTTGGAGGATCTCCTCTTTTACTCATTTTCTTGTGTAACGCTGGAGTCGAACCCATGACCCTTAGGTAAAGAGTCTCATGCCCTACCTACTGAGCTATCCGGACTTTTGGTTAGACTTAGTATAACTTTGTTATATGTACAGGTATCTGATTACTTTAACCACAGTAATAGTTAAAGTAACCACCCCCTTAATCAAAATACCTGTAATGAGATAACCTTTACCATAGTAATAGGATTGTAATTTCAGATTTGGAGGATCACCTCTTTCACTCATTTTTTGTGTAACGCTGGAGTCGAACCCATGACCCTGAGGTTAAGAGTCTCTTGCCCTACCTACTGAGCTATCCGGACTTTTTGGTTAACACACTACAACTGTGTTATTTGTATAGGTATCTGATTACTTTAACCACAGTAATAGTTAAAGTAACCACCCCCTTAACCAAAATGCATGTAATCAGATAACCTTTACCATAGTAATAGGATTGCAATTTCAGATTTGGAGGATCACCTCTTTCACTCATTTTTTGTGTAACGCTGGAGTCGAACCCATGACCCTGAGGTTGAGAGTCTCTTGCCCTACCTACTGAGCTATCCGGACTTTTGGTTAGACTCCGTACAACTGTGTTATATGTATAGTTATCTGATTACTTTAACCACAGTAATAATTCGATTAACCCCCCCCCTTAATCAAAATACATGTCATCAGATAACTTTTACCATAGCAATAGGGTTGTGATTCAGATTTGGAAGATCACCTCTTTCACTCATTTTTTTGTGTATTGCTGGAGTCGAACCCATGACCCTTAGGTTAAGAGTCTCTTGCCCTACCTACTGAGCTATCCGGACTTTTGGTTAGCCTCACTACAACTGTGTTATTTTTTATAGGTATCTGATTACTTTAACCACAGTAATAGTTAAAGTAACCACCCCCTTAACCAAAATGCATGTAATCAGATAACCTTTACCATAGTAATAGGATTGTAATTTCGGATTTGGAGGATGACCTCTTTCACTCATTTTTTGTGTAACGCTGGAGTCGAACCCATGACCCTGAGGTTAAGAGTCTCTTGCCCTACCTACTGAGCTATCCGGACTTTTGGTAAGACTGTGTACAACTGTGTTATATGTATAGGTATCTGATTACTTTAACCACAGTAATAATTAAAATAACCACCCCCTTAATCAAAATGCATGTAATCAGATAACCTTTACCATAGTAATAGGATTGCAATTTCAGATTTGGAGGATCACCTCTTTCACTCATTTTCTTGTGTAACGCTGGAGTCGAACCCATGACCCTTAGGTAAAGAGTCTCATGCCCTACCTACTGAGCTATCCGGACTTTTGGTTAGACTTAGTATAACTTTGTTATATGTACAGGTATCTGATTACTTTAACCACAGTAATAGTTAAAGTAACCACCCCCTTAACCAAAATGCATGTAGTCAGATAACCTTTACCATAGTAATAGGATTGTAATTTCAGATTTAGAGGATCACCTCTTTCACTCATTTTTTGTGTAACGCTGGAGTCGAACCCATGACCCTGAAGTTAAGAGTCTCTTGCCCTACCTACTGAGCTATCCGGACTTTTGGTTAGCCTCACTACAACTGTGTTATTTGTATAGGTATATGATTACTTTAACCACAGTAATAGTTAAAGTAACCACCCCCTTAACCAAAATGCATGTAATCAGATAACCATTACCATAGTAATAGGATTGTAATTTCAGATTTGGAGGATCTCCTCTTTTACTCATTTTCTTGTGTAACGCTGGAGTCGAACCCATGACCCTTAGGTAAAGAGTCTCATGCCCTACCTACTGAGCTATCCGGACTTTTGTTTAGACTTAGTATAACTTTGTTATATGTGCAGGTATCTGATTACTTTAACCACAGTAATAGTTAAAGTAACCACCCCCTTAATCAAAATACCTGTAATGAGATAACCTTTACCATAGTAATAGGATTGTAATTTCAGATTTGGAGGATCACCTCTTTCACTCATTTTTTGTGTAACGCTGGAGTCGAACCCATGACCCTGAGGTTAAGAGTCTCTTGCCCTACCTACTGAGCTATCCGGACTTTTTGGTTAACACACTACAACTGTGTTATTTGTATAGGTATCTGATTACTTTAACCACAGTAATAGTTAAAGTAACCACCCCCTTAACCAAAATGCATGTAATCAGATAACCTTTACCATAGTAATAGGATTGCAATTTCAGATTTGGAGGATCACCTCTTTCACTCATTTTTTGTGTAACGCTGGAGTCGAACCCATGACCCTGAGGTTAAGAGTCTCTTGCCCTACCTACTGAGCTATCCGGACTTTTGGTTAGACTCCGTACAACTGTGTTATATGTATAGTTATCTGATTACTTTAACCACAGTAATAATTCGATTAACCCCCCCCTTAATCAAAATACATGTCATCAGATAACTTTTACCATAGCAATAGGGTTGTGATTCAGATTTGGAAGATCACCTCTTTCACTCATTTTTTTGTGTATCGCTGGAGTCGAACCCATGACCCTTAGGTTAAGAGTCTCTTGCCCTACCTACTGAGCTATCCGGACTTTTGGTTAGCCTCACTACAACTGTGTTATTTTTTATAGGTATCTGATTACTTTAACCACAGTAATAGTTAAAGTAACCACCCCCTGAACCAAAATGCATGTAATCAGATAACCTTTACCATAGTAATAGGATTGTAATTTCGGATTTGGAGGATGACCTCTTTCACTCATTTTTTGTGTAACGCTGGAGTCGAACCCATGACCCGGAGGTTAAGAGTCTCTTGCCCTACCTACTGAGCTATCCGGACTTTTGGCAAGACTGTGTACAACTGTGTTATATGTATAGGTATCTGATTACTTTAACCACAATAATCATTTGAGTAACACCCCCCTCTTACTCATTTTCACCATTTTTTGAGTAACACCCCCTTCCTCATTTTCACTATTTTTCTAGTAACACCCCCTTAATCATTTTCACTATTTTCACGTAACACCCCCCTTTACTCATTTTCACCATTTTTCATTTTCACTATTTTTCGTGTAACACCCCCCACTTGCACATTTTCACTATTTTGTGTTTTCACCATTTTTTTGAGTAACACCTCCCTTCCTCATTTTCACTATGTTTCGTGTAACACCCCCCTTACTCACTTTCACTATTTTTAGAATAACACTCCCTTTAATCATTTTCACTATTTTTACGTAACACCCCCATCTTACTCATTTTCACTATTTTTCATTTTCACCATTTTTTGAGTAACACCCCCTTCCTCATTTTCACTATTTTTCTAGTAAAACCCCCTTAATCATTTTCACTATTTTCCCGTAACCCCCCCTTACTCATTTTCACTATTTTTCATTTTCACTATTTTTCGTGTAACACCCCCCTCTTACTCATTTTCACTATTTTGTGTTTTCACCATTTTTTGAGTAACACCTCCCTTTCTCATTTTCACTATTTTTCTAGTAGCACCCCCCTTACTCATTTTCACTATTTTCACGTAACACCCCCCCCTTACTCATTTTCACTACTTTTTTTGTGTAACACCACCCCAATAAAAAGTGCATGTAATAAGATAACTTTTACCATAGTAATAGGATTGTAATTTTAGATTTGGAGGATCACCTCTTTCACTCATTTTTTGTGTAACGCTGGAGTCGAACCCATGACCCTGAAGTTAAGAGTCTCTTGCCCTACCTACTGAGCTATCCGGACTTTTGGTTAGACTCAGTACAACTGTGTTATATGTATAGTTATCTGATTACTTTAACCACAGTAATAATTCGATTAACCCCCCCCTTAATCAAAATACATGTCATCAGATAACTTTTACCATAGCAATAGGGTTGTGATTCAGATTTGGAAGATCACCTCTTTCACTCATTTTTTTGTGTATCGCTGGAGTCGAACCCATGACCCTTAGGTTGAGAGTCTCATGCCCTACCTACTGAGCTATCCGGACTTTTGGTTAGACTTAGTATAACTTTGTTATATGTACAGGTATCTGATTACTTTAACCACAGTAATAGTTAAAGTAACCACCCCCTTAACCAAAATGCATGTAATCAGATAACCTTTACCATAGTAATAGGATTGTAATTTCAGATTTGGAGGATCACCTCTTTCACTCATTTTTTGTGTAACGCTGGAGTCGAACCCATGACCCTGAGGTTAAGAGTCTCTTGCCCTACCTACTGAGCTATCCGGACTTTCGGTAAGACTGTGTACAACTGTGTTATATGTATAGGTATATGATTACTTTAACCACAGTAATAGTTAAAGTAACCACCCCCTTAACCAAAATGCATGTAATCAGATAACCATTACCATAGTAATAGGTTTGTAATTTCAGATTTGGAGGATCTCCTCTTTTACTCATTTTCTTGTGTAACGCTGGAGTCGAACCCATGACCCTTAGGTAAAGAGTCTCATGCCCTACCTACTGAGCTATCCGGACTTTTGGTTAGACTTAGTATAACTTTGTTATATGTACAGGTATCTGATTACTTTAACCACAGTAATAGTTAAAGTAACCACCCCCTTAATCAAAATACCTGTAATGAGATAACCTTTACCATAGTAATAGGATTGTAATTTCAGATTTGGAGGATCACCTCTTTCACTCATTTTTTGTGTAACGCTGGAGTCGAACCCATGACCCTGAGGTTAAGAGTCTCTTGCCCTACCTACTGAGCTATCCGGACTTTTGGTTAGACTCCGTACAACTGTGTTATATGTATAGTTATCTGATTACTTTAACCACAGTAATAATTCGATTAACCCCCCCCTTAATCAAAATACATGTCATCAGATAACTTTTACCATAGCAATAGGGTTGTGATTCAGATTTGGAAGATCACCTCTTTCACTCATTTTTTTATGTATTGCTGGAGTCAAACCCATGACCCTTAGGTTAAGAGTCTCTTGCCCTACCTACTGAGCTATCCGGACTTTTGGTTAGCCTCACTACAACTGTGTTATTTTTTATAGGTATCTGATTACTTTAACCACAGTAATAGTTAAAGTAACCACCCCCTTAACCAAAATGCATGTAATCAGATAACCTTTACCATAGTAATAGGATTGTAATTTCGGATTTGGAGGATGACCTCTTTCACTCATTTTTTGTGTAACGCTGGAGTCGAACCCATGACCCTGAGGTTAAGAGTCTCTTGCCCTACCTACTGAGCTATCCGGACTTTTGGTAAGACTGTGTACAACTGTGTTATATGTATAGGTATCTGATTACTTTAACCACAGTAATAATTAAAATAACCACCCCCTTAATCAAAATACATGTAATCAGATAAACTTTACCATAGTAATAGGAGTGTGATTCAGATTTTGAGCATCTCCTCTTTTCCTCATTTTCTTGTGTAACGCTGGAGTCGAATCCATGACCCTTAGGTAAAGAGTCTCATGCCCTACCTACTGAGCTATCCGGACTTTTGGGTAGACTTAGTATAACTTTGTTATATGTACAGGTATCTGATTACTTTAACCACAGTAATAGTTAAAGTAACCACCCCCTTAATCAAGATACCTGTAATGAGATAACCTTTACCATAGTAATAGGATTGTAATTTCAGATTTGGAGGACCACCTCTTTCACTCATTTTTTGTGTAACGCTGGAGTCGAACCCATGACCCTGAGGTTAAGAGTCTCTTGCCCTACCTACTGAGCTATCCGGACTTTTGGTTAGACTCCGTACAACTGTGTTATATGTATAGTTATCTGATTACTTTAACCACAGTAATAATTCGATTAACCCCCCCCTTAATCAAAATACATGTCATCAGATAACTTTTACCATAGCAATAGGGTTGTGATTCAGATTTGGAAGATCACCTCTTTCACTCATTTTTTTATGTATTGCTGGAGTCAAACCCATGACCCTTAGGTTAAGAGTCTCTTGCCCTACCTACTGAGCTATCCGGACTTTTGGTTAGCCTCACTACAACTGTGTTATTTTTTATAGGTATCTGATTACTTTAACCACAGTAATAGTTAAAGTAACCACCCCCTTAACCAAAATGCATGTAATCAGATAACCTTTACCATAGTAATAGGATTGTAATTTCGGATTTGGAGGATGACCTCTTTCACTCATTTTTTGTGTAACGCTGGAGTCGAACCCATGACCCTGAGGTTAAGAGTCTCTTGCCCTACCTACTGAGCTATCCGGACTTTTGGTAAGACTGTGTACAACTGTGTTATATGTATAGGTATCTGATTACTTTAACCACAGTAATAATTAAAATAACCACCCCCTTAATCAAAATACATGTAATCAGATAAACTTTACCATAGTAATAGGAGTGTGATTCAGATTTTGAGCATCTCCTCTTTTCCTCATTTTCTTGTGTAACGCTGGAGTCGAATCCATGACCCTTAGGTAAAGAGTCTCATGCCCTACCTACTGAGCTATCCGGACTTTTGGGTAGACTTAGTATAACTTTGTTATATGTACAGGTATCTGATTACTTTAACCACAGTAATAGTTAAAGTAACCACCCCCTTAATCAAGATACCTGTAATGAGATAACCTTTACCATAGTAATAGGATTGTAATTTCAGATTTGGAGGACCACCTCTTTCACTCATTTTTTGTGTAACGCTGGAGTTGAACCCATGACCCTGAGGTTAAGAGTCTCTTGCCCTACCTACTGAGCTATCCGGACTTTTGGCAAGACTGTGTACAACTGTGTTATATGTATAGGTATCTGATTACTTTAACCACAATAATCATTTGAGTAACACCCCCCTCTTACTCATTTTCACCATTTTTTGAGTAACACCCCCTTCCTCATTTTCACTATTTTTCTAGTAACACCCCCTTAATCATTTTCACTATTTTCACGTAACACCCCCCTTTACTCATTTTCACCATTTTTCATTTTCACTATTTTTCGTGTAACACCCCCCACTTGCACATTTTCACTATTTTGTGTTTTCACCATTTTTTTGAGTAACACCTCCCTTCCTCATTTTCACTATGTTTCGTGTAACACCCCCCTTACTCACTTTCACTATTTTTAGAATAAAACTCCCTTTAATCATTTTCACTATTTTTACGTAACACCCCCATCTTACTCATTTTCACTATTTTTCATTTTCACCATTTTTTGAGTAACACCCCCATCCTCATTTTCACTATTTTTCTAGTAAGACCCCCTTAATCATTTTCACTATTTTCCCGTAACACCCCCTTACTCATTTTCACTATTTTTCGTGTAACACCCCCATCTTACTCATTTTCACTATTTTGTGTTTTCACCATTTTTTGAGTAACACCTCCCTTTCTCATTTTCACTATTTTTCTAGTAACACCCCCTTAATCATTTTCACTATTTTCATGTAACACCCCCCTTTACTCATTTTCACCATTTTTCATTTTCACTATTTTTCGTGTAACACCCCCCACTTGCACATTTTCACTATTTTGTGTTTTCACCATTTTTTTGACTAACACCTCCCTTCCTCATTTTCACTATGTTTCGTGTAACACCCCCCTTACTCACTTTCACTATTTTTAGAATAACACTCCCTTTAATCATTTTCACTATTTTTACGTAACACCCCCATCTTACTCATTTTCACTATTTTTCATTTTCACCATTTTTTGAGTAACACCCCCTTCCTCATTTTCACTATTTTTCTAGTAAGACCCCCTTAATCATTTTCACTATTTTCCCGTAACCCCCCCTTACTCATTTTCACTATTTTTCATTTTCACTATTTTTCGTGTAACACCCCCCTCTTACTCATTTTCACTATTTTGTGTTTTCACCATTTTTTGAGTAACACCTCCCTTTCTCATTTTCACTATTTTTCTAGTAGCACCCCCCTTACTCATTTTCACTATTTTCACGTAACACCCCCCCCCCCCTTACTCATTTTCACTACTTTTTTTGTGTAACACCACCCCAATAAAAAGTGCATGTAATAAGATAACTTTTACCATAGTAATAGGATTGTAATTTTAGATTTGGAGGATCACCTCTTTCACTCATTTTTTGTGTAACGCTGGAGTCGAACCCATGACCCTGAAGTTAAGAGTCTCTTGCCCTACCTACTGAGCTATCCGGACTTTTGGTTAGACTCAGTACAACTGTGTTATATGTATAGTTATCTGATTACTTTAACCACAGTAATAATTCGATTAACCCCCCCCTTAATCAAAATACATGTCATCAGATAACTTTTACCATAGCAATAGGGTTGTGATTCAGATTTGGAAGATCACCTCTTTCACTCATTTTTTTGTGTATCGCTGGAGTCGAACCCATGACCCTTAGGTTGAGAGTCTCATGCCCTACCTACTGAGCTATCCGGACTTTTGGTTAGCCTCACTACAACTGTGTTATTTGTATATGTATATGATTACTTTAACCACAGTAATAGTTAAAGTAACCACCCCCTTAACCAAAATGCATGTAATCAGATAACCATTACCATAGTAATAGGATTGTAATTTCAGATTTGGAGGATCTCCTCTTTTACTCATTTTCTTGTGTGACGCTGGAGTCGAACCCATGACCCTTAGGTAAAGAGTCTCATGCCCTACCTACTGAGCTATCCGGACTTTTGGTTAGACTTAGTATAACTTTGTTATATGTACAGGTATCTGATTACTTTAACCACAGTAATAGTTAAAGTAACCACCCCCTTAACCAAAATGCATGTAATCAGATAACCTTTACCATAGTAATAGGATTGTAATTTCAGATTTGGAGGATCACCTCTTTCACTCATTTTTTGTGTAACGCTGGAGTCGAACCCATGACCCTGAAGTTAAGAGTCTCTTGCCCTACCTACTGAGCTATCCGGACTTTTGGTTACACTCAGTACAACTGTGTTATATGTATAGTTATCTGATTACTTTAACCACAGTAATAATTCGATTAACCCCCCCCTTAATCAAAATACATGTCATCAGATAACTTTTACCATAGCAATAGGGTTGTGATTCAGATTTGGAAGATCACCTCTTTCACTCATCTTTTTTGTGTATCGCTGGAGTCGAACCCATGACCCTTAGGTTGAGAGTCTCTTGCCCTACCTACTGAGCTATCCGGACTTTTGGTTAGCCTCACTACAACTGTGTTATTTGTATAGGTATATGATTACTTTAACCACAGTAATAGTTAAAGTAACCACCCCCTTAACCAAAATGCATGTAATCAGATAACCATTACCATAGTAATAGGATTGTAATTTCAGATTTGGAGGATCTCCTCTTTTACTCATTTTCTTGTGTAACGCTGGAGTCGAACCCATGACCCTTAGGTAAAGAGTCTCATGCCCTACCTACTGAGCTATCCGGACTTTTGGTTAGACTTAGTATAACTTTGTTATATGTACAGGTATCTGATTACTTTAACCACAGTAATAGTTAAAGTAACCACCCCCTTAATCAAAATACCTGTAATGAGATAACCTTTACCATAGTAATAGGATTGTAATTTCAGATTTGGAGGATCACCTCTTTCACTCATTTTTTGTGTAACGCTGGAGTCGAACCCATGACCCTGAGGTTAAGAGTCTCTTGCCCTACCTACTGAGCTATCCGGACTTTTTGGTTAACACACTACAACTGTGTTATTTGTATAGGTATCTGATTACTTTAACCACAGTAATAGTTAAAGTAACCACCCCCTTAACCAAAATGCATGTAATCAGATAACCTTTACCATAGTAATAGGATTGCAATTTCAGATTTGGAGGATCACCTCTTTCACTCATTTTTTGTGTAACGCTGGAGTCGAACCCATGACCCTGAGGTTAAGAGTCTCTTGCCCTACCTACTGAGCTATCCGGACTTTTGGTTAGCCTCACTACAACTGTGTTATTTTTTATAGGTATCTGATTACTTTAACCACAGTAATAGTTAAAGTAACCACCCCCTTAACCAAAATGCATGTAATCAGATAACCTTTACCATAGTAATAGGATTGTAATTTCGGATTTGGAGGATGACCTCTTTCACTCATTTTTTGTGTAACGCTGGAGTCAAACCCATGACCCTGAGGTTAAGAGTCTCTTGCCCTACCTACTGAGCTATCCGGACTTTTGGTAAGACTGTGTACAACTGTGTTATATGTATATGTATCTGATTACTTTAACCACAGTAATAATTAAAATAACCACCCCCTTAATCAAAATACATGTAATCAGATAAACTTTACCATAGTAATAGGAGTGTGATTCAGATTTTGAGCATCTCCTCTTTTCCTCATTTTCTTGCGTAACGCTGGAGTCGAACCCATGACCCTTAGGTAAAGAGTCTCATGCCCTACCTACTGAGCTATCCGGACTTTTGGTTACACTTAGTATAACTTTGTTATATGTACAGGTATCTGATTACTTTAACCACAGTAATAGTTAAAGTAACCACCCCCTTAATCAAGATACCTGTAATGAGATAACCTTTACCATAGTAATAGGATTGTAATTTCAGATTTGGAGGACCACTTCTTTCACTCATTTTTTGTGTAACGCTGGAGTCGAACCCATGACCCTGAGATTAAGAGTCTCTTGCCCTACCTACTGAGCTATCCGGACTTTTGGCAAGACTGTGTACAACTGTGTTATATGTATAGGTATCTGATTACTTTAACCACAATAATCATTTGAGTAACACCCCCCTCTTACTCATTTTCACCATTTTTTGAGTAACACCCCCTTCCTCATTTTCACTATTTTTCTAGTAACACCCCCTTAATCATTTTCACTATTTTCACGTAACACCCCCCTTTACTCATTTTCACCATTTTTTATTTTCACTATTTTTCGTGTAACACCCCCCACTTGCACATTTTCACTATTTTGTGTTTTCACCATTTTTTTGAGTAACACCTCCCTTCCTCATTTTCACTATGTTTCGTGTAACACCCCCCTTACTCACTTTCACTATTTTTAGAATAACACTCCCTTTAATCATTTTCACTATTTTTACGTAACACCCCCATCTTACTCATTTTCACTATTTTTCATTTTCACCATTTTTTGAGTAACACCCCCTTCCTCATTTTCACTATTTTTCTAGTAAGACCCCCTTAATCATTTTCACTATTTTCCCGTAACCCCCCCTTACTCATTTTCACTATTTTTCATTTTCACTATTTTTCGTGTAACACCCCCCTCTTACTCATTTTCACTATTTTGTGTTTTCACCATTTTTTGAGTAACACCTCCCTTTCTCATTTTCACTATTTTTCTAGTAGCACCCCCCTTACTCATTTTCACTATTTTCACGTAACACCCCCCCCTTACTCATTTTCACTACTTCTTTTGTGTAACACCACCCCAATAAAAAGTGCATGTAATAAGATAACTTTTACCATAGTAATAGGATTGTAATTTTAGATTTGGAGGATCACCTCTTTCACTCATTTTTTGTGTAACGCTGGAGTCGAACCCATGACCCTGAAGTTAAGAGTCTCTTGCCCTACCTACTGAGCTATCCGGACTTTCGGTTAGACTCAGTACAACTGTGTTATATGTATAGTTATCTGATTACTTTAACCACAGTAATAATTCGATTAACCCCCCCCCTTAATCAAAATACATGTCATCAGATAACTTTTACCATAGCAATAGGGTTGTGATTCAGATTTGGAAGATCACCTCTTTCACTCATTTTTTTGTGTATCGCTGGAGTCGAACCCATGACCCTTAGGTTGAGAGTCTCTTGCCCTACCTACTGAGCTATCCGGACTTTTGGTTAGCCTCACTACAACTGTGTTATTTGTATATGTATATGATTACTTTAACCACAGTAATAGTTAAAGTAACCACCCCCTTAACCAAAATGCATGTAATCAGATAACCATTACCATAGTAATAGGTTTGTAATTTCAGATTTGGAGGATCTCCTCTTTTACTCATTTTCTTGTGTAACGCTGGAGTCTAACCCATGACCCTTAGGTAAAGAGTCTCATGCCCTACCTACTGAGCTATCCGGACTTTTGGTTGGACTTAGTATAACTTTGTTATATGTACAGGTATCTGATTACTTTAACCACAGTAATAGTTAAAGTAACCACCCCCTTAATCAAAATACCTGTAATGAGATAACCTTTACCATAGTAAAAGGATTGTAATTTCAGATTTGGAGGATCACCTCTTTCACTCATTTTTTGTGTAACGCTGGAGTCGAACCCATGACCCTGAGGTTAAGAGTCTCTTGCCCTACCTACTGAGCTATCCGGACTTTTGGTTAGACTCAGTACAACTGTGTTATATGTATAGTTATCTGATTACTTTAACCACAGTAATAATTCGATTAACCCCCCCCTTAATCAAAATACATGTCATCAGATAACTTTTACCATAGCAATAGGGTTGTGATTCAGATTTGGAAGATCACCTCTTTCACTCATTTTTTTGTGTATCGCTGGAGTCGAACCCATGACCCTTAGGTTGAGAGTCTCCTGCCCTACCTACTGAGCTATCCGGACTTTTGGTTAGCCTCACTACAACTGTGTTATTTGTATATGTATATGATTACTTTAACCACAGTAATAGTTAAAGTAACCACCCCCTTAACCAAAATGCATGTAATCAGATAACCATTACCATAGTAATAGGATTGTAATTTCAGATTTGGAGGATCTCCTCTTTTACTCATTTTCTTGTGTGACGCTGGAGTCGAACCCATGACCCTTAGGTAAAGAGTCTCATGCCCTACCTACTGAGCTATCCGGACTTTTGGTTAGACTTAGTATAACTTTGTTATATGTACAGGTATCTGATTACTTTAACCACAGTAATAGTTAAAGTAACCACCCCCTTAACCAAAATGCATGTAATCAGATAACCTTTACCATAGTAATAGGATTGTAATTTCAGATTTGGAGGATCACCTCTTTCACTCATTTTTTGTGTAACGCTGGAGTCGAACCCATGACCCTGAAGTTAAGAGTCTCTTGCCCTACCTACTGAGCTATCCGGACTTTTGGTTACACTCAGTACAACTGTGTTATATGTATAGTTATCTGATTACTTTAACCACAGTAATAATTCGATTAACCCCCCCCTTAATCAAAATACATGTCATCAGATAACTTTTACCATAGCAATAGGGTTGTGATTCAGATTTGGAAGATCACCTCTTTCACTCATCTTTTTTGTGTATCGCTGGAGTCGAACCCATGACCCTTAGGTTGAGAGTCTCTTGCCCTACCTACTGAACTATCCGGACTTTTGGTTAGCCTCACTACAACTGTGTTATTTGTATAGGTATATGATTACTTTAACCACAGTAATAGTTAAAGTAACCACCCCCTTAACCAAAATGCATGTAATCAGATAACCATTACCATAGTAATAGGATTGTAATTTCAGATTTGGAGGATCTCCTCTTTTACTCATTTTCTTGTGTAACGCTGGAGTCGAACCCATGACCCTTAGGTAAAGAGTCTCATGCCCTACCTACTGAGCTATCCGGACTTTTGGTTAGACTTAGTATAACTTTGTTATATGTACAGGTATCTGATTACTTTAACCACAGTAATAGTTAAAGTAACCACCCCCTTAATCAAAATACCTGTAATGAGATAACCTTTACCATAGTAATAGGATTGTAATTTCAGATTTGGAGGATCACCTCTTTCACTCATTTTTTGTGTAACGCTGGAGTCGAACCCATGACCCTGAGGTTAAGAGTCTCTTGCCCTACCTACTGAGCTATCCGGACTTTTTGGTTAACACACTACAACTGTGTTATTTGTATAGGTATCTGATTACTTTAACCACAGTAATAATTAAAATAACCACCCCCTTAACCAAAATGCATGTAATCAGATAACCTTTACCATAGTAATAGGATTGTAATTTCAGATTTGGAGGATCACCTCTTTCACTCATTTTTTGTGTAACGCTGGAGTCGAACCCATGATCCTGAGTTTAAGAGTCTCTTGCTCTACCTACTGAGCTATCCGGACTTTTGGTAAGACTGTGTACAACTGTGTTATATGTATAGGTATCTGATTACTTTAACCACAGTAATAATTAAAATAACCACCCCCTTAATCAAAATACCTGTAATGAGATAACTTTTACCATAGTAATAGGATTGTAATTTTAGATTTGGAGGATCACCTCTTTCACTCATTTTTTGTGTAACGCTGGAGTCGAACCCATGACCCTGAAGTTAAGAGTCTCTTGCCCTACCTACTGAGCTATCCGGACATTTGGTTAGATTCAGTACAACTGTGTTATATGTATAGTTATCTGATTACTTTAACCACAGTAATAATTCGATTAACCCCCCCCTTAATCAAAATACATGTCATCAGATAACTTTTACCATAGCAATAGGATTGTGATTCAGATTTGGAAGATCACCTCTTTCACTCATTTTTTTGTGTACCGCTGGAGTCGAACCCATGACCCTTAGGTTAAGAGTCTCTTGCCCTACCTACTGAGCTATCCGGACTTTTTGGTTAACACACTACAACTGTGTTATTTGTATAGGTATCTGATTACTTTAACCACAGTAATAGTTAAAGTAACCACCCCCTTAACCAAAATACATGTAATCAGATAACCTTTACCATAGTAATAGGATTGTAATTTCAGATTCGGAGGAACACCTCTTTCGCTCATTTTTTGTGTAACGCTGGAGTCGAACCCATGACCCTGAGGTTAAGAGTCTCTTGCCCTACCTACTGAGCTATCCGGACTTTTGGCAAGATTGTGTACAACTGTGTTATATGTATAGGTATCTGATTACTTTAACCACAGTAATAATTCGATTAACCCCCCCCTTAATCAAAATACATGTCATCAGATAACTTTTACCATAGCAATAGGGTTGTGATTCAGAAGATCACCTATTTCACTCATTTTTTTGTGTATCGCTGGAGTCGAACCCATGACCCTTAAGTTAAGAGTCTCTTGCCCTACCTACTGAGCTATCTGGACATTTGGTTAGACTCAGTACAACTGTGTTATATGTATAGATATCTGATTACTTTAGCCACAGTAATAATTCGATTAACCCCCCCCCTTAATCAAAATATGTTATCAGATAACTTTTACCATAGCAATAGGTTTGAGATTCAGATTTGGAAGATCACCTCTTTCACTCATTTTTTTGTGTATCGCTGGAGTCGAACCCATGACCCTTAGGTTAAGAGTCGCTTGCCCTACCTACTGAGCTATCCGGACTTTTTGGTTAACACACTACAACTGTGTTATTTGTATAGGTATCTGATTACTTTAACCACAGTAATAATTAAAATAACCACCCCCTTAATCAAAATACATGTAATCAGATAAACTTTACCAGGAGTGTGATTCAGATGTTGAGCATCTCCTCTTTTACTCATTTTCTTGTGTAACGCTGGCGTCGAACCCATGACCCTTAGGTAAAGAGTCTCATGCCCTACCTACTGAGCTATCCGGGCTTTTGGTTAGACTTAGTATAACTTTGTTATATGTATAGGTATCTGATTACTTTAACCACAGTAATAGTTAAAGTAACCACCCCCTTAATCAAAATACCTGTAATGAGATAACCTTTACCATAGTAATAGGATTGTAATTTCAGATTTGGAGGACCACCTCTTTCACTCATTTTTTGTGTAACGCTGGAGTCGAACCCATGACCCTGAGGTTAAGAGTCTCTTGGCCTACCTACTGAGCTATCCGCACTTTTGGCAAGACTGTGTACAACTGTGTTATATGTATAGGTATCTGATTACTTTAACCACAATAATCATTTGAGTAACACCCCCCTCTTACTCATTTTCACCATTTTTTGAGTAACACCCCCTTCCTCATTTTCACTATTTTTCTAGTAACACCCCCTTAATCATTTTCACTATTTTCATGTAACACCCCCCTTTACTCATTTTCACCATTTTTCATTTTCACTATTTTTCGTGTAACACCCCCCACTTGCACATTTTCACTATTTTGTGTTTTCACCATTTTTTGAGTAACACCTCCCTTCCTCATTTTCACTATGTTTCGTGTAACACCCCCCTTACTCACTTTCACTATTTTTAGAATAACACTCCCTTTAAACATTTTCACTATTTTTACGTAACACCCCCATCTTACTCATTTTCACTATTTTTCATTTTCACCATTTTTTGAGTAACACCCCCTTCCTCATTTTCACTATTTTTCTAGTAAGACCCCCTTAATCATTTTCACTATTTTCCCGTAACACCCCCTTACTCATTTTCACTATTTTTCATTTTCACTATTTTTCGTGTAACACCCCCCTCTTACTCATTTTCACTATTTTGTGTTTTCACCATTTTTTGAGTAACACCTCCCTTTCTCATTTTCACTATTTTTCTAGTAGCACCCCCCTTAATCATTTTCACTATTTTCACGTAACACCCCCCCCCCTTACTCATTTTCACTACTTTTTTTGTGTAACACCACCCCAATAAAAAGTGCATGTAATCAGATAACTTTTACCATAGTAATAGGATTGTAATTTTAGATTTGGAGGATCACCTCTTTCACTCATTTTTTGTGTAACGCTGGAGTCGAACCCATGACCCTGAAGTTAAGAGTCTCTTGCCCTACCTACTGAGCTATCCGGACATTTGGTTAGACTGACTACAACTGTGTTATATGTATAGTTATCTGATTACTTTAACCACAGTAATAATTCGATTAACCCCCCCCCCTTAATCAAAATACATGTCATCAGATAACTTTTACCATAGCAATAGGGTTGTGATTCAGATTTGGAAGATCACCTCTTTCACTCATTTTTTTGTGTATCGCTGGAGTCGAACCCATGACCCTGAGGTTAAGAGTCTCTTGCCCTACCTACTGAGCTATCCGGACTTTTTGGTTAACACACTACAACTGTGTTATTTGTATAGGTATCTGATTACTTTAACCACAGTAATAGTTAAAGTAACCACCCCCTTAACCAAAATGCATGTAATCAGATAACCTTTACCATAGTAATAGGATTGCAATTTCAGATTTGGAGGATCACCTCTTTCACTCATTTTCTTGTGTAACGCTGGAGTCGAACCCATGACCCTTAGGTAAAGAGTCTCATGCCCTACCTACTGAGCTATCCGGACTTTTGGTTAGACTTAGTATAACTTTGTTATATGTACAGGTATCTGATTACTTTAACCACAGTAATAGTTAAAGTAACCACCCCCTTAACCAAAATGCATGTAATCAGATAACCTTTACCATAGTAATAGGATTGTAATTTCAGATTTGGAGGATCACCTCTTTCACTCATTTTTTGTGCAACGCTGGAGTCGAACCCATGACCCTGAAGTTAAGAGTCTCTTGCCCTACCTACTGAGCTATCCGGACTTTTGGTTAGACTCAGTACAACTGTGTTATATGTATAGTTATCTGATTACTTTAACCACAGTAATAATTCGATTAACCCCCCCCTTAATCAAAATACATGTCATCAGATAACTTTTACCATAGCAATAGGGTTGTGATTCAGATTTGGAAGATCACCTCTTTCACTCATTTTTTTGTGTATCGCTGGAGTCGAACCCATGACCCTTAGGTTGAGAGTCTCTTGCCCTACCTACTGAGCTATCCGGACTTTTGGTTAGCCTCACTACAACTGTGTTATTTGTATAGGTATATGATTACTTTAACCACAGTAATAGTTAAAGTAACCACCCCCTTAACCAAAATGCATGTAATCAGATAACCATTACCATAGTAATAGGATTGTAATTTCAGATTTGGAGGATCTCCTCTTTTACTCATTTTCTTGTGTAACGCTGGAGTCGAACCCATGACCCTTAGGTAAAGAGTCTCATGCCCTACCTACTGAGCTATCCGGACTTTTGGTTAGACTTAGTATAACTTTGTTATATGTACAGGTATCTGATTACTTTAACCACAGTAATAGTTAAAGTAACCACCCCCTTAACCAAAATGCATGTAATCAGATAACCTTTACCATAGTAATAGGATTGTAATTTCAGATTTGGAGGATCACCTCTTTCACTCATTTTTTGTGTAACGCTGGAGTCGAACCCAAGACCCTGAGGTTAAGAGTCTCTTGCCCTACCTACTGAGCTATCCGGACTTTTGGTAAGACTGTGTACAACTGTGTTATATGTATAGGTATATGATTACTTTAACCACAGTAATAGTTAAAGTAACCACCCCCTTAACCAAAATGCATGTAATCAGATAACCATTACCATAGTAATAGGTTTGCAATTTCAGATTTGGAGGATCTCCTCTTTTACTCATTTTCTTGTGTAACGCTGGAGTCGAACCCATGACCCTTAGGTAAAGAGTCTCATGCCCTACCTACTGAGCTATCCGGACTTTTGGTTAGACTTAGTATAACTTTGTTATATGTACAGGTATCTGATTACTTTAACCACAGTAATAGTTAAAGTAACCACCCCCTTAATCAAAATACCTGTAATGAGATAACCTTTACCATAGTAACAGGATTGTAATTTCAGATTTGGAGGATCACCTCTTTCACTCATTTTTTGTGTAACGCTGGAGTCGAACCCATGACCCTGAGGTTAAGAGTCTCTTGCCCTACCTACTGAGCTATCCGGACTTTTTGGTTAACACACTACAACTGTGTTATTTGTATAGGTATCTGATTACTTTAACCACAGTAATAGTTAAAGTAACCACCCCCTTAACCAAAATGCATGTAATCAGATAACCTTTACCATAGTAATAGGATTGCAATTTCAGATTTGGAGGATCACCTCTTTCACTCATTTTCTTGTGTAACGCTGGAGTCGAACCCATGACCCTTAGGTAAAGAGTCTCATGCCCTACCTACTGAGCTATCCGGACTTTTGGTTAGACTTAGTATAACTTTGTTATATGTACAGGTATCTGATTACTTTAACCACAGTAATAGTTAAAGTAACCACCCCCTTAACCAAAATGCATGTAATCAGATAACCTTTACCATAGTAATAGGATTGTAATTTCAGATTTGGAGGATCACCTCTTTCACTCATTTTTTGTGCAACGCTGGAGTCGAACCCATGACCCTGAAGTTAAGAGTCTCTTGCCCTACCTACTGAGCTATCCGGACTTTTGGTTAGACTCAGTACAACTGTGTTATATGTATAGTTATCTGATTACTTTAACCACAGTAATAATTCGATTAACCCCCCCCTTAATCAAAATACATGTCATCAGATAACTTTTACCATAGCAATAGGGTTGTGATTCAGATTTGGAAGATCACCTCTTTCACTCATTTTTTTGTGTATCGCTGGAGTCAAACCCATGACCCTTAGGCTGAGAGTCTCTTGCCCTACCTACTGAGCTATCCGGACTTTTGGTTAGCCTCACTACAACTGTGTTATTTGTATAGGTATATGATTACTTTAACCACAGTAATAGTTAAAGTAACCACCCCCTTAACCAAAATGCATGTAATCAGATAACCATAGTAATAGGATTGTAATTTCAGATTTGGAGAATCTCCTCTTTTACTCATTTTCTTGTGTAACGCTGGAGTCGAACCCATGACCCTTAGGTAAAGAGTCTCATGCCCTACCTACTGAGCTATCCGGACTTTTGGTTAGACTTAGTATAACTTTGTTATATGTACAGGTATCTGATTACTTTAACCACAATAATAATTAAAGTAACCACCCCCTTAACCAAAATGCATGTAATCAGATAACCTTTACCATAGTAATAGGATTGTAATTTCAGATTTGGAGGATCACCTCTTTCACTCATTTTTTGTGTAACGCTGGAGTCGAACCCATGACCCTGAAGTTAAGAGTCTCTTGCCCTACCTACTGAGCTATCCGGACTTTTGGTTAGACTCAGTACAACTGTGTTATATGTATAGTTATCTGATTACTTTAACCACAGTAATAATTCGATTAACCCCCCCCCTTAATCAAAATACATGTCATCAGATAACTTTTACCATAGCAATAGGGTTGTGATTCAGATTTGGAAGATCACCTCTTTCACTCATTTTTTTTGTGTATCGCTGGAGTCGAACCCATGACCCTTAGGTTGAGAGTCTCTTGCCCTACCTACTGAGCTATCCGGACTTTTGGTTAGCCTCACTACAACTGTGTTATTTGTATAGGTATATCATTACTTTAACCACAGTAATAGTTAAAGTAACCACCCCCTTAACCAAAATGCATGTAATCAGATAACCATTACCATAGTAATAGGATTGTAATTTCAGATTTGGAGGATCTCCTCTTTTACTCATTTTCTTGTGTAACGCTGGAGTCGAACCCATGACCCTTAGGTAAAGAGTCTCATGCCCTACCTACTGAGCTATCCGGACTTTTGGTTAGACTTAGTATAACTTTGTTATATGTACAGGTATCTGATTACTTTAACCACAGTAATAGTTAAAGTAACCACCCCCTTAACCAAAATGCATGTAATCAGATAACCTTTACCATAGTAATAGGATTGTAATTTCAGATTTGGAGGATCACCTCTTTCACTCATTTTTTGTGTAACGCTGGAGTCGAACCCATGACCCTGAGGTTAAGAGTCTCTTGCCCTACCTACTGAGCTATCCGGACTTTTGGTAAGACTGTGTACAACTGTGTTATATGTATAGGTATATGATTACTTTAACCACAGTAATAGTTAAAGTAACCACCCCCTTAACCAAAATGCATGTAATCAGATAACCATTACCATAGTAATAGGTTTGCAATTTCAGATTTGGAGGATCTCCTCTTTTACTCATTTTCTTGTGTAACGCTGGAGTCGAACCCATGACCCTTAGGTAAAGAGTCTCATGCCCTACCTACTGAGCTATCCGGACTTTTGGTTAGACTTAGTATAACTTTGTTATATGTACAGGTATCTGATTACTTTAACCACAGTAATAGTTAAAGTAACCACCCCCTTAATCAAAATACCTGTAATGAGATAACCTTTACCATAGTAATAGGATTGTAATTTCAGATTTGGAGGATCACCTCTTTCACTCATTTTTTGTGTAACGCTGGAGTCGAACCCATGACCCTGAGGTTAAGAGTCTCTTGCCCTACCTACTGAGCTATCCGGACTTTTTGGTTAACACACTACAACTGTGTTATTTGTATAGGTATCTGATTACTTTAACCACAGTAATAGTTAAAGTAACCACCCCCTTAACCAAAATGCATGTAATCAGATAACCTTTACCATAGTAATAGGATTGCAATTTCAGATTTGGAGGATCACCTCTTTCACTCATTTTCTTGTGTAACGCTGGAGTCGAACCCATGACCCTTAGGTAAAGAGTCTCATGCCCTACCTACTGAGCTATCCGGACTTTTGGTTAGACTTAGTATAACTTTGTTATATGTACAGGTATCTGATTACTTTAACCACAGTAATAGTTAAAGTAACCACCCCCTTAACCAAAATGCATGTAGTCAGATAACCTTTACCATAGTAATAGGTTTGTAATTTCAGATTTGGAGGATCACCTCTTTCACTCATTTTTTGTGTAACGCTGGAGTCGAACCCATGACCCTGAAGTTAAGAGTCTCTTGCCCTACCTACTGAGCTATCCGGACTTTTGGTTAGACTCAGTACAACTGTGTTATATGTATAGTTATCTGATTACTTTAACCACAGTAATAATTCGATTAACCCCCCCCTTAATCAAAATACATGTCATCAGATAACTTTTACCATAGCAATAGGGTTGTGATTCAGATTTGGAAGATCACCTCTTTCACTCATTTTTTTGTGTATTGCTGGAGTCGAACCCATGACCCTGAAGTTAAGAGTCTCTTGCCCTACCTACTGAGCTATCCGGACTTTTGGTTAGACTCAGTACAACTGTGTTATATGTATAGGTATCTGATTACTTTAACCACAATAATCATTTGAGTAACACCCCCCTCTTACTCATTTTCACCATTTTTTGAGTAACACCCCCTTCCTCATTTTCACTATTTTTCTAGTAACACCCCCTTAATCATTTTCACTATTTTCACGTAACACCCCCCTTTACTCATTTTCACCATTTTTCATTTTCACTATTTTTCGTGTAACACCCCCCACTTGCACATTTTCACTATTTTGTGTTTTCACCATTTTTTTGAGTAACACCTCCCTTCCTCATTTTCACTATGTTTCGTGTAACACCCCCCTTACTCACTTTCACTATTTTTAGAATAACACTCCCTTTAATCATTTTCACTATTTTTACGTAACACCCCCATCTTACTCATTTTCACTATTTTTCATTTTCACCATTTTTTGAGTAACACCCCCTTCCTCATTTTCACTATTTTTCTAGTAAGACCCCCTTAATCATTTTCACTATTTTCCCGTAACACCCCCTTACTCATTTTCACTATTTTTCATTTTCACTATTTTTCGTGTAACACCCCCCTCTTACTCATTTTCACTATTTTGTGTTTTCACCATTTTTTGAGTAACACCTCCCTTTCTCATTTTCACTATTTTTCTAGTAGCACCCCCCTTAATCATTTTCACTATTTTCACGTAAGACCCCCCCCTTACTCATTTTCACTACTTTTTTTGTGTAACACCACCCCAATAAAAAGTGCATGTAATAAGATAACTTTTACCATAGTAATAGGATTGTAATTTCAGATTTGGAGGACCACCTCTTTCACTCATTTTTTGTGTAACGCTGGAGTCGAACCCATGACCCTGAGGTTAAGAGTCTCTTGCCCTACCTACTGAGCTATCCGGACTTTTTGGTTAACATACTACAACTGTGTTATTTGTATAGGTATCTGATTACTTTAACCACAGTAATAGTTAAAGTAACCACCCCCTTAACCAAAATGCACATAATCAGATAACCATTACCATAGTAATAGGTTTGTAATTTCAGATTTGGAGGATCTCCTCTTTTACTCATTTTCTTGTGTAACGCTGGAGTCGAACCCATGACCTTTAGGTAAAGAGTCTCATGCCCTACCTACTGAGCTATCCGGACTTTTGGTTAGACTTAGTATAACTTTGTTATATGTACAGGTATCTGATTACTTTAACCACAGTAATAGTTAAAGTAACCACCCCCTTAACCAAAATGCATGTAATGAGATAACCTTTACCATAGTAATAGGATTGTAATTTCAGATTTGGAGGATCACCTCTTTTACTCATTTTTTGTGTAACGCTGGAGTCGAACCCATGACCCTGAGGTTAAGAGTCTCTTGCTCTACCTACTGAGCTATCCGGACTTTTGGTAAGACTGTGTACAACTGTGTTATATGTATAGGTATCTGACTACTTTAACCACAGTAATAATTAAAATAACCACCCCCTTAATCAAAATACATGTAATCAGATAAACTTTACCATAGTAATAGGAGTGTGATTCAGATGTTGAGCATCTCCTCTTTTACTCACTTTCTTGTTTAACGCTGGAGTCGAACCCATGACCCTGAGGTAAAGAGTCTCATGCCCTACCTACTGAGCTATACGGACTTTTGGTTAGAGTTAGTATAACTTTGTTATATGTATAGGTATCTGATTAATTTAACCACAGTAATAGTTAAAGTAACCACCCCCTTAATCAAAATACCTGTAATGAGATAACCTTTACCATAGTAATAGGATTGTAATTTCAGATTTGGAGGACCACCTCTTTCACTCATTTTTTGTGTAACGCTGGAGTCGAACCCATGACCCTGAGGTTAAGAGTGTCTTGCCCTACCTACTGAGCTATCCGGACTTTTGGCAAGACTGTGTACAACTGTGTTATATGTATAGGTATCTGATTACTTTAACCACAATAATCATTTGAGTAACACCCCCCTCTTAATCATTTTCACCATTTTTTGAGTAACACCCCCTTCCTCATTTTCACTATTTTTCTAGTAACACCCCCTTAATCATTTTCACTATTTTCATGTAACACCCCCCTTTACTCATTTTCACCATTTTTCATTTTCACTATTTTTCGTGTAACACCCCCCCTTGCACATTTTCACTATTTTGTGTTTTCACCATTTTTTGAGTAACACCTCCCTTCCTCATTTTCACTATGTTTCGTGTAACACCCCCTTACTCACTTTCACTATTTTTAGAATAACACTCCCTTTAATCATTTTCACTATTTTTACGTAACACCCCCATCTTACTCATTTTCACTATTTTTCATTTTCACCATTTTTTTGAGTAACACCCCCCTTCCTCATTTTCACTATTTTTCTAGTAAGACCCCCTTAATCATTTTCACTATTTTCCCGTAACACCCCCTTACTCATTTTCACTATTTTTCATTTTCACTATTTTTCGTGTAACACCCCCCCTCTTACTCATTTTCACTATTTTGTGTTTTCACCATTTTTTGAGTAACACCTCCCTTTCTCATTTTCACTATTTTTCTAGTAGCACCCCCCTTAATCATTTTCACGTAACACCCCCCCCCCTTACTCATTTTCACTACTTTTTTTGTGTAACACCACCCCAATAAAAAGTGGATGTAATCAGATAACTTTTACCATAGTAATAGGATTGTAATTTTAGATTTGGAGGATCACCTCTTTCACTCATTTTTTGTGTAACGCTGGAGTCGAACCCATGACCCTGAAGTTAAGAGTCTCTCGCCCTACCTACTGAGCTATCCGGACATTTGGTTAGCCTCAGTACAACTGTGTTATATGTATAGTTATCTGATTACTTTAACCACAGTAATAATTCGATTAACCCCCCCCCTTAATCAAAATACATGTCATCAGATAACTTTTACCATAGCAATAGGATTGTGATTCAGATTTGGAAGATCACCTCTTTCACTCATTTTTTTGTGTATCGCTGGAGTCGACCCCATGACCCTGAAGTTAAGAGTCTCTTGCCCTACCTACTGAGCTATCCGGACTTTTGGTAAGACAGTGTACAACTGTGTTATATGTATATGTATCTGATTACTTTAACCACAGTAATAATTAAAATAACCACCCCCTTAATCAAAATACATGTAATCAGATAAACTTTACCATAGTAATAGGAGTGTGTTTCAGATTTTGAGCATCTCCTCTTTTCCTCATTTTCTTGTGTAACGCTGGAGTCGAACCCATGACCCTTAGGTAAAGAGTCTCAACGCCCTACCTACTGAGCTATCCGGACTTTTGGTTAGACTTAGTATAACTTTGTTATATGTACAGGTATCTGATTACTTTAACCACAGTAATAGTTAAAGTAACCACCCCCCTTAATCAAAATACCTGTAATGAGATAACCTTTACCATAGTAATAGGATTGTAATTTCAGATTTGGAGGACCACCTCTTTCACTCATTTTTTGTGTAACGCTGGAGTCGAACCCATGACCCTGAGGTTAAGAGTCTCTTGCCCTACCTACTGAGCTATCCGGACTTTTGGCAAGACTGTGTACAACTGTGTTATATGTATAGGTATCTGATTACTTTAACCACAATAATCATTTGAGTAACACCCCCCTCTTACTCATTTTCACCATTTTTGAGTAACAGCCCCTTCCTCATTTTCACTATTTTTTCTAGTAACACCCCCTTAATCATTTTCACTATTTTCACGTAACACCCCCCTTTACTCATTTTCACCATTTTTCATTTTCACTATTTTTCGTGTAACACCCCCCCACTTGCACATTTTCACTATTTTGCGTTTTCACCATTTTTTGGAGTAACACCTCCCTTCCTCATTTTCACTATGTTTCGTGTAACACCCCCCTTACTCACTTTCACTATTTTTAGAATAACACTCCCTTTAATCATTTTCACTATTTTTACGTAACACCCCCATCTTACTCATTTTCACTATTTTTCATTTTCACCATTTTTTGAGTAACACCCCCTTCCTCATTTTCACTATTTTTCTAGTAAGACCCCCTTAATCATTTTCACTATTTTCCCGTAACACCCCCTTACTCATTTTCACTATTTTTCATTTTCACTATTTTTCGTGTAACACCCCCCTCTTACTCATTTTCACTATTTTGTGTTTTCACCATTTTTTGAGTAACACCTCCCTTTCTCATTTTCACTATTTTTTCTAAGTAGCACCCCCCTTAATCATTTTCACTATTTTCACGTAACACCCCCCCCCCCCTTACTCATTTTCACTACTTTTTTTGTGTAACACCACCCCCAATAAAAAGTGCATGTAATAAGATAACTTTTACCATAGTAATAGGATTGTAATTTTAGATTTGGAGGATCACCTCTTTCACTCATTTTTTGTGTAACGCTGGAGTCGAACCCATGACCCTTAGGTTAAGAGTCTCTTGCCCTACCTACTGAGCTTTCCGGACTTTTGGCTAGCCTCACTACAACTGTGTTATTTGTATAGGTATCTGATTACCTTAACCACAGTAATAGTTAAAGTAACCACCCCCCTTAACCAAAATGCATGTAATCAGATAACCTTAACCCAAAATGCATGTAATCAGATAACCTTTACCATAGTAATAGGATTGTAATTTCAGATTTGGAGGATCACCTCTTTTACTCATTTTTTGTTTAACGCTGGAGTCGAACCCATGACCCTGAGGTTAACAGTCTCTTGCTCTACCTACTGAGCTACCCGGACTTTTGGTAAGAATGTGTACAACTGTGTTATATGTATAGTTATCTGATTACTTTAACCACAGTAATAATTCGATTAACCCCCCCTTAATCAAAATACATGTCATCAGATAACTTTTACCATAGCAATAGGATTGTGATTCAGATTTGGAAGATCACCTCTTTCACTCATTTTTTTTGTGTATCGCTGGAGTCGAACCCATGACCCTTAGGTTAAGAGTCTCTTGCCCTACCTACTGAGCTATCCGGACTTTTGGTTAGCCTCACTACAACTGTGTTATTTGTATAGGTATCTGATTACTTTACCCACAGTAATAGTTAAAGTAACCACCCCCTTAACCAAAATGCATGTAATCAGATAACCTTTACCATAGTAATAGGATTGTAATTTCAGATTTGGAGGATCACCTCTTTCACTCATTTTTTGTGTAACGCTGGAGTCGAACCCATGACCCTTAGGTTAAGAGTCTCTTGCTCTACCTACTGAGCTATCCGGACTTTTGGTAAGACTGTGTACAACTGTGTTATATGTATAGGTATCTGATTACTTTAACCACAGTAATAATTAAAATAACCACCCCCCTTAATCAAAATGCATGTAATCAGATAACCTTTACCATAGTAATAGGATTGTAATTTCAGATTTGGAGGATCACCTCTTTCACTCATTTTTTGTGTAACGCTGGAGTCGAACCCATGATCCTGAGTTTAAGAGTCTCTTGCTCTACCTACTGAGCTATCCGGACTTTTGGTAAGACTGTGTACAACTGTGTTATATGTATAGGTATCTGATTACTTTAACCACAGTAATAATTAAAATAACCACCCCCTTAATCAAAATACCTGTAATGAGATAACTTTTACCATAGTAATAGGATTGTAATTTTAGATTTGGAGGATCACCTCTTTCACTCATTTTTTGTGTAACGCTGGAGTCGAACCCATGACCCTGAAGTTAAGAGTCTCTTGCCCTACCTACTGAGCTATCCGGACATTTGGTTAGATTCAGTACAACTGTGTTATATGTATAGTTATCTGATTACTTTAACCACAGTAATAATTCGATTAACCCCCCCCTTAATCAAAATACATGTCATCAGATAACTTTTACCATAGCAATAGGATTGTGATTCAGATTTGGAAGATCACCTCTTTCACTCATTTTTTTGTGTACCGCTGGAGTCGAACCCATGACCCTTAGGTTAAGAGTCTCTTGCCCTACCTACTGAGCTATCCGGACTTTTTGGTTAACACACTACAACTGTGTTATTTGTATAGGTATCTGATTACTTTAACCACAGTAATAGTTAAAGTAACCACCCCCTTAACCAAAATACATGTAATCAGATAACCTTTACCATAGTAATAGGATTGTAATTTCAGATTCGGAGGAACACCTCTTTCGCTCATTTTTTGTGTAACGCTGGAGTCGAACCCATGACCCTGAGGTTAAGAGTCTCTTGCCCTACCTACTGAGCTATCCGGACTTTTTGGCAAGATTGTGTACAACTGTGTTATATGTATAGGTATCTGATTACTTTAACCACAGTAATAATTCGATTAACCCCCCCCTTAATCAAAATACATGTCATCAGATAACTTTTACCATAGCAATAGGGTTGTGATTCAGAAGATCACCTATTTCACTCATTTTTTTTGTGTATCGCTGGAGTCGAACCCATGACCCTTAAGTTAAGAGTCTCTTGCCCTACCTACTGAGCTATCTGGACATTTGGTTAGACTCAGTACAACTGTGTTATATGTATAGATATCTGATTACTTTAGCCACAGTAATAATTCGATTAACCCCCCCCCCTTAATCAAAATATGTTATCAGATAACTTTTACCATAGCAATAGGGTTGTGATTCAGATTTGGAAGATCACCTCTTTCACTCATTTTTTTGTGTATCGCTGGAATCGAACCCATGACCCTTAGGTTAAGAGTCGCTTGCCCTACCTACTGAGCTATCCGGACTTTTTGGTTAACACACTACAACTGTGTTATTTGTATAGGTATCTGATTACTTTAACCACAGTAATAATTAAAATAACCACCCCCTTAATCAAAATACATGTAATCAGATAAACTTTACCAGGAGTGTGATTCAGATGTTGAGCATCTCCTCTTTTACTCATTTTCTTGTGTAACGCTGGCGTCGAACCCATGACCCTTAGGTAAAGAGTCTCATGCCCTACCTACTGAGCTATCCGGGCTTTTGGTTAGACTCAGTATAACTTTGTTATATGTATAGGTATCTGATTACTTTAACCACAGTAATAGTTAAAGTAACCACCCCCTTAATCAAAATACCTGTAATGAGATAACCTTTACCATAGTAATAGGATTGTAATTTCAGATTTGGAGGACCACC